>CM046879.1:89944869-90544869 GCA_025667525.1 Glebionis coronaria | reverse complement strand
ATCCAGGCAAATCTTCAGGAAAGACTTCCGGAAAATCTCGTACGATAGGTACATCTTCCAACCGTTTTTCTTCCGTTTGCTTTTCAGTAACACAGGCTAAAAATACGTGGCAACCTTCTAACAACAACTTCTGAGCCTTGACACGCGAGATAATGTTCAGTCGTGACTTCCCTTTTCTGTTACTTGTATCCCCTTGTACCTCCAAAAGTTCATCACCAAATGGTAAACGAACGATCTTCTCATCACATACAATCGTAGCACGATATCTCGACAACCAATCCATTCCGACAATCACGTCAAAACTCCCTAACTCAACAGGCATAAGGTCTATTACGAAAGGATGACCTAGAAGATTTAAAGTGCATCCACGAAGTATAGTGTCGGCCTCTATCAACTTCCCATTTGCTAACTCAATAGTGTACTTAGTGTCTAAGGGCGAAGGGGTCGCATCAAGCAAAACACTAAAAGCAGTCGACACAAAACTCCTATCGGCTCCAGTATCAAATAAAATAGAAGCATAACGACCATTGAGAAGAAACATACCCGTCACGAAGTCGGGGTTTTGTTGCGCTTCTCCTCCTCCAATCACATAGACCCTTCCACGAGCTCCCCCATCTTTAGCAACCTTTCCTTGGTCCTTGTTCTTTTTCTTTGGGTACTCATTGCTGTAGTGTCCCTTTTGCTGACATTCAAAGCAAGTGACGTTGGCTTTCGTGTTGGGTGGTGACTTACAATCTCTAGCAATGTGTCCAGTTTTCTTGCAGTTGTGACATTGTACATTGCATTTTCCATTATGGTGACGCTTCCATCGATTGCATAAAGGTAACGTCCCATTGTACACTCCCTTTTCCCCAGTACCAGCAGTGTACACTTTCACGGTGTCTTGCCTCTTATTCGGATAGTTCCCATGATTGTTCCTTTGGTTATTACCCCATTTTCTCTTGTTGTCCGCGGCATTCCCAGCATTTGCTCGAACAACTTGGTCCATCAGACTGTGAGCCATCCTTATAGCATCACTAACTTTTGTCGGTCCAGACGATGTCACATTCCCTTGAACTCTACCAGGTAAACCCCAAATATAGCGTTCAACCTTCTTTTCTTCATCCGGAACCATTCCAGGACATAGCAAACATAATTCTTGGAACCTCCTAGTGTACGTCCCAATATCATTGTTCTTCACAGTCAAGTTCCACAGTTCAATTTCCATTTTCTGAATCTCATTACGAGGACAGTACTCCTTAGTCAACAACTTCTTAAGTTCCTCCCAACTCATTCCATACGCCTCCTCGGCTCCAGCCGTCTGCACATGGGTGTTCCACCATGTCAACGCTCCAACAGCTAAAGTACAAGTAGAATAAGTCACTTGGTTTTCAACAGCACATCCACTAACACGGAACACAGCTTCCATCTTTTCAATCCAACGAGCTAATCTGACAGCTCCTTTAGTACCATTAAAATTCAAAGGGTCACAGCTCCTAAAGTCCTTGTAAGTACACGGCTTAGGTGGTCGATTGTCAACATTGTTCGGTGGTGCTTCGTTCACGTTGTTGTTAGCTTGAACGTTTGCCAGTGCAGCAGTCACTCGTTGCGTAATCAGTGCTTCCAATTGTGCGTCAGTCATTCCGTTACGTGTGTTCACCATTGTTTCTCTGCGTTAAGACAACAATACAATTAAGGTTCAAGCACGAATATACATGTTATATATTTCATATGCTAAAACAGAATGCAGAATTTAACAGTACAACAACATAAAAAGGATAGTCATTGGTCAAGGTCATAAAGTTAAATTCCCATTCATAATCAAAATATCAAGTACATAGTCATAAAATAAGAGTATGATTACATCTAGTCTACTCCAACTAACCGAGTACTACTCTAGTTTAGTGGATACAATACCCAAAAGATAAAGATGTCAATCTACTCTAGAATTAAGCACAATAACGATGAATCTCTAAGTGCGACGACGACGATCACACTTAGCACATCTCGGTGAATCACTCCTCGGGTCTCCATCTGCAGCTCGGTCTCCTCCACGAACTGACTCCAACTCACGCCTCAACCTAGCAACCTCCTCAAGTGTGGTACAACAAGTCGCGGGTATCCTCGTTATCCTCTAACAATCCAAAAACCGCATCCTCAAGTAGACGAAAACGAACAGCATCTGAATCCCTAGCAGATCCTATCATAACAACACATGACCTAGGTCTAGAGGGCTCTCCAACATGATGAGTAGGTGGTGTAGAAACAGCAATAGTAGCTCGAATCCCATGAGTAGGCGATGCCTCAGGTGTAGTGTGTGAATCAGACATACGAACCTTCTTCCGTGGGCATGACGAATCAGAATCGGACCAAGCTCGAGATCTAACACCGGATGGTCCAGCTCCATCAGCAGGTGGTACAGTATCATCGGAATCAGTATAAACCTCAGCTGGCGGCGTACCCCATAAAGCTTCCCTCTCCTCTCTAAACCGCTGACAGGGAACAATAGTCTTCTTCCTCAAGTTGGACGTCTTCCTAATCTCACTCCTCCTACTAGGCTCAACTCTCTCAGGTACAACAGTCAAAGCATCAACCCTACTATCATCATCAGCCTCAGCACCCTCGCTATCACTACTAGCCACAACCATCCTAACGTCAGTATCACTCTCAATCTCATCATCCATGTCCTCATCATCCTCACGATCTACCTCATATCCATCCATATCATCATTACCCTCATGATCTACCTCAACACCATCCATATCATCCTCATGACCTACCTCAAGTCCATCCATACCCTCATCACCCTCGTGATCTACCTCAATACCATCCACGTCATCCTCATCATCCTCATCGTCCTCACTACCACTAACCCACTCGATCAAAGTACGATGCACAACAGGTGGCATCCCATCAACAACATCGGAAGTATCAGACAACACATCAGGCTCACCCTCATCATCCTCCTTCGGATCCTCTTCAGGGTCATACTCCGCACCTTCCTCCTCAGGATCAGCCTCCTCTGGGTCATTCTCCGGCTCAACATGATCTGGTACCATCTCAATCTCGTCTTCCCACTCTTCGTCAGCAGAGTCGGGCTGGTAAGAAACAGTAGATGACGACATAACCCGCAACAACCAAAATGCGTATTAAAGCAGTTATAGGGTATGCATGAAATAATCATGTATAGAAATTAAAGTACGCAAATCAACGAAATGCATATGTATATAATACATATTACGTATTACATAATATATATTACATATTACTTATAGTGTTATCCTACATAATACATTATGTAGTACACATATATATACAGAGTAACAAGTAGCCACATCGGTTATAGTCTAGGCCTAAGATGCAAACCTAGTTCTCTATAACCAAGGCTCTGATTACCAATTCTGTAACACCCCAAAATGTGATATGCGGAAGCGGTGAAGCTCGGGGGCTGTTGCGTCATTGTATCATAGTTCAAGGTACAAGAGAACGACTCTAAATGAGACGTTTTATAAAAATACCTCGTTGAATTTAAATTAAAAGCATCACAGTACAAAAGGTCTCAGTTTCAAAAGATAGTGCAGCGGAATATAAAAGTTTTAAACATCAACGAGATAATAGTTCAAAAGCATAAGTAAATAAATGTCCGAAGATAGCCAAGAAATGCATGCGGACTCCAAGTACTTCACACAGCAGGTACAACACATCATCAATTACCTGAGATAAATGCTAAATTAGGTCAACATAAAGTTGGTGAGAATATAGGTTTCAAGTAAAAATTCATAGCAATTCAATTTCAGATTTTATTTCATGTACACATGCAACTATAGTAGGTATAGTGCCAAATGTAGGATAAATTGGGTGTTCACAATATTTATGATAGCTAAGCTCGTGACATCGAAACTAGTGATCCAGTGCATACAATAGATTGCATACATAAATTTTGCCCCAATGGAGTACCTAGCCAAGATGACTCCGTTCATACAAATGGTACACACTCGTCCGACGTCAGAATGCCCGAGTGGAGGTTGTCAACCCTCAATAGATCTATCCGTAACATAAGAGCTTACTCCATCAGAGTAACTAACGATTCATGATAGTGGGGACTATGTCTAAAGCAACTTAAGCTATCTCATAAATAGTGTTCACAAAGCGTTCACAGAAATCAAGTTTTACTTGCGTCCAGAAGCAAGCATCAAAGCATTTATCATATCCCAAAACATTAAACATATAAAAACAGTTTAATAGGGATCTATAAACTCACCTCAAGCAACGATTCAAACCGCACAAGTAAGATCAAATAGTAGCGAGAAACTCTAGCAACAACCTAAATATAATACTATAGTTTAGGCGCTAGCAAATAAGTCACAATAGTTCATCACGTACGTTACTCATCAATCATGTATATATTTTGTTAAAATCGTGACTTGTAAATGTTATATCGTTATAAACATTATAGTATATATATATATATATACTTAGACAAAAATATTTATTTTTGACTCGACGAAATTTCGACAGCCTTTCGGCGTAAATTTTAATTTACCAAAATGTATCTTAACAAATTTTCCAACACGATTTCTAACGAAAATTCGGCAGCCTTTCGGCGTCACATAAAAATTTGCAATATTTAGTAAGTACTCAAATCTCGTCCTAAAACCCCTATTTTCAACAATTTCTCAATCGTCAATATTTCAACAAGTCATTTTCCGCAATAGTATCAATTTCCTCTTCCAACGTTCAAACTTTTAACGGTACAACAAGTATTCACATTTCGCGCTAGTACCCCTTTTTACAAAACAAGTCCAACATTCATATAAAACTTTTAGTAACCATTTCGACACTTAAAACAACTCCGTTTGACTCGAAAACGTCGTTTCGACCACATTAAAAATCTAGACAGCAAACACATTATAATGTTTTTCACAAAAATTAAGTTTTCCGACAACGAAATTTAAACGACCATATCTTACTCATTTTAGCTCCGTTTTTAGCCCATAATATATCGAAACGAAGGTATTAACTTATATTTTCATAATATCGAAGTACACTAGTGTCAAAACAATTTTTACGACCCTCTACGCCTCTTATAAAAATCGGACAGATTGTATGTTTTTCATAAAAACTCGTTTTCGACCATTTTCAAGTGTAACCACTAGTAGTAACACTACTAGTTCCCTCCAATTATTCATAAACACCAACAAAATCAAAGATTTTACTTCAAGTTCACAAATCTAAAATATACATACTTATATTTTTCACAAGTCTTTCAATTAAACCATTTTCATGTATGGATCTAATAGATCCACACATAATTTCCATAGATCTTAAAATATTTCATGACCAAAATAGTTTTTATCATTTTATTTCAAGAAAATACTTGATGAGTAACATGTATGCATAGATCTTCATAGATTATGCATGAAAAATGAAAAGATGAAAAAGGTTTAAGAAATAACCTTGAGTAACGATTCTACGTAATCACAACGACCCGATCTACGCTCTAACCCACTAATAATCAACAAGAACTCTACTCTACAACTTCAAGCCAAAAACTACTCAAATCAACAAACCAAGAATAACCATTCTTCTTTATGCTTGTACAAACTCTAGGGTGATTTTGTTTTGTGTTAATTCTTGTTAAAATGAAGCTTTAAGAAATCAAATGGTGGAAAATATGTATGTGTTTGTGCCGTGTGTTTTGGGAGAGAAAGAGAGAGATGTGTGTTTTTTTTTGAAGAGAAATGAAGTGAATAAGTGAATTATTTGAGGTGGTTTTGGTTAGTAAGTTAAAGAGTGTAAGATATGTAGCCTTAAGCTAAATATGGCAAAGTGTAAGATTTTGGTGTATCATGCACATGGTGCTTGTTTTTCGCCGGTTATGGGGTCCCATATGGGGGTAAATTATTCAAAAATTTTACTATGGTAACTAGTTAAAAGGTTTAAGGTAAAAAGGTTAGTTAGTTTTAGGTAAATATCAAAAAGTATAAAGTTAAGTTAAAAGTTACGTAACTTAAAAATTTGACGAAATATATTAAATTTACGATTTTTCGACGAAAACTGACATTTTATAATTGGTAAAGTATTTTATGCATGTTAACGACGGTTAAACGTAAGAACGACGTAAAATACGAAAACGCGATACGTTAATTAAATATTCACAGTAAATACGATTTATTACTATAAAGAGCAAAAATGCTAAAATACAGTCATAGAAACATATACAGAAATATTTAAATACGATGCTCATGAAAATACGATCACGCTGTTAAAAACTAAACAGTTAAGCACATAATTCACAGATAACGAATAATCTCATGGATAATCGTCAATTCATTGACCGTCTCAGCACTTTGGTCAGGTTCACAGAAAATGTTCAGAATAATGATTGAGCTCAGTGTCAGGTCATTACTCGTCAGCAAACAATTTTTCAGAAAACGCGGGATAACTTCCCGGTTCCAACACAGCTAAATCACATAGTTGACTAAATAAAAAGTCAAAGGGTAAAATAGTCATTTTACAAAGTAGGAAAATTACCAGGTGTTACATCATAGGTGTATGGGCACCTATGGGACCATGGTTATTGGTAAGGCTTGGAGCCTTGGAATTGTGGCTATTGGTAAGGCTTGGAGCCTTGGATTTGTGGTGATTGGTTAATCTTGAGTACTAGTTGTTAATACATAATTGTAGCACATTGTCCATATGTTCTTTTGTTAATGGTTGTTATTCACAGCTTATAACTGATTTGGCGTTGGAGTCTAAACCTACGACTCTCACCAACTTTATGTTGACTTGTTTTAGGTCTCTTTCAGGTGAGAATGTGGTTAAGCGTGAGAATAGGAGTGGCTAGCTGGAAGGCTTAAGATTGCATTTGGAGAAACCCCCTTTCCTCTTAGTCTTTATTTATGTTTGAATAAGTGATACTTTGTAGACACCTATATGTTTGTTAATTGTTAATTGTATGTCTTTGGTAAGAGGTAGACCTGTTACCTACTTACCTAGACGCCTGCATTGTTTGAGATATCTTCATGACATTGTGTCACCATTTATGTTATTTCCATTTCATTTAGTTATCTCTATAGACACGCTATTGTTGTGATGATATCCATACGTCGCGCCCCATATTCCGCCATGGTGGGGGTGTGACATCATCCAATGCTAGATATAAGGAAGTTGATCATGCACCTAAGTATGATCGTGATGCTAGGTATGATAATTAGAGGATGCCGAATCAAGTTAGGGCTAGAGATAATGTAGGAAATCCGGTTGTGCAGAAGACTACGATGAAGCCGATGATCATGAGTTGGAGGCACATTATGTTTACATGGCAAAGATTCAAGAAGTGTTTCCAGAGACTACCGATACGTCTGGACCTATCTTTGATACTGAGCCAATTGATAAGGTATCATCATATGATAACTATAATGTGTTTGCTAAGAACGGCGGCATTATGAGCAACCCGAAAGCATCAATGACACATATGTAATGGACACGGCCGATAGATATATCTCTACGGATTCACAACATATGTGTAATGATGACGGAAATGATATTCAGAATACTGACTCGGATGAGGATTGTGATTTGCTTGCGTCTATTATTGATTCATTAAAACATGAAATTGAGGAAAACAAAGAGGCTAATAAACGTTTGAAGCAAGCAAACACATCCTTAGCCGAGGAGATAGACAGGCTTAAAGAGTGTGATTAGGTAAAAGAAGCTGATCCATGAGTTGCAATAGCTAATGGTTTGGTAAGAGCATAATCTCTTATCTTATTTTCTTGAAAAGCGTGCTCAAAACGGTAAATTAATCATGAAATGTGCCATATATACCTGTGTTTGTTTTTTGTGTATGTGTAGGTACGGATATGAAGAAAAGGCAAGAAAAACGATCAAGACTAAGTCAAAACGGACATGAGATTAAAAAAAGTGTAAAAAGATGAAGCCGGGATTCTACTTCAACGGGTTTTCTACAAATCTTCCTCTCAAATTATCAAAACACCCCTCATGACCCTTAAAAATACTAAAATGGTCCCTCATCTATCTAAAACATTACCAGGATAATCCCTAGAACTCTTATTTCATTTCAAATAAAAGTTCATTTTTAAAGGTTTACAAGTTTCAGAAAGTATGGAGGGCTAATATTGCCAAAGAGTGAAAGTTATGGCTGGGTCAAACAAAGTCAAACAACATTAAAATAAGTCTCCCCGTTTCTCTTTTACTGTGCATCTCCTTCCTCCTTCATTTTCAGTTTTTACACAAGAATGGTGTTTTTACCATTGATGGATAATTCTTAAATTAAATACCACAAAGCACTCCCATTGGCCACTTATACAAACCCACGTGGAAGGAATGACATATAATCATTGGTCCCATCAGTTGGCCACGTTGGCAATCCAAGGAGATGGGAAAACTAACACAACAATTCAGGGTATTTACATTGTTTTTAGTGTAAAAGAAACACAAATGATGTCAAAGGAAGTGCCAAGTTGGCAATCCGTGTATGAGAGAGAAGGATGAAAAATTGATCAAACGACCCAAATCATTGCTGATTTTTCAAGCTTGATCCAATGGCTCACAGAGAAACCCTTGGAGAGAGAAAGCACCAGGAATTGTGGATCTTCAACTGCCTCTCCATCTATAAATAGGACATAGTTTTCTTCATTTTTTGAATGTAATTTTCCTTAGCTTAATATCTGTAATTTTATTTTTCTGCAATGTTTTCAAGTTTATTGTAATGATTTTATGAATTAATAAAAGTTCGATTTAGTTTTCAATTGCTCTCTTTTAATTTTATGTCTCAATTTTAGTTGTTTGGAGATTTTGTCTCAAAACGTCATAATCTCATACTCTTGGATAAGCTGTTTTTTTTCATTCAACTTAATACTCACATAAGCTTGTAAAGCTTATGTGAGTTTTGTTTTCAAAAGGCTAAGGATAGTTGCTCAAAAATCTCATAAAAAGCACGTGAAATCAAGTGTGAAGGCTGCCTCACCAAGGAGCGGTGAACAGTGGGATTGATTGTTGTGAATAAGCTGAAATAAGCTTGTTAATAAGTTGATAATAAGGTGTGAAGATTCAGGCCTTTGTGCAAAGGCCACTTTTGGATAGGATCTTAAGCAAATAGGTATAATCTCTTTTTTATTTTCCTCTCAATTTGTCATTTTCATTATATTTCTAGCTTGTACGAACTGCTTATGTGAACTTACGTGCTTATTGTTAGTCGTTTTATGCTTTATTTGTGCTTTCATCATTTAGTAATAGCTTAATGTCATCTAGTTTAAATTCTGCCTAAAAACTCATAAAAGTACAAAAATATTTTGGTAACTCAGCTTATTTACTGTTAACCTAGCTTTATCTTGTTTTAATTCAGCTTATTGTCGGTTATTATTGTTATTCATGACTAAATAGCTCATTAAAAGTTAGCTAGAATCATCAACATAGCTTAAGACTGAAATCTGCCTATAAAAGGGGTGTTTGGATCAAGGTCATACAAGAGCGTAGCTTAAACCGAGGTGATTAGTTTGTGTGATACAGTTTTTGTATGAGTAACATAGCTTAAATATGGTTTTAGTTTGAAGTAAAAACAGAAAATACAAAAAAATAGACATCGTTAAGTCTCTGTAGTGATTTAGTACTTTTCAAGGAATTTTTAGAAATTGTTGGTGTTAATGTTTGAGGATAAGTGTTTTTTGTTCACTTTTGGGTACTTGAACTGTTTCGATAGTTAGTTTTAGGATTGGATATCGCTCGGTCAAAATTCAAGTCTACTCGTAGTGCAAAATTTAGCCTTAAAAAACTGCATAAGTACACCAGCAGATTCTATGAATTCATTAGAGTAAATTAGGCCCTAAAGATTGATAGAATCATAGTTTATTCTCAAGTAATTATCTGTTTTTATTCACATTTCAGTTTAGAGCTTTTAGGTGCTTTATAATTAAGCCCAAATCTGGCCAAAATTTCTATTGGTGCACTTATAGATTTACTACTGTTCATATTTTAGTCTTTCTTTGAATTTCTTGATTCGGGTTGTGCTAGTGTTTTCTGTTTGTGTATTTGTGATTTCTATAATTGCATGACCAAGGATAAGCCAACTGCTATCCTTGGGTTATTGTCAAATCTCAACAAAATGTCCAAATAGAAAAAAATAGAAAACCCAAACGTGACTGATGGGCTCGAACCCCAGGCCTGTGCAACAAGTCAGACGCAGCAGCAATCCATACTACCATCTGATCTAGCTTACGTTTTTGTTTAGTCTTCGCTTTATTTTTTTGTTATACCATTTTGTTTCTGTCTATTTTCATCAAATCAGCCCGTCCAAAGCTTATTATCATGTTTAGCGTTTTTTTTAGCCAGGCACATCTAAGCCTTTGTTTTCCCAAGTAGTTTGTGTGGTATTTTCTTTGTTTGCTAGTAAAGTTACTCTATTTCATTTGACTTTTCCTAGGACTTCAAGATTTACGTTTATAATTTTTTTTTGCTTAATACATGCTTTTAGTGAGCTTATTTCTAAACCTTTTTGAAAATTTATTTTTCCTGTAGTTAAAAAAAATTAAATAAATAAATAATCCTTGTCAAATTTTAGTGTCTCTCTTTAAGTATTTCGCTTATTGGGCTTTTCGATCCAATAACGCGTTTCGTTTAAATTCGGACATTTGGGCTTTTTGGCCCAATTGTGATTTTAATTTAGTTTTTTTTTTAAGTTAACGAAAAATAAACTTAGTAAAAATAAAAAGAAAAATAAAAAGAAAAATAAAAACTAAATTAAAATCACAATTGGGCCAAAAAGCCCAAATGTCCGAATTTAAACGAAACGCGTTATTGGATCGAAAAGCCCAATAAGCGAAATACTTAACGAGAGACACTAAAATTTGACAAGGATTATTTATTTATTTATTTATTTATTTATTTATTTTTTTAACTATAGGAAAAATAAATTTTCAAAAAGGTTTAGAAATGAGCTCACTAAAAGCATGTATTAAGCAAAAAAAATTATAAACGTAAATCTTGAAGTCCTAGGAAAAGTCAAATGAAATAGAGTAACTTTACTAGCAAACAAAGAAAATACTACACAAACTACTTGGGAAAACAAAGGCTTAGATGTGCCTGGCTAAAAAAAACGCTAAACATAATAATAAGCTTTGGACGGGCTGATTTGATGAAAATAGACAGAAACAAAATGGTATAAGAGAAAAATAAAGCGAAGACTAAACAAAAACGTAAGCTAGATCAGATGGTAGTATGGATTGTTGCTGCGTCTGACTTGTTGCACAGGTCTGGGGTTCGAGCCCAGCAGTCACGTTTGGGTTTTCTATTTTTTTCTATTTGGACTTTTTGCTGAGATCAATAACCCAAGGATAGCAGTTAGCTTATCCTTGGTTATGCAATAATAGAAATCACAAATACACAAACAGAAAACACTAGCACAACCCGAATCAAGCAATTCAAAGAAAGACTAAAATATGAACAGTATTAAATCTATAAGTGCACTAATAGAAATTTTGGCCAGATTTGGGCTTAATTATAAAGCACCTAAAAGCTATAAACTTAAATGTGAATAAAAACAGATAATTACTTGAGACTAAACTATGATTCTATCAATCTTTAGGGCCTAATTTACTCTAATGAATTCATAGAATCTGCTGGTGTACTTATGCAGTTTTTTTAAGGCTAAATTTTGCACTACGAGTAGACTTGAATTTTGAGCGAGCGATATCCAATCCTAAAACTAACTATCAAAACAGTTCAAGTACCCAAAAGTGAACAAAAAACACTTATCCTCAAACATTAACACCAACAGTTTCTGAAAATTCATTGAAAAGTACTAAATCACTACAGAGACTTAACGATATCTATTTTTTTTGTATTTTCTGTTTTTACTTCAAACTAAAACCATATTTAAGCTATGTTACTCATACAAAAACTGTATCACACAAACTAATCACCTCGGTTTAACCTACGCTCTTGTATGACCTTGATCCAAACACCCCTTTTATAGGCAGATTTCAATCTTAAGCTATGTTGATGATTCCAGCTAACTTTTAATGAGTTATTTATCATGAATAACAATAATAACCCACAATAAGCTGAATTAAAACAAGATAAAGCTAGGTTAACAGTAAATAAGCTAAGTTACCAAAATATTTTTGTACTTTTATGAGTTTTTAGGCAGAATTTAAACTAGATGACATTAAGCTATTACTAAATGATGAAAGCACAAATAAAGCATAAAACGACTAACAATAAGCACATAAGTTCACATAAGCAGTTCGTATAAGCTAGAAATATAATGAAAATGACAAATTGAGAGGGAAATAAAATAGAGATTATACCTATTTTCTTAAGCTCCTGTCCAAAAGTGGCCTTTGCACAAAGGCCTGAATCTTCACCCTTATTATCAACTTATTATCAAGCTTATTTCAGCTTATTCACAACAATCAATCCCACTGTTCACCGCTCCTTGGTGAGGCAGCCTTCACACTTGATTTCACGTGCT
The DNA here is from genome assembly GCA_025667525.1 of Glebionis coronaria. NCBI lineage: Eukaryota > Viridiplantae > Streptophyta > Magnoliopsida > Asterales > Asteraceae > Glebionis > Glebionis coronaria. The sequence continues at coordinate 90,532,397 of CM046879.1, read as the reverse complement.
TTTTATGAGATTTTTGAGCAACTGTCCTTAGCCTTTTGAAAACAAAACTGACATATGCTTTACAAGCTTATGTGAGTATTAAGTTGAATGAAAAAAAAACAGCTTATCCAAGAGTATGAGATTATGACGTTTTTGAGATAAAATCTCCAAACAACTAAAATTGAGACAGAAAATTAAAAGAGAGCAATTGAAAACTAAATCGAACTTTTATTAATTCATAAAAACATTACAATAAACTTGAAAACATTGCAGAAAAATAAAATTACAGAAATTAAGCTAAGGGAAATTACATTCAAAAAATGAAGAAAACTATGTCCTATTTATAGATGGAGAGGCAGTTGAAGATCCACAATTCCAAGTGCTTTCTCTCTCCAAGGGTTTCTCTGTGAGCCATTGGATCAAGCTTGAAAAATCAGCAATGATTTGGGTCGTTTGATCAATTTTTCATCCTTCTATCTCATACACGGATTGCCAGCTTGGCACTTCCTTTGACATCATTTGTGTTTCTTTTACACTAAAAATAATGTAAATACCCTGAATAGTTGTGTTAGTTTTCCCATCTCCTTGGATTGCCAACGTGGCCAATTGAGGGGGACCGATGATTATCTGTCATTCCTTCCACGTGGGTTTGTATAAGTGGCCAATGGAGAGTGCTTTTGTGGTATTTAATTTAAGAATTATCCATCAATGGTAAAAACCCCATTCTTGTGTAAAAACTGAAAATGAAGGAGGAAGGAGATGTACAGTAAAAGAGAAACGGGGAGAGTTTTTTTAATGTTGTTTGACTTTGTTTGACCCAGCCATAACTTTCACTCTTTGGCAATATTAGCCCTCCATACTTTCTGAAACTTGTAAACCTTTAAAAATGAACTTTTATTTGAAATGAAATAAGAGTTATAGGGATTATCTTGGTAACGTTTTGGATAGACGAGGGACCATTTTAGTATTGTTAAGGGTCATGAGGGGTGTTTTGATAATTTGAGAGGAAGATTTGTAGAAAACCTGTTGAAGTAGAATCCCGGCTTCAGCTTTTTACACTTTTTTTTAATCTCGTGTCCGTTTTGACTTTGTCTTGATCGTTTTTCTTGTCTTTTCTTCATATCCATACCTACACATACACAAACAACAAACACAAGTATATATGGCACATTTCATGATTAATTTACCGTTTTGAGCACGTTTTTCAAGAAAATAAGATAAGAGATTATGCTCTTATCAAATCCCCGATACTTAACCATTGTCGTGTCCTCACGCAATGCTAACATAAAGTAAAAAGAAAACTCCGTTTTTCTTTTATTCCAAAAAATTTATTCATTATTAATCTATGAAAGTGAAATGACATAATATATTGCTTTCATCAAGAGAACATGACTTTTAGGGTCAAAGAATAAAAAAAGTAAATGTTTTATAGAGGAAAATTCGTCATCCTTGATTGTCACACATTCCATGCTAAGCTTAAAAACGAGATCATTGTTGGTACAAGTAACAATGCTAACACTACTCATACGTCCAAATTGTGTAATACTTTTTCTCCCGTAATCCTAGTGATTATGAAAAGAAAAGGTATCTAGAAATTTTTAACTATTTGTCATGGATCACAAGTGACTCATATTGACTTATTTGAGTATTTATTAGTCCGAAAGTAAACTAGCACGATTTAATCGATAGTTAGCTAAAGGACACAATCTTCTAAAACGGCTTCTCGTGTATCTCCTTAAGTTCATATCTTGGCATAACTCGTTTCACGATTTGAGACTTTTCTCGGACCGATATTTGGCATGTACTTCATACTTCGAATCTTCGGAAGACGTTCTTGAAATTATGGTCTTCTCTTCATATTTTGGAATTTCTTCACTTGACGTTTTTGAGAGATTCTTCATACTTGGACCAAGACTTTATCATTTTTCTTAAATCTTTATTTTGGATTTTTGATATACAACGGTCCGCCTCCTTTTCGGACTTGGATATATTTATCCTCATACCTTGTTAGGGTCTTTTTGGATAGACTTCTCCATGATCTTTAGGGGAGTAACTTGCTTTTCGTCGTGTGTCTCGATCCTTCATATTGATTTTGGAATAATAATTCTTCACATCATCTTGGATTTTTAGCAACAAAATAGAGTCCTCATGCCTTGTTAGGGCCTTTTTGGAACCTCACCAATCTTCGCGTCCCGCTTTAATAAGTTATACCTTGGCTATGAACTCTATTCAACCACGAGCAACTTTTAAACGATCTTGGGCTAGAAGCTAAGTAACCTTTTAAATCGTACGACCTTACTTATTGCAATTATTTTATTCCTAATGCATTGAGCTTATGGGAGAAAAAGCCACAATTAAAAACATATGAGTTTTTGAAAGAACATTTTCATGTTCTACGTTTAGCATGACTAGTTGTCTAACTCTATCACTTCTCGTTCTTTACTATTTAAAGACCTCTAATTAAAGAGACTCGTGAATACTTAGCCATGCAAGTCAAAATTAAGCCAAATTTGGATTAGCTTCATTAAGACTATATTAAATCGAAGTTTTGGGTTTTCAAGTCATCAATAGGATCTTGCAATTTCTTGGACTTATTTCAAGTTTTAGAAAATATGTATTAAAGTTCCCTTGATAAATGACTTTCTAGGATCAATTATAGGAACTTGGGAAGGTTCTTTGGCTATACCAAGCTAAGTTTTCGCGTTTTAAAGTTCCCTATATAAAATCTAGCAAAACTTGATTTAAGCGGGTTAAGGAATGTTAGGGGCTCCAAATGCCTATCAAGTCAAAAATTAACTCTTATTCTACCCAACAGAAAGCCTATATTCGTGTCAAAACACTTATTATTAAAACGAAAAATTTGAAATTTACCCTATTTTACGCTAATTATTTAAGAAAAAGCGGAGTACGTTAGGACACAAACAAAAGAAAAGTATATCGATAGATACCCCCCCCCATACTTAATCCGAACATTGTCCTCAATGTTTCCATGTCTAGGGGCAAATACCCCCATACTTAGATTCGAAGAGTCGAATGCAAGAATCGAAGCATGGAAAGGGTATGACGCAAATTTTAAAAGCCGTTTATTAATTATGCTAATAAAAATAAGCGTTAGCAAAAGGATATAATCATTGGATAAAGAAAGACAAGATCGAAGCTCGAGTGATATGTGATGAGAACGAACACGAGAGTCTTCGAGATCTAGAAAATCACATCACAAACAAACGAAACATGGGATATGAAGAAGCACGGGCCTCCTCACGTTATACTATTAGAAAAGAAAAATATGTACATGGATAAGCATGGGAGCTCCCCCACGAGGAACCTTATTTTTTTTACCCAGTCATGAGCTCGACTCGATCCTCGTATTCATTCGTCAATGGGTAAGGTTTGAAGGTCGTGTCCTACCGTTGAAGGTATTTCCTCACCAAAATAATGCTTAACACGATGACCATTTACCTTAGAATTAGGACCGTTTTCTTGAGCTAGCTCAACGGTCCCGTAAGGATAAACATAGGTGATGGTAAATGGTTCGGACCAACGAGATTTTAATTTGCCCGAAAAAATCTTAGGTCGAGAATTATAAAGAAGAACCCGATCACCGATATTAAAAACCTGATTTTTAATTTTTGAATCGTGAATTTTCTTAGTTTTCTCTTTAAAAATCAAAGAATTTTTGTAAGCAAGATCACGTAATTCATTAAGTTCATTCATTTGAATTTTTCGGTGATCACCCGCGGTCTTAAGGTCGAAATTACAATGTTTAAGGGCCCAATATGCTTTATGTTCTATTTCGACCGGTAAATGACAAGCTTTTCCGTAAACCAACTTATAAGGAGTACAACCTATTGGAGTTTTGTAAGCGGTACGAAAAGCCCAAAGTGCATCATCTAATTTTTCGGACCATGAAGCGCGATTTCCTTCAATTGACCTTTCCAAAATACGCTTAAGAGCACGATTCGAAACCTCCACTTGACCACTTGTTTGAGGGTGGTAAGCCGTAGATAGACGATGAGTAACACCAAATTTTCTAACAACACGAGCGAATTGCTCATTACAAAAATGGGTTCCACGATCGCTAATAATAGCACGAGGAGTCCCGAATCTAGAGAATAATTGCTTCAAAAACTTTACAACAACTCGAGCATCGTTAGTGGGGAGCGCTTTTTCTTCCACCCACTTCGATAAGTAATCGACGGTTACAAGAATATATTTATTTCCTCGAGACGATGGGAACGGCCCCATAAAGTCGATACCCCACACGTCGAAAATTTCACAAACTTGAATTATATTTTGCGGCATTTCATCACGTTGAGACGTTTTTCCTTGACGTTGGCACGAGTCACAATTTTTGACGAGTTCATGAGCATCACGATAAATTGTAGGCCAAAAGAAATCGGCATCAAAAACTTTCTTCGCGGTGAAGTTAGCACCATGATGGCCACCGGTGGGTCCTTCATGACAAGCTCTAAGGATATTAGTAGCTTCGGTGCCAAACACACACCGAAGAATCATTTGATCCGCATAAATACGAAAGAGGTAGGGGTCGTCCCAAAAATAATGTTTGACGTCTTTCAAAAATTTCTTCTTTTGTTGAGACGACATCCCTTTGATTATGAAATTCCCCGCATGGTAATTTGCGATGTCTGCAAACCATGGGGTACTCGAATCTTTACTAATGGTGGGCACTCCAAGTATTTCAAGAGGAAATGTCTCGGTAATTCCTTATTCTCGATCTCACTTTGGTGCGGATTTTCCAAACGAGATAAATGATCGGCCGCGAGATTCTCGGCTCCCTTTTTGTCAAGGATGTTGACATCAAATTCTTGTAGGAGGAGAATCCACCGGAGCAATCTCGGCTTAGAGTCTTGCTTATTAAAAAGATATTTAATAGCCGAGTGATCCGTATACACTACACTTTTAGTTAAGACGAGATAAGGTCGAAATTTTTCGAAAGCATATACTACGGCTAATAATTCTTTCTCCGTAGTAGTATACTTAATTTGAGCTTCGGTCATCGTTTTACTAGCATAGTGTATAGGCAAAAAGTGACGATTATGACGTTGGCCTAAGACCGCACCTACCGCATAATCACTAGCATCACACATAATTTCAAACGACAAGTCCTAATCCGGCGCAACTAAAATCGGTGCTTCGGTTAATTTTCTCTTTAAAATCTCAAAAGCACGAGTACAATCCTCGTGAAAGATGAAAGGAGCGTCCTTCTCAAGAAGATGCGTCATCGGTCGGTAAATCTTTGAGAATTCTTAAATAAAACGTCGACAAAAACCGGCGTGGCCGAGGAAACTCCTAACTCCTTTAACGGTTGTCGGATGAGGAAGTTTTGCAATAACGTCGACTTTAGCACGATCTACTTCAATTCCCGCTTTAGATATTTTATGACCTAATACGATACCTTCTTTACACATAAAATGACATTTTTCCCAATTAAGCACAAGGTTCGTTTCTTCACAACGTTTCAACATCTTTTCCAAATTATCGAGACCCGAGGTAAACGATTCACCAAAAACGGAAAAATCATCCATAAATACCTCCATCGTCTTTTCGATCATATCGTGAAAAATTGCCATCATACACCATTGAAAGGTACCCGGTGCATTACGAAGTCCGAAAGGCATTCTACGATAAGCGAACGTTCCATAAGGGCATGTAAACGTTGTTTTCTCTTGAACTCGAGGATCGATGGGGATTTGGAAATAACTGGAGAATCCATCAAGAAAGTAATAATACTCGTTTCCCGCTATGCGCTCTAACATTTGATCCATAAATGGCAAAGGAAAATGGTCCTTTCGAGTTGCATCATTTAATTTACGATAATCGATACATACTCGCCATCCGGTTACGAGCCGAGTTGGAATTAACTCGTTGTCTTCGTTGGTGACAACGGTCATTCCTCCCGTTTTTGGAACGCAATGGATGGGGCTCACCCACGGCTGGAGATAGGATAAATCATTCCGGCGTCAAGAAGTTTAATAACCTCTTTTTTGATAACGTCGTGAATTTTCGGATTAACCCTTCTTTGATTTTGAATTGCGGGTTTGTAGTCTTCCTCCATTAAGATTTTATGAGTACAAAATCTTTGGTCGATACCCTTAATGTCGGAAATTTTCCACGCTATTGCCCGTTTATGAATTTTAATGACTTTTAACAAAGCAATTTTTTCATCCGCCGAAAGATTTTTCGAAATAATTACCGGAAGCTTATCGTCACCTTCTAAAAATGTGTATTCGAGATGAGGTGGAAGATCCTTAAGTTCGAGAATGGGAGGTTCCTCAAGAGACGATTTCGGCTTAGAATCATTGACTTCGACACTCTTAATTTCCGAGGAGGAAAAATATGGTGGAACATCATTTAAAAATTCCTCGATTATTTTAAAATCTTCTACGTTATCAATATCCTCCGTACTAGTGCGAGGGACATCGACTTCTTCCAACGTAAAATCGCCTCCTTCGAAAGGAGCGAGAGGAAGAGAAGAATTAGCAATAATCGGATCCGCAATAGTGGGATTGCCACTATTAGAACTAGTCGCGAAGCCTAAAAATCCTTGCGAAAATTCATCACAAACAACGTCGACTAAATCCGTATGATTTATAGTCGCGATAGAATAAACATGCGAAATTTTTTAGTTTTGAGCAACGTCGATCACAAGTTCCTCTTCGATAAACCTTAAAGTTATTTTCCTCCCATGAATGTCAATTAAAGCTTTAGCCGTATCTAAAAATGGGCGACCTAAAATCAAAGGAACGTGAGGATCCATTTCAAAATCTACAACGATAAAATCAACCGGATAATAGAACTTTCCAACTTTTACGAAAACGTCTTCGGCTATTCCATGCGTGATTGTCGTAGAACGATTGGATAGCTCAATAGACATTTTAGATGGAATGAGTTCGGGAAGTGATAACCTTTTCCATAAGGAAAGACGCATCAAGTTAATGCTCGCGCCAAGATCGGCCAAGGTGAGGCATTCTTCCATCTCCGGAAAATCACACGGTATTAAAAACTTCCCCGGATCTCCTACTTTCTCGGGAATTTGGTTAAGAAAAACCGACGAACAATTAGAAAGCTTCGTTAATTTTTCCTTATCGTTTATCATACTCTTAAAAGTCAAAGCGAATCTCGGCATATAAAGTAAAGCGTCGGCGACACTTATATTAAAATGCATTTGACGAAAAATCTCAATAAATCGAGCGACTTGTTGATTATTACGTTCATGCATTTTTTCTTTGGTAAGTCTCGAAGGATAAGGTAAAGGTGATGTTGGTTTAGTCGAAGACTTCGGAATCTCGGGTTCCGGAATTGGTTTTGGGTCGGACCGTAGGTGGAATTTGAGCGGTACTTCGTGGGATCGGAATTTGCTCCTCATTTTCTACCACCTCGGTTTCTTTTTCCTTTTCCCTCTCCGTAGAGGTACTTTTCGGAATAGAAGGCTCGTCTAAAGTTTTCCCACTACGAGTGATAATCGCTTTCATCTCACCCTTCAGGTTTTCAACGGTGTTGCTTGGTAAACCACCCGAAGAGGAGGAGGGTTTGTTCATTATAGCTTCAAACATAGAAAGAATTTTATTCTCAAATTTTGCTTGATTACCCTCAATCCGATTTTGATTTTGCTCTAATCTAGCTTGATTTTGCTCAATCTTATTATTTTGCCCTCTAATTTGATTTGCAAAGTCATATTTCAATTCCGTTTTCATGGTCATAATATCTCTTTGAATATTTTGCACAATCACATCATTAGCCTTAGCGTAATTAACAAATTCATTTGGAAGACCTTGGTAATTTTGATTACTTTGAAAACCTTGATTTTGATTTTGAAAACTACGATTTTGATTTTAATTATATTGCAAATTCCCAGTGTTATTATTCCCATGATAATTCCCTTGATTTCCCCGGTTATAATTCCCTTGATTATTCTTTCGATAATTATTATTCGAATTATTTTGAACCGGCGGAAAACCAGGTGGAGTCGGTTGATTTGTGCGGGTAACTTGACCGTTTTGGTTGTAAGTTCCCGTTGTCGCGTAGGCACTCGAAGTGTTACCCGTTGTAATACACTCGGAGTAATCATGAGCTCCACCATAATACAAACAAGATTTCTCAACCGCTTTCACCGTAGCGGGAGTGGGACTCTCTCTTTTCTTCCATTCGTTTAATAATGATGGAAATTTATCAACCAATTTATTTTCCAATTGAGACTCAATTTGATTCACATCGACATAGGTGAATAAGACGAAGACGAACCCATATTGGCAACACACGGTGTGTTACGAGGGTTATAAACCTTAGAACGATTTTCAATAATCGACAATGCTTCTTCGGTCGTCTTACACAAAAAATTACCACCCGCGGCGGCATTAAGATAATCTCGTTCATGATCATTAAGTCCATTGTAAAACGTATCTATTTGATGTAATTCCGAAAAACCGTGATGAGGACACGAATGAAGTACTTCTTTAAAACGTTCCCATGTCGTAGAAAAACTTTCATTAGGTTTTTGCGAAAACTTTGAAATTTCATTTTTAAGATGCGTAGTTCTCGATGGAGGGAAAATTTGTTAACAAACTTGGAAACGAGATCACCCCACGTAGTAATCGAACGTGGTAGCTCTTTCTCGCACCACACCTTCGCGGGTCCATCTAGATAATACGGAAAAAGCATAAGCTTAATAGCTTCGTTAGGCACATCTCTAAATTTACACGTAGCGGTTAAACGATTAAAATTCCTTATATGATTATGCGCATTATCACTCTCGTAACCTCTAAATTGCCTCGCTTGAATCATCGATAATAAACCCGACTTAATCTCGAAATTAGCCGCTAAAATATCCGGAATCACAATAGCCTCTCCATAACCCTCGGTGGGTGCTTGGAGTTGCTCCATCATAGTACGATTTGCCATTGGAACAATTTTTTAACAACGGTTTTGACGGTTGTAGGAGGAATCTCGGGTTCCACTACACGATTTTAACCATTACGAATACGTCTCGATTGAGAACGAGTTCGCATAAACCAAAATTAGAATTTAGAGGGTTTAAGAAAAGAAAGTAGATAGAAGAAGAAGATTATTTTTGGTATTTTTATTTGGTATTTCTCAATCAAAAAGATTGATAAAAAAACAAGGAATAAGGTACTATAGAAGTAATCTACCCTCGGTCGACTTTGAAACGATAGGTGAAAACCTAAACGTCTCGAGGTTCAATAAGTAAACTACAAATATAAGATTTAATACTACTTGAGGTGGCAAACCAATAACCGGTCGTCCCTCTCAATATACGCACAAGCAAGCGGGGAAACTAGGTGGCACAAAGCACTTACAAACCTTTTTCCTTAGACGGCCTTTTATAGCTCGTCGCCTTATACCCACCTTATAGTTTGTATAAATCGAGTTCAAACTTTTTATTAGTATTTATCTATTTTGCCTTTGTTTTCGTTTTGGATTCGAATACAATAGCTAGGTGATGAAATCCCAACTAAGGTCTTATTTGTAAGTTGGTAAATTTATTGTTCTACGTAATATAATATAGTAGCAACAAAAACAATACGAAAACAAAAACGAAAATGAAAAATATTTTGTGTGTTATTTGAGTTCAAATAACACTTTGTGGATTTTTTATTTTTTATTTTTTTTATTTTTTTTCAACTTACTATAAGTATGTACGCTTTCTTAGGAAAGAAAGTTCTTCGATAACAAAAATCGACAAAACCGAACCAAGAAAAATCGTACACAATTTCCCCGACAACGGCGCCAAATTTTTTATTGAGTTTTTGCTAGTCGTAAAAAAAACGCAAATCGAGTAAGTCGATATCGGCGTACCAAAAACGAATTATTGTACGAAAGCGACCCTAGATCGTTGTTCGACGAGGAAATTGTGAATTGAGATTCTTGACTCAATGTCGGATTAATGATCGAAGAAAATCGTTGGTAAAGTAAAAGTAAAAACGTAAACGTAAAATGACTTAAAACGTAAAATGCCGAAAAATTACAAAAATTAATTAATTTTTTTTTAAGTTAACGAAAAATAAACTTATTAAAAGTAAAAAGAAAAATAAAAACTAAATTAAAATCACAATTGGGCCAAAAAGCCCAAATGTCCGAATATAAACGAAACGCGTTATTGGATCGAAAAGCCCAATAAGCGAAATACTTAACGAGAGACACTAAAATTTGACAAGGATTATTTATTTATTTTTTTATTTTTTTTAACTACAGGAAAAATAAATTTTCAAAAAGGTTTAGAAATAAGCTCACTAAAAGCATGTATTAAGCAAAAAAAATTATAAACGTAAATCTTGAAGTCCTAGGAAAAGTCAAATGAAATAGAGTAACTTTACTAGCAAACAAAGAAAATACCACAAAAACTACTTGTGAAAACAAAGACTTAGATGTGCCTGGCTAAAAAAAAACGCTAAACATAATAATAAGCTTTGGACGGGCTGAGTTGAGAAAATAGACAGAAACAAAATGGTATAAGAGAAAAATAAAGCGAAGACTAAAGAAAAACGTAAGCTAGATCAGATGGTAGTATGGATTGCTGCTGCGTTTGACTTGTTGCACAGATCTGGGGTTCGAGCCCAGCAGTCACGTTTGGGTTTTCTATTTGGACTTTTTGCTGAGATTTGACAATAACCCAAGGATAGCATTTGGCTTATCCTTGGTTATGCAATAATAGAAATCACAAATACACAAACAGAAAACACTAGCACAGCCCGAATCAAGCAATTCAAAGAAAGACTAAAATATGAACAATAGTAAATCTATAAGTGCACTAATAGAAATTTTGGCCAGATTTGGGCTTAATTATAAAGCACCTAAAATCTCTAAACTTAAATGTGAATAAAAACAGATAATTACTTGAGACTAAACTATGATTCTACCAATCTTTAGGGCCTAATTTACTCTAATGAATTCATAGAATCTGCTGGTGTACTTATGCAGTTTTTATAAGGCTAAATTTTGCACTACGAGTAGACTTGAATTTTGAGCGAGCGATATCCAATCCTAAAAATAACTATCGAAACAGTTCAAGTACCCAAAAGTGAACAAAAAACACTTATCCTCAAACATTAACACCAGCAATTTCTAAAAATTCCTTGAAAAGTACTAAATCACTACAGAGACTTAACGATGTCTATTTTTTGTATTTTCTGTTTTTAATTTAAACTAAAACCATATTTAAGCTATGTTACTCATACAAAAACTGTATCACACAAACTAATCACCTCAGTTTAAGCTACGCTCTTGTATGACCTTGATCCAAACACCCTTTTATAGGCAGATTTCAGTCTTAAGTTATGTTTATGATTCCAGCTAACTTTTAATGAGCTATTTAGTCATGAATAACAATAATAACCGACAATAAGCTGAATTAAAACAAGATAAAGCTAGGTTAACAGTAAATAAGCTAAGTTACCAAAATATTTTTATACTTTTATGAGTTTTTAGGCAGAATTTAAACTAGATGACATTAAGCTATTACTAAATGATGAAAGCACAAATAAAGCATAAAACAACTAACAATAAGCACATAAGTTCACATAAGCAGTTCGTATAAGCTAGAAATATAATGAAAATGACAAATTGAGAGGAAAATAAAATTGAGATTATACCTATTTGCTTAAGCTCCTATCCAAAAGTGGCCTTTGCACAAAGGCCTGAATCTCCACCCCTTATTATCACCTTATTATCAATCTTATTTCAGCTTATTCACAACAATCAATCCCACTGTTCACCGCTCCTTGGTGAGGCAGCCTTCACACTTGATTTCACGTGCTTTTTATGAGATTTTTGAGCAACTGTCCGTAGCCTTTTGAAAACAAAACTCACATAAGCTTTACAAGCTTATGTGAGTTTTAAGTTGAATGAAAAAAACAGCTTATCCAAGAGTATGAGATTATGACGTTTTTGAGACAACATCTCCAAACAACTAAAATTGAGACAGAAAAATAAAATAGAGCAATTGAAAACTAAATCGAACTTGTATTAATTCATAAAAACATTACAATAAACTTGAAAACATTGCACAAAAATAAAATTACAGAAATTAAGCTAAGGAAAATTACATTCAAAAAATGAAGAAAACTATGTCCTATTTATAGATGGAGAGGCAGTTGAAGATCCAGAATTCCAGGTGCTTTCTCTCTCCAAGGGTTTCTCTGTGAGCCATTGGATCAATCTTGAAAAATCAGCAATGATTTGGGTCGTTTGATCAATTTTTCATGCTTCTCTCTCATACACGGATTGCCAGCTTGGCACTTCCTTTGACATCATTTGTGTTTCTTTTACACTAAAAACAATGTAAATACACTAAATTGTTGTGTTAGTTTTCCCATCTCCTTGGATTGCCAACGTGACCAATTGAGGGGACCAATGATTATCTGTCATTCCTTCCACGTGGGTTTGTATAACTGGCCAATGGAGAGTGCTATTGCGGTATTTAATTTAAGAATTATCCATCAATGGTAAAAACCCCATTCTTGTGTAAAAACTGAAAATGAAGGAGGAAGGAGATGCACAATAAAAGAGAAACGGGGAGAGTTATTTTAATGTTGTTTGACTTTGTTTGACCCAGCCATAACTTTCACTCTTTGGTAATATTAGCCCTCCATACTTTATGAAACTTGTAAACCTTTAAAAATGAACTTTTATTTGAAATGAAATAAGAGTTACAGGGATTATCTTGGTAATGTTTTGGATAGATGAGGGACCATTTTAGTATTGTTAAGGGTCATGAGGGGTGTTTTGATAATTTGAGAGGAAGATTTGTAGAAAACCCGTTGAAGTAGAATCCCGGCTTCAGCTTTTTACACTTTTTTTTTCTAATCTCGTGTCCGTTTTGACTTTGTCTTGATCGTTTTTCTTATCTTTTCTTTATATCCGTACCTACACATACACAAACAACAAACACAAGTATATATGGCACATTTCATTATTAATTTACCGCTTTGAGCACGTTTTTCAAGAAAATAGGATAAGAGATTATGCTCTTATCATATATGAACGTAAGGTGCTCAATGAACAATATTGTTCTGAAGTAACACACGAAATTCATATGTCAAAACAAAAGATATTAGAACTTGAAGAACAACTGCTACTACATAAACTCCAGATTACTGAGTTAGAGTCTGTAACACCCCCAAATTCATACAACTCAATACAGCGGAAGACTCGTTGGTGTTACGGGATAGCACATTACTCACATCATAGACAACGCATAAAAATCGCGTCGTTTAATAATAAAGCATTTCCATTCATAAATATCAAAGTTACATCGGTCCCAAGTCATTATATTTCATACAAAGTTTTACAAAGTATTTGAATGGAAAATATTGTTTAAGTGCGGGCCATGAATTCTTGTTGTCTTCCCGAGAATTACCTTCAAGTACCTGAGATAAAACATGTTAAAAGAAAAGGTCAGCGATAACGTCGAGTGAATTCATAGAGTTTAATAAATTCCATCAATATAACTTTGGTATAAAATTATTACCAAAAATCATTTCGTACAAACCATTGTAATAGGCCATAAAATAGCCAAAATCATTTTATACAAATCTTTATCAAAATCATAATATAGGCATTTGCCTTAAAAATCATTATACGAATCATTGTCGTTAAAAACACCATACAATACGTTTTGCAACGTTGTATAGATTAAATAAAAACCGTTATATTAATATGGTTATAAAAAGCCTTAGAAATCATTATACGAGCCAATGTCGTAAAAACGTCATACAATACGTCTTACAACGTTGTATGAAAATAAAAACCGTTATGTGAATATGGTTATGAAAACCAAAACACAAACATAATATCAATAGTATGACCCAGTATTGCTAGTCAGGCAATACATCGTAATTCGGAGCGTCTAGTAGTATTTCATTAGTTTTGGATTATTACAAGCCGCATGACATTGTTACCTTACTAAACCAAAACGGGTAGCTAACCCGATACCAATTTTGCCCATCTAAAGTAGCGTGTCGTAACAAAGGTCACGCTATGGAATCTTCTCATACATAAATTCGCTTACCAATCAATGTGGCACGACGGGGATCAACCGTCAAGGCGCGAACTGGGGTGATCGTCCCCAAATAGTACTATTAAATGCATAAGCGTCTACCAAATCCCGGTAGTTCACAATTCATGCTAATGGGACTTTTAGTGACATAACCTAACTTTAATAATCCATATAATTTCATCTATCGGGTCCTTTAATCATTTATCAGGTCATACAATCGGGTCATTCAATCATTCGGGTCTAAATCAATAAACAAACCATCGGGAAAAATAGTGTCCTAATTTATACTAACATGTTATCTCCCTCGCGGGTTTATAAAACATTTATAAAAACATTTAAAAGAGTGCGAGGCTATGAACTCACATTGATGTGGGAAGACGGGTTATCGGCAATTCGGACGTACGGTACGTGCTTTAATCACGGAAACCTAGACAAATAATAATCGGTCTTAGACGTTTGTCCAATGACTTTATAAAAATAACAATTATGTATACATATGATGATTATATATATATATATATATGATGATCAAGTGGGTTTACATATTCTCGTTTACTCATTTTAGTGTTATATGTCGATAACTTTTATACTAGTTTACTAGTTTTACCTTTTTACGTGTTTTTAGGTCCAATAAGCCTATTATAAGTTTATTAACTTGTATTAATCCATTTCATACTTATATTATCAGTATTTAAACTTTCAAGTTGGGCCCAAATGGGTTAAGCCCAATAAGTTCTTTTTATGAATGTTTATCTTATTTAGTCCAATTATTAGCCCAAGTATTAGTCCAATATATTTACTTAGCTCGTTAATGTCCGTATGCCCTATAGTTCGGGTTTTATCGGTTTTTACTTGTTATAAATGTCTATATATCAGTATATAAGTTTTATAATGTTTTCATTACACGGGTCCAACCATCTATGTTTTATTTAACAAAAACGTTAATTTTACGGCAATAGCCGAAAAAGTCGTAAAAATCATGTTTATAGTTTTATAACTTATAAAACTTAACAAGTTACCATTTTTATAATTTATACACTTATTTATCATTGTACATATATATATAAATAAAATTCATGAGTTAGTGGGTTTTAATTATAATTTATACTATTAAAATTTGAGTCCTTATATAATAGTATTATTCTTTAATTTCCAAAAATCTGATTTTTATCTTCACTTTCACCAAAACTGCCATATCTTGAGTTCTACATGGAGATAGAAGCTCAAATTTTTATCACATAAACTAAATGATATGTGCTACATTTAACTCTTCTCTAGCTACTGTTGAATCATCTTTTAAGTATTTTCTAAAAATCGTCCAAAACAGTAACCTCAGATTTATACCCTAAACTTGTTTTGATCATATCTCACTCATTACAATGATTCCATTGCATGGCCAACTCTCACATGTGTACAAGACCCATAGCTTACTGTAAATACATTCTACTTCATCATGTTATCAGTCCATGACCTGTTTCTTTACTGTTTTATACAGCCAACATTTTTAACCAAGATTTTAACCTTGTTTCTTATTGTTTTTCACCTTTTTAATCATATTTATCAACACCAAATCCCCACATAACATTTTTATCATCATATAATCATCATATACATATAAAATAGGGAATAAAATACATGTTTACATAATCAAAATAACAAGAAGATGAGGAGGACAATCTTTATACCACCATGATGATGTAGGTTGATCAAAACATGGATTTTTGATGGAGAAATTTATGATGCACCAAGACCATCTTCAAGACCACCATTCTTCATAGACTCCTTGTGGAAAATCAGCCCTACTACTCCATGAAAACTCCTCCTTGGATGTTATGAGCACCACCAATCAATAGGGTTTCAAAGTGGCTTCAACATATGTGTAAATAACACATGATTTTGTGGTGGAATCAAGATCAAATTGGGTGTTTTTGGGGAGAAATGGGACGGCACATTGAGAGGAGATGAGAGAGTTTGTAAGTTGTTTGCATGAGTGTGTGTGAAAAGAGTGGTATGGTTTGATGGTTTTGAGATGTTAGTGGAATGTGTAGCTTAACTTGTAAGCTTTGCTTACAAGTGTAAGCTAAATGGTAGAAAGTTTGCCACATCCTTGTTTTGGCCGTCCATATTGAGTGGGGTGGGGCAAGATTTATCTTGTCTCATCCCACTAATTTACGGGTACTGCTCGATTCTAGTTTCCTCGATTTGCGTGCCCTCGGGTCGATTTACGAAAAACGTTTTTATAAATTATGAATCAACGTCACAAAACGAATCCAATAAAAATTGTCTCATCAAAAACGGAGTTCGAAAACGTAAATACGTAATCCTAGGGTTTCCGGTTTAGTCGTAAAGGACGTTAAAATAAAATCGTAAGTCCTAATCTCTTCTCGTAAATTTGTGAGTTTATGAACCAACTCAAATTTAAAACTCCAAAATAATATTCACGGATAAATTTATTTTCTGAAATGTCGGACTGTCACCAAAGACGGTGTATGTAAACGTAAGCACGTAACGTTGAATCCTCCGGTTTAGACGTAGTCGATGCTACTTCAAGACGTAAATCCAAATTTCTTCCCAAAACTAAGTGAGTTCATATTGTAACATTAAAATAATGTTTTCAAATAAATATTGAGAATAAAATATCAACCACAAATTGACGGATTGTCACAGCATTTACCCCTAAACAGGATCTTTGTCCTCAAAGATCATCTTACTACTCCCTTCTTATTGAGTTAAAGCCATGTGGGTATTTCCTCCACATTCGGTCCTTTCTCACAAGTGCAATTCATTATAATACGCGAGTTTCATCAAACATAGCTACGGGAATAAGATCAGGCTTAATGTTGACTTACTTTCTCTATCCATGATGTTCAGGGGTTTTTGATAAATGCAACTTTTCGCCGATCTAAGCTCTACTAAGAATAATCAGATTCTCACTTGATAGATATTCCATCAAGTTTGATTTACGAAACATAATTCACGCAGTCCTTGAAGTCCTAGGGTAGATCCCAGCTTATATGCCTTTCAATCCCAAATTTTACATCATCTCAATGGTCCCATACAACGGGGACTTATATCCCATGATTTGTCAGATCATGAATTCATTTTTCCAAGGTTAAAAATTATGGCATAACTTCGCTACCCATTTGGCACTCCAGGATCTACATTTCACATTCACATAACCTCTTGCCCACTACCGGCTGTCAATAATCAAATCCTAATTTCAACAATCATTTCAGATCTCGCGGGTCGGGTATTTTGTAAGGTTTGGTTCGCCATCATAGGGAACCTTAATCCTAAAAGACATGTCCAACTCACAATGGGTGTATGTCGGATGTCTCCATCTCAACTCTTGCTTATAGATGCTCTAAGATTTAGATCCTAACAAGATTAGATCTCGATCCTAATACGATGATTATCAGTGATAATCTCTCCAAAGGAAAACGATTATATGGTCTATTACCAAAGGTCAATCATTCAAACACAAAATAGCACTTATATTACCTTGTATCGTTACTTTACCTCGTCCCTTCGATTTGGGGTGGTACATAGTACTCTCATCAAGGTTCGTTCTCAATGATTTCTGAGCAAATCTCTAGAAATTCTATGCGAAGCGAGGATCTTGATATAGATGATCGATACAGGCACACTATGTTTACATAACTCTTTTGCATTTATCATTAACGGGAATGATATTAGCAGATTTGGTCAATCTGTCGACGATGACCCAAATCGAATCAAATTCAGATGATGACCTTTGCAATAGCTAGACGTTTACTAATGTATGAGGCGATGTCTGCCTTCATAATTGCCATCAATACAACTTCTTCAGACAAAGATACTTTTAGTCATAAAATGACATAAATAGAATACTTATACTTACAAATTCCAACATAGCTATATCTCACAATTTTCCATATTTAGGCAACCTCAAGTGGCCTTTTATATATGTACCGCCATCGGCTTCTTAATTCTAATGATTCACATTAACTGCGAACCCCTTTTTATTATCTATATTATCCTTTTTACAAACATTGTTCATATTTAAATTGTTCGGCAATTTATTTTGCGCCTTCATTATTAAGAAATACATCGTAATTGATTCTTTATCTTTTCTACATAATGCGTTGGTACCTATATTCACCTCTCATGATGATATAATTATCATGTCCATAATTCACTCAGGTATTCTTTCTATATTATGCGTCAGCAATTACGTTCACTTTCCTGATGAAATAAATATCATAACTGTATTTATTCAAAAATTATTTCTTCACATTTTCTGAGTTTTAGTTTCTTCTCAACTATCATTTTTATCCGTTTTCCTCAATCCGTCGTCTAAAGCGTCGATAATTATTATAATTAATTAAATATTTATTATTTAATTTTTATGAAGCGTAAACGTAAAAGTTTTAAATTTCTTAGTTCGACCAATTATATAAAATGTTCAAAATAAATTTGGATTTAATTAATAAGATTTTCGTTGATTTATCGAAAATAATTAATAAGATTCGTAAATGTTCGAAAAATCTTTGGTTATACCGTGGTCAAAATTTTCTTAGTTTGAAAAGCAAAAAGTGTCGTTTAAAATTTCAAGTCATGGTATAAATGGTTTTACTCAATCCTTCTTAAGTTATCTTGAGGTATACACAAACATTTACCCCTAAACAGAAGTTTAGTTAAATGGTTTGTGTATAAGGGAATAATCCCTTTAAAAATCCTTTGTTAAAACATTTGTCAAAACATATTTCCATTTCTTTTTGGTAAAATCCAAAGTCTTAAAAGGGCTCTTAATTTTGAAGAGTCTACATGCATACATCTTACCATCATTAATCCAATGGTTATTTTATGTAAAGGATTAAGTCTTTAATCTCATATTAATTATTCAAGGTACAGGTTTTAATTGTTCGGCCAATTCATGGCAATCTATAATTAATTATTAACTCATTCTTATTCTTATAAACAAACAAATGATCCTTAATGATCTCAAGAATGAATTTATCAATTTACAGCCTACACACGTGATTCACCAAATTTATGAATGCTACATGTGTGTTAGTCAATCCAAACGACATCACGTGAAACTCATAATATTCATTACAAGTACCGGATGTAGTGATTGGAATAAATAATCTTCTTCGCGGATTCGAAGTTGATAATAACCATGCTGAGGATCAAAACCTTTTAAATGATCGAACAAATCTTCCATTTCGAGTTATGGATATCGTTTTCGATTGTCAATTTACTCAGTTCACAGTAATCTATAAATATAAGGAATGATAACACCATAGCTCTTCAGGATGACAGGCTTGGTATAATAAAATCTTTCTCCGACAACTCTCTCAGTTATACGGGAATTCCTTAAATTCAGATGGTGCTGTCGTGCAGTGCACAAGCCACAGGTGCAACACCGGGAATATAATCAATTCCAAATTCAACTTGCCTAAATGGCGAAAGTCTAGGTAACTCATCAACAAATACTTCCTAAGGTTTCAGATAACAGAAACATCTTTTAATAAATCATATTGGGTTCTTTCTAGATTACAATATCTATAACTAGTTCACAACCATTCATGGTAATATTTCAAGTCTAAATACAGGATATGGTCATCCATCAAGAATTATTTAGTTCACTTTTGATAATCAACATCTTATCATTTAGGGGAATTCCATTCGAGTTCCCATCAATTAAGACAATTTCGTCATGTCATAATCAATCAATCCATTCTACTGGCATTACTAACTTTCCAGTTTCATTGCCGTCGATAAGATGTGAACTTCTCAAAAGTCTAATAATAACTCATAATCCTTCACAAGTTCAAGGATATTAGGATACACAACTACTATTAAAAGAGTAAGGTCAACGCATAATCTACGCGAGAAAATTTCAAATCAGATACAGACGAAAACATTTAATGAATATGAATATATCCCATGTTTTCATAATTTGAGTACGCATTCGAAAGCTCCTCGGATCGTTACCCAGGTCATTCAAATGAAATCAAATCAAAAGAAATGATATGAACGTCGATACATCCAGTCGGGTATCAACACTCGATAATCAAATACTTTTCCTAAGAATCTCACTACGGGAGAATTGGACAAGAAAGAATTGTCAATTGTCAAATAAGACAATTTCCACAGATGAGTAAATTCGACTCAGAAGAATAGATGCTACAGGCACATATGTAGGTGTCCCTAACACTATGTCCCTATTTTTCACTTCTTGCAGATCTCATAAGATTTAATCTTTCACGATCTTCAAAGAAAATGTAGTGTTTATTCATTAGTTTTATGGTGACTACTAATCAGCCTTGCATGGTCCATTCCAAATTGTATGTAGGCGCGCAACTATATATAATTTCAAGATTAACAATGCAATACTCAGTTCGTCAAAATTTTATCATCATGTTTATAATAAAAACATTTTCATGCTTAATTCTTAAATAAAAATCAAAAATAAATTTACAATGATTTTCTTTGTTATGAAAACAATTAGGTTTTCCAAAGTGTTTTACAAACAACTTCATTTCAATAACAATCACTTATAAATCTCACTATGAATAATCCTTATAGTGATGAAAATTCAATTTTTCTCAAGGCATACTGTTTTATCTTTATAAAAATAATGTGTGGTCTG
This sequence comes from Glebionis coronaria, assembly GCA_025667525.1. Lineage (NCBI taxonomy): Eukaryota > Viridiplantae > Streptophyta > Magnoliopsida > Asterales > Asteraceae > Glebionis > Glebionis coronaria. The sequence continues at coordinate 90,511,749 of CM046879.1, read as the reverse complement.
CAAAAGAGTGATGAAGAGTTGTTCACCGAGAACTAACTACAATATAATAGGAAAGGAGATTAGCCAATTAATCATGAGGTTCATGATCTCGATGGCACTCAACAAGAATAATCCACAACGTAACTTAATTCGAGATGAGTACTTGTTCAATGGTTGCATCACTAATGCGAACATTAGGATGAAGCAATAAAGGATAGATAACATCGATACATGTAGGATTTAGCAATCAAAGGTAGTCTTTCCCATTAATCACAAACAAGTCAAAATTGTACCGTAACACATTACGTGTCACTATGTCATACAATTCTCAGAACTCATCCTACCAACTGATGTCACAGTTAAGTTAGGGATTATTTTTAAAAGATACCACAAATGAATACTAATCTACAAGAGTCATTAGGTGTTCCACATGTCCTGAAAGATCCGTCGGTCTCAATTCAGAAGAAGATTTCTTCAATTTATTTCTTGGACACTGGGCATCCTTGTCAGTGGACAATGGCCTAGGAACAACCCTTAACACGAATCAACAATCAATTAAAACCTAATAATTCAATCACAGAACTTAACGACTTCCTCTTATCAATCTCATACTCCAATACAAGTTAAATTTTACTTTATTCAAGTTTCAACCAATTTTATACTCAATTTGATATCCTACCTCATTTTAAATACTTCAACCTTATTCTTCGGCCTTGTAAAGGCAATACAATCTCAATATGAATCAACACTTAATTTCCAATCCTATTAGCTCTTACAACAACAATTATCAAATGAGTCATTAATATGAAATGACTTGATCATTCAACTAGACTTCTCGGAAAGGTATTAGTGGCATGAGGCTTTTGGGTAATGGTTCCAATAACAGCCTCAAGTGCAACATTCACCCTTTCGATTTCAATTTAAGAATTGGATGACAACGAATCAGATGACATCCTTCCACGTGATAATGTTTTGTCAAACTCCACTCCATAAGGAAAGATCGTCATGACATCGATATCAGATTTAATCTCGCCAATTCCTCTTCAATAACACAATCAACTACTATCTACATTTCTACGAATATCAACCATTTGTTGGGATCATAAATATCCACAGCTTGGTTTAGATCTAGGATAGCTAGAATTCCTACGAGAATAGCTTCGATTAATTTACTAGGGGATTTAGGGTTTCTTGTGACAATCTACGTCGTATGAATACCTCGTATAAAAATCAAAATAATCATCAAACAATCATGTAATAAAATTACATCATATATATATAATCTAAGTTATATATATATTAAAATAACACTTCTCAGTCTGGCCTTGTCGGTAACTCGGGATTTCTTCGGCACCGTTATAGTCAAAAGATTTTTAGACATTTTTAGAAAAATGTTTTTAGTTAAAAGATTTTGAAATGTTTTATTCAAAACCTTTGGTTTTAAAAATCTTTCGTTCTCTATAACGAGAGGTCTGATACCAAACTGTAACACCCCCAAATTCATACAACTCAATACAGCGGAAGACTCGTTGGTGTTACGGGATAGCACATTACTCACATCATAGACAACGCATAAAAATCGCGTCGTTTAATAATAAAGCATTTCCATTCATAAATATCAAAGTTACATCGGTCCCAAGTCATTATATTTCATACAAAGTTTTACAAAGTATTTGAATGGAAAATATTGTTTAAGTGCGGGCCATGAATTCTTGTTGTCTTCCCGAGAATTACCTTCAAGTACCTGAGATAAAACATGTTAAAAGAAAAGGTCAGCGATAACGCCGAGTGAATTCATAGAGTTTAATAAATTCCATCAATATAACTTTGGTATAAAATTATTACCAAAAATCATTTCGTATAAACCATTGTAATAGGCCATAAAATAGCCAAAATCATTTTATACAAATCTTTATCAAAATCATAATATAGGCATTTGCCTTAAAAATCATTATACGAATCATTGTCGTTAAAAACACCATACAATACGTTTTGCAACGTTGTATAGATTAAATAAAAACCGTTATATTAATATGGTTATAAAAAGCCTTATAAATCATTATACGACTCAATGTCGTAAAAACGTCATACAATACGTCTTACAACGTTGTATGAAAATAAAAACCGTTATGTGAATATGGTTATATTAATATGGTTATAAAAAGCCTTAGAAATCATTATACGAGTCAATGTCGTAAAAACGTCATACAATACGTCTTACAACGTTGTATGAAAATAAAAACCGTTATGTGAATATGGTTATGAAAACCAAAGCACAAACATAATATCAATAGTATGACCCAGTATTGCTAGTCAGGCAATACATCGTAATTCGGAGCGTCTAGTAGTATTACGTTAGTTTTGGATTATTACAAGCCGCATGACATTGTTACCTTACTAAACCAAAACGGGTAGCTAACCCGATACTAATTTTGCCCATCTAAAGTAGCGTGTCGTCACAAAGGTCACGCTATGGAATCTTCTCATACATAAATTCGCTTACCAATCAATGTGGCACGACGGGGATCAACCGTCAAGGCGCGAACTGGGGTGATCGTCCCCAAATAGGACTATTAAATGCATAAGCGTCTACCAAATCCCGGTAGTTCACAATTCATCCTAATGGGACTTTTAGTGACATAACCTAACTTTAATAATCCATATAATTTCATCTATCGGGTCCTTTAGTCATTTATCGGGTCATACAATCGGGTCATTCAATCATTCGGGTCCAAATCAATAAACAAACAATCGGGACAAATGGTGTCCTAATTTATACTAACATGTTATCTCCCTCGCGGGTTTATAAAACATTTATAAAAACATTTAAAAGAGTGCGAGGCTATGAACTCACATTGATGTGGGAAGACGGGTTATCGGCAATTCGGACGTACGGTACGTGCTTTAATCACGGAAACCTAGACAAATAATAATCGGTCTTAGACGTTTGTCCAATGACTTTATAAAAATAACAATTATGTATACATATGATGATTATATATATATATATATGATGATCAAGTGGGTTCACATATTCTCGTTTACTAATTTTAGTGTTATATGTCGATAACTTTTATACTAGTTTACTAGTTTTACCTTTTTACGTGTTTTTAGGTCCAATAAGCCTATTATAAGTTTATTAACTTGTATTAATCCATTTCATACTTATATTATCAGTATTTAAACTTTCAAGTTGGGCCCAAATGGGTTAAGCCCAATAAGTTCTTTTTATGAATGTTTATCTTATTTAGTCCAATTATTAGCCCAAGTATTAGTCCAATATGTTTACTTAGCTCGTTAATGTCCGTATGCCCTATAGTTCGGGTTTTATCGGTTTTTACTTGTTATACATGTCTATATATCAGTATATAAGTTTTATAAAGTTTTCATTAGACGGGTCCAACCATCTAAGTTTTATTTAACAAAAACGTTAATTTTACGGCAATAGCCGAAAAAGTCGTAAAAATCATGTTTATAGTTTTATAACTTATAAAACTTAACAAGTTACCATTTTTATAATTTATACACTTATTTATCGTTGTACATATATATATAAATAAAATTCATGAGTTAGTGGGTTTTAATTATAATTTATACTATTAAAATTTGAGTGCTTATATAATAGTATTATTCTTTAATTTCCAAAAATCTGATTTTTATCTTCACTTTCACCAAAACTGCTATATCTTGAGTTCTACATGGAGATAGAAGCTCAAATTTTTATCACATAAACTACATGATATGTGCTACATTTAACTCTAGTTTAGCTAATGTTTAATCATCCTTTAAGTATTTTCTAAAAATCGTCCAAAACAGTAACCTCAGATTTATACCCTAAACTTGTTTTGATCATATCTCACTCATTACAATGATTCCATTGCATGGCCAACTCTCACATGTGTACAAGACCCATAGCTTACTGTAAATCGATTCTACTTCATCATTTTATCAGTCCATGACCTGTTTATTTACTGTTTTATACAGCCAACATTTTTAACCAAGATTTTAACCTTGTTTCTTATAGTTTTTCACCTTTTTAATCATATTTATCAACACCAAATCCCCACATAACATTTTTATCATCATATAATAATCATATACATATACAATAGGGAATAAAATACATGTTTACATAATCAAAATAACAAGAAGATGAGGAGGACAATCTTTATACCACCATGATGATGTAGGTTGATCAAAACATGGATTTTTGATGGAGAAATTTGTGATGCACCAAGACCATCTTCAAGACCACCATTCTTCATAGACTCCTTGTGGAAATCAGCCCTACTACTCCATGAAAACTCCTCCTTGGATGTTATGAGCACCACCAATCAATAGGGTTTCAAAGTGGCTTCAACATATGTGTAAATAACACATGATTTTGTGGTGGAATCAAGATCAAACTGGGTGTTTTTGGGGAGAAATGGGACGGCACATTGAGAGGAGATGAGAGAGTTTGTAAGTTGTTTGCATGAGTGTGTGTGAGAAGAGTGGTATGGTTTGATGGTTTTGAGATGTTAGTGGAATGTGTAGCTTAACTTGTAAGCTTTGCTTACAAGTGTAAGCTAAATGGTAGAAAGTTTGCCACATCCTTGTTTTGGCCGTCCATATTGAGTGGGGGTGGGGCAAGATTTATCTTGTCTCATCCCACTAATTTACGGGTACTCCTCGATTCTAGTTTCCTCGATTTGCGTGCCCTCGGGTCGATTTACGAAAAACCTTTTTATAAATTATGAATCAACGTCACAAAACGAATCCAATAAAAATTGTCTCATCAAAAATGGAGTTCGAAAACGTAAATACGTAATCCTAGGGTTTCCGGTTTAGTCGTAAAGGACGTTAAAATAAAATCGTAAGTCCTAATCTCTTATCGTAAATTTGTGAGTTTATGAACCAACTCAAATTTAAAACTCCAAAATAATATTCACGGATAAATTTATTTTCTGAAATGTCGGACTGTCACCAAAGACGGTGTATGTAAACGTAAGCACGTAACGTTGAATCCTCCGGTTTAGACGTAGTCGATGCTACTTCAAGACGTAAATCCAAATTTCTTCCCAAAACTAAGTGAGTTCATATTGTAACATTAAAATAATGTTTTCAAATAAATATTGAGAATAAAATATCAACCATAAATTGACGGATTGTCACAGAGTCGGTTAACAAAGAACAAACTGAGCTTTATAAAACTCGTGAAGAAAAGGATATTGAAAAAATTCTTGCTTTGGAAAAGAGAGTCGACATGTTAAACAAAAATGTTTACAAAACGGGTCAGTCTATTCAAACTATGAATATGATCAATAGAAATATGAAAACGAGTTTTGTTAAGCCTGAATATCTCAAGAACGTTCAGACTATCAAGCCTGGTCTTTATGATATCGGTTGCTATAATGATAATCTTGCCCTTATGCTTTCCCCTGACTCCGAAGAAATCCTTCGTCATAACGCAGAACGTCAATCCAACCTAAATGACTTCATAACACCCTATGATTATACCGCATGGAATGAGAAAAATGTCATTAACTTTGTCCCTCAAAGAGAGATTTCAATTGAACAAGAGTATTTTCCAAATATTCCACCAACGTATAATCACACGGAAAAGAAAGGTTCTTCAAAAAGGGGTCTTAAAACGCAGTCAATTTTGTTAGAAAAGCGAATTTTGGATGAAAAACATAAATGGGATGAAAAATGTAAAAGTGTTCAGCAATTTGAGTTTATAAAACAAGGGGTTCTAAATTTATACAAAGGTTTTGTCGATTATGAAAAAGTTTCTAAAGATGCTGAAGGAGGAAACAACAATCAAGCAGTCGATGCAAAACCTGACGAAGAAGAATTTATCAACCCATTCGGTACACCGGTACATGAAGTCGGAGAGTCTTCTACTCAACATGTTGATCCATACAACATGCATACATTTTACCAACGATATCCATCCACTCACCATTGGACACGTGACCATCCATTGGAGCAAGTCATTGGAAATCCTTCACAACCGGTTCGAACACGCAGACAACTCGACACCGATGGCGATGTGTGTATGTATGCACTCATCGTGAGTTCAACTGGACCTACAAACATCCAGCAAGCCATGACTAATCATGCGTGGATTGAATCAATGCAAGACGAAATTCATCAGTTTGAACGCCTAAATGTATGGGAACTTGTTGACAAACCCTATGGAATTTCACTCTTAGATTTCAAATGGATCTGGAAAAACAAACTGGATGAAGAACAAACCATCATCAAAAACAAATCTCATCGTGTGTTTAAGGGATATCGTCAACAAGAAGGGATAGATTTCAATGAATCATTTGCTCCAGTTGCTCGTTTGGAAGCTGTCAGGATATTCCTTGCTTATGCTGCACATAAAGGCTTCACAGTTTATCAGATGGACGTTAAAACTGCTTTTCTCAACAGTCATTTGAAGGAAGAAGTATACGTGAATCAGCCGGAAGGGTTCATTGATCCTCATCATCCTGACAGAGTCTACCGTCTCAAGAAGGCAGTGTATGGACTCAAACAAGCTCCAAGGACGTGGTACGATGAATTATCAAATTTCTTGGTATCCAAAGGGTTCTCCAAATGTTCCATTGATCCTACTCTCTTTATTAATAAATATGGGGATGACATATTTCTTGTGCAAGTTTATGTTGATGACATCATTTTTGGTTCTACGAACCCAAAACTTTCAAAACGTTTTGAAAAATTAATGCACAACAAATTTGAAATGTCAATGATGGGGGAGCTAAAATTCTTTTTAGGCCTCCAGATTCATCAATCCTTACGTGGTATCTTTATTAACCAAGCTAAGTATGCTCAAGAGATACTTAAAAAGCATGGTATGCAATCATGTGCTCGTGTTGGTACACCATTGTCGACCAAATCCCTAGACGCTGACTTGTACTCATATCCCGTAGATCAAACGCGATATCGTAGTATGATCGGGTTACTTATGTACCTTACAGCCAGCAGGCCTTATATTCATCATGCCACATGCTATTGTGCTCGATAACAAGCCAGACCTACTCAAAAGCACCTCAAGGAGGTTAAACGGATCTTTTGGTACCTTAAGAATACCATTCACATGGGACTCTGGTATCCGAGGGAAACCGGTTTTCATCTAACGGCTTTTTCAGATTCTGATCACGCAGGTTGCTTTGATAGTCGAAAAAGCACTTCTAGTAGCGTAGAATTTCTAGGAGAAGACAAGCTTGTGAGCTGGTCATCAAAGAAGCAGGATTGCACTTCGCTCTCATCAGCTGAAGAAGAATATGTGGCTCTATCCGCTGTTGTGCTCAAGTCCTCTGGATGAGAACTCAACTCAGGGATTATGGCTTCTACTTTGATAAATACCTATGTATTGTGTGACAATCCATCAATTTGAGGTCCTTATATTATTCTCAAGTAATTTATAATCATACTTTATTGATTGTTTATGAACTCACTCACTTTTGGGAAGAAATTTGGGTTTACGTCTTAAATTAGCATCGTCTACGTCTAAACCGGAGAGCTCTACGTTACGTGTTTACGTTTACATACTTCGTCTTTGTGACAGTCCGACATTTTCAGATAGTAAATTTATCCTCGTATATTATTTTAAAATTTTATTTTTGGGTTGGTTCATGAACTCACGTAATTACGGGAAGAATTGGGGCTTACGTGCATAATTTAACGTCTTTTACGATTAATCTGGAAACCCTAGGTTTACGTATTTACGCTTTTGTGCTCCGTTTTTTATGAGACAATTTTTATTAGAATCATTTTGGGTCGTAGTTTCATAATTTGTAAAAACGTTTTTCGTAAATCGACCCGAGGGCAAGTAAATCGAGGAAACTAGAATCGAGGAGTACCCGAAAAATATTAGGGATGAGACAAGTTTAACACCTGTCCCACCCCTAATAGGGGAGGATTCTACAAAGGCGAAACACCCTTTGGTGTCAAAATTTTAGCTAGTGCTTGAGACACATGTCTCATGGAAGGATTTGATACTTAAACCTTACTTCTCACACACACTCACACACAATTGCATGTGTAAGTAAAAAGTTTACCAAAAATCTCTCTTCTCTCCCTCTTTGGCCGTCCATCACCACCACCCTACCACCATCTTCATCAAATTTTAACCTACAACTTAATTTACAATCAACATATGATGATAACTACTTAAAAGGAGGTTGTTTTGAAGTGATTACAATTTGTGAAAGGAAGTTTTCATGGAGTCCTAGGGCTGATTTTCAAGGAAGAGTTCATATACTTGAAGATTTCAAAAAGTTTTTTTGCAAAGTTAAAGATTTGGTTACAAGATCAAGCCTTGTTCATCCAAAATCTCATCATTTCCATCATTTGGTTGGTATAAGGATTGTTTTTTTCTATCGTCGTATTGTTTTTGTAAATGTACTTGTCTATTTATTTCCAAATGTATATTTAAGAGATCTATGAATGATGATCAAGTGATTTCATGGGGATTTTATGTCACTAGACTAAGTTGATGAGGCTAAATCTACAAGTAAAAGATGTTAAAATCATCACTAGATAAGTAGGCTGTTAAAAACAGTAAGTTTCAACATTTTTAGTTGATCAAATGGATTGGATTATTTGATATAATGATACATAAATGATTTTTACACAAGTGGTGAATTGGCCTCACAATGGATTGTTAAAAATGAGCAAGATATGGCCAAAATACTTTTGAGGTACTAATCTGACTAATATGTTTTGGACGAATTAAAACAGATATTTAGATGCTGTTTGAGAAGGAGCCATAGAAGAGTAAATTGTAGAGCATATCATGTAATTTCTAAAACAAAAATTTGGGTTTCTAACTCCTTGTAGAACTTAAGATATGATAAAAATGGTGAACTTGACTTTTGACATCAGATTTCACTATAAGTTATATAATATTAAAAGGCTACTTGAAGTAAATTAAAATATAAAATAAGTATATAAAAGTAAATAACTGATAGTAACTACTATAAGATATGTTTATATACTATAATAAATAAGTATCACATTTTATAAAAATAAAACTCAAATAGTTTTCTAACTACAAACTATATATATATAGCTTTTACATCTTTTCACCTATAACCGAAAGGATGGCGTTTTTGTCAAATAAAACTTAGATGGTCGGACCCATCTAATGTAACATTTTTATGGAACATATACTGATATGTAAACACAATTAACAAGTAAAAATCGACAAACCCAAGCTTTGTAACTCGTGGACCCATAATGGACCAAATTAGCCTTATTGGACCACTAGGCCCAACTAGTTGGTTTAGCACTATTGGATTTACTCATGGGATCAACCCACTTGGGCCCAACATATGAGTAGAGACCTAGTCCTAAATAGATAAATGGACTAATAAAAAGATATTGAACTCTTAATGGGCCTATTGGGCCTTAACATATACATGGGCTAAATACTTAAAACCTAATAATGTTGTATAAGGTGTTAAAATCCCACTTGATAATCATGTTTATGATATCATTACATATACATAACAACTTTTTATAAATATTATTCGACATAGTCTAAGATCGAGTATTATTTGTTTAGGTTTCCCGTGATCGAAGCACGCACCGTACATCTAATTGCCGATAACCCGCCTTCCCAAACCAACGTGAGTTGATAGCCTCGCACTCTTTTAAATGTGTTATGAAATGTTTTATAAACCCGCGAGGGAGATAACATGCTAGTTTTAATAAAAATAGAACACAAGTGGTCCTTATTGTATGCTTATTGATATAGACCCGATTGATTGGATGACCTAATGAATGATTGAAATGGGTTATTATTAGTTAGATTATGTCACTATAAGTCCCATTGGCATGAATTGTGAACTATCGGGAGTGGGTAGACGCTTATGCATATAATAGTAATATTTGGGGAAGATCACCCCAGTTCACGTCTTGACAGCTGATCCCCGTTGTGTCACATTGATTGGCAAGCGAATTTATGTATGAGAGGGATATATTTAGCGTTATTTTTGTGACGACACGCTGTTTTAAATAGGAAAATCAATTTCGGGCTAGCTACCCGATATATATTATAGAAAGGTAACAATTTCATGCGGCTTATAATAATCCGGTAATAATAATGATAATGGTAACACTGAGGCTGCGGCCTCAGGAATATTGTACGATATATGATTTGAATTATAACATATTGCCTGACTAGCAATATGGGGTCTTATTTATTATTATACATGTGTTCTGGTTTTACATAACTGTTTTGTATAATGGTTTTTATTATACTGTAAACAACGTTATAATGTATGGTGTTGTTACGACAATGGTTCGTATAATGGCTTTGACGACAAAGGCCTATGTTATGATTCTCGACAAGGATTCGTATAAAATGTTTTTGGCATATGTTATGATTTACGACAAGGATTGGTATAAAAAAAATTTTGGCCTATGTTATGGTCTATGACAAAGAATTGTACAAAAATGTTTTTCGGTAATGATTATATACCGGTTTTGTGTTAATGGTTGTTATTAAACTCTACGGACTCGCTCAGCGTTTCGCTGAATTTTAACATGTTTTATCTCAGGTACTTGAAGGTAATTCTCGGGCAGACGGCATGATTTTATGGCCCGCATTTAAATAAAAATTTCTATTCAAATGTTTTGTAAATTGTGAGACATACTTTGATCTATGGACCTATGTAATTTTATATTTATGAATGGAAAAATGCTTTGTTATTAAACGACGTGATTTTTAAGCGTTGTCTATGATTTGAGTAATGTGCTACCCCGTAACACCAACGACTCTTCCGCTGATTCAAAATGTGAATATTTGGGGGTGTTACAGTTTGGTACCAGAGCTCTCGTTATACAGAACGAAAGATTTTTAAAAACCAAGGTTATGAATAAAACATTTCAAAAATCTTTTAACTATAAATATTTTAAATAAATATTTTGAGTAAAATGTTTAAAAATCTTTTAACTATAACGGTGTCGAAGAATTCCTGAGTTACCGACAAGGCCAGACTGAGAAGTGTTATTATATATATATATATATATATATATATATATATATATATATATATATATATATATATATATATATATATATATATATATATATATATATATATATATATATATATATATATATATATATATATATATATATATATATATATATATATATATATATATATATATATATATATATATATATATATATATATATATATATATATATATATATATATATATATATAAAACTTGGATTATATATATGTTGTAATTTGATTACATGATTGTTTAATGATTATTCTAATACTTATACGACATATTTATACGACGTAGATTGTCACAAGGAACCCTAACTCTTCTAGCAAATCAATCGAAGCTATTTCTGTAGGAATTCTAGCTATTCCAGATCTAAACCAAGTTGCGGATGTTTATGATCCCAACGAAATGGTTGATATTCCAAGAAATGTTGATATTAGTTGATTGTGATATTGAAGATGAATTGTCGAGATTAAATCTGATACCGATGTCATGACGATCTTTCCTTGGAGAGTGGAGTTTGACAAAACATCACCACCTAGAAATGTGTCATCTGATTCGGTGTCACCTAATTCTTAAATTTGAAATCGAAAAGGTAAATGTTGCACTTGAGGCTGTCATTGGAACCCTTAACCAAAAGCCTCATGCCACTTGTACCTTTCTGAGAAGTCTAATTGAATGTGTGAGTCATTTCCTACTCGCGACTCATTTGATAATTATTGTTATAAGAGCTATAGAATTGGAAATTAAGTGTTGTTCATGTCGAGCTTTTATTGCCCTTCCAAAGTCGAAGAATAAGGTTGAAAGTATTGGAGAATGAGGTAGAATGTCGCATTGAGTATAAGTTGGTTGAAACTTGAATAAAGTCAAATTTAACTCGTACGGAATATGAGATTGTTAAGAGGAAGTCGTTGAGTTCTGTGGTTGAATTATAAGGTTTTAAATGATTGTTGGTTCGTGTTATGGGTTGTTCCTAGGCCATTTTCCAATGACGAGGATGCCTAGTGTCCAAGAAATAAATTGAAGAAATCTTCTTCTGAATTGGGACCGATAGATCTTCCGGGACACGTGGAACACCTAATGACTCTTGTAGATTAGTATTCATTGTAGTATCTTTTAAAAATTACTAACTTAACTGAGATATCAGTTGGTAGGACGAGTTCTTGGAATTGTATAAACATTACATGATGACATGTAATGTGTGACGATACAACTTTTGACTTGTTTGTGATTAACGAAAAGACTATCTTCGATTGCTAAACTCTACATGTATTAATGTTATCTATCTTTTCTTGCTTCTACCTAATGTTCACATTAGTGGTGCAACCATTGAACGAGTACTCATCTCGATTTGAGTTGCGTTGTGGATTATTCTTTCGTATTCCTGAGTGCTATCGATGTCATGAACCTCATGATTATTTGGCTAAGCTCATTTCCTATCATATCGTAATTAGTTCTTGTTGAACAACTCTTCATGACTCTTTTGCAGATCATTCATTGTTTTTATAAGTAATACAATATCATCTGGGGAAAATATGAAATTCTTATTTTCATGAGTTATTTAATCGGTACTATTAAGTAATTACTATTGAAATAAAGTTTTTGTTAAACATCTTGTAAATGGAAATGCTTTCATAATGATGAACATTTCGGTAAAATCATTTTTATTTTTATTTCATAATTTAACATGAATATATATTTTAAACATGATGACAAAATTTTGACGAACTGAGTATTGCATCGTTAATCCTAAGTTGTACATAGAAGCGCGCCTACGTACAATTTGGAAGGGACCATGCAAGGCTGATTAGTAGTCACCATGAAATTGTTAATAAACACTACATTTTTCTTTGAAATTGTGAAAGATTAAATTTTTATGAGATCTGCAAGAAGTGCAAAAATAGGGACATATTGTTAGGGACACCTACATATGTGCCTATACCATTTTTCCGAATTGAATTTACTCATCTATGGATATTGTCTTATTTGACAATTGACATCCCCTTCTTGTCTAATTCTCTCATGGTAAGATTCTTTGGAAAATTTTCTAATTATCGGGTGTTGATACCCGACTGGGTGTATCGACGTTCCTATCATTTCTTTTGATTAGATTCCGTTTGAGTGACATGGGTAACGATCCGAGGTGCTTTCAGATGCGTAAACAAATCATGAAAACATGGAATATATCCATATTCGTTAATATTTTTGTTTTTATCTGATTTGACAGTCTCCCGTGATAATCATGCGTTGACCTCACTCTTTTAATGTTAGCTATGTCTCTAGATATCCTTAAATTGTGAAAGATTATTCTTAGCTTTTGGTTAATGGAGAAGTAGTGAGCACCAATAAGATTCAAAAGGATGTATACTTAGCCTCCTGTGTAGTTCTTGTCTTATCAACGATAATAGAACTAGAAAGATAGTGGTGTCATTAGGATGGAACCATTGTTATGACGTGATGTCACTGTCTTAATTGATGGGAGCACGGGTAGAATTCCCCTAAAAGATAAGATGTTGATTATCAAGGGTGATCTAAACAATTCCCGATGGGTGATCGTATCCTGCATTCAGGCTTGAAATTTTAACATGAATGGTTGTGAACTAGTCATAGATCTAGCGATCTAGAAAGAACCTAAGGTGAATTAATTAAGAAAATGTTCCTGTTATCTGAGACTTTCGGAGGTATTTCCTGAAATTTTACCTAGACCCTCGCCATTAAGGCAAGTTGAATTTCATATTGATTATATTCCCGGTGATGCACCTGTGGCGTGTGCACCATACGTCAGCACCATCTAAATCAAAAGAATTACCGTGCAACTAAGAGAAGTTGTCGGAGAAAGCTTTTATCCTATCGGTCTTGTCGTCGTGGAGAGCTACGGTATTATCATTCCATATAATCATTGATTACCGTGAACTGAATAAATTGACGATCAAAATTGATATCCATTACCTAAGATGAAAGATTTGTTCGATCATTTACCAGGCCCTAGCGCATATTCAAAAATATTATCTACGACATGGTTATCATCAAATTCACGTCCGCAAAGAAGATTATCTATTTCAATCACCAAATTCAGAACTCATAATTAACATTATGAGTTTCATGTGATGTCATTTGAATTGACCAATGCACCGGTCGCATTCATGAATTTGATGAATCGCGTGTGTAAGCTGTATTTTGATAAATTCATGCTTGTGATCATTAAGGACCATCTACTTGTTTCTAAGAATAAGAAGGAACTTAGTAATCATTTGTAGACTGCCCTAAGCTAGCCGAGCAGCGAAAACCTATACCTTGACTATTTATTATGTGATTTAAGGCTTGATCCTTTACATTCTTTGACCGTGTGATTAATGGTAGTGGAATCTATGTTGAATCTTCAAAGGTCGGAGCCATTAAGGCTTTGGGTTATACCAGAAAGGAAGTGCGAAGATGTTTGGGTTTGACAAATATTTATCAAAGGATTACTGAGGAATTATTCCCTCACACCCAGATCATTTAACTAAAATCCCTTAGGATTAGATCTTTGTGTATACCTCAAGACAACCTAGGAGGAATTGAGGAAACTATATAACCCATGACTTGGAATTTGGAGCGGCAGTTTTTGCTCTTCAACTAAGAAAATTTTTTACCAAAGTTTAAACAAAGATTTTTTGAACATTTACGGATCTTGTTAATTATTTTCGATAAATCAACGAAGATCGTGTTAACTAAATTCAAATTTATTTTGAACATTTTTCTATAATTGGACGAACTGAGAAATTTATAAATTTTACGTTTACGTTTCATAAATTAAATATTTATTATTTAGTTACTTGTAATATTTATCGACGCTTTAAACGTTGGACTGGGCAAAACTAACAAAGATAATAGTTGAGACGAAACTAAAACTTAGAAAATATGACAAAAAAATTCTGAGTGATTATGCTCATGATATTTATTTCCTCGGGGAAGGTGAATGTAGTTACTGACGAGTTATGTAGAAAGGATAAAGAACCAATTAGGATGTGTTCCTTAGTAATGACCATGCAGAATAATTTGCCCGAGCAATTTAGAAATAGCCGATGCTTGTAAGAAGGATAATATAGATGATGAAGGGTTTCGCGGCCAATGAGAACCACTAGAGATGGGAGCCGATGGTGTTAAGTGTTTAAAAGGTCGTTTTTGGTTGCCTAAATATGAAGGATTTCGAGATTTAATCATGATGGAATCTCATAAGTCTAAGTATTCTAATCATTCTGATTCTAATACAATGTATTTTGTTCTGGAAGAGTTGTACTGAAGGCCGAACATGAAAGCCGACATCGCCACATACGTAAGTAAATATCTAAATTTTGTGAATGTTAAGGATGAACACCAAATTCCATCAGGATTACTTCTACAACTTATTATTCCTGTTTGGAAGTGGGATAGAATCACCATGGATTTTATCACAAATCTTCCAAGGTCATCATCTGGATTTGATTCGATTTGGGTCATCGTTTATAGACTGACCAAATCTGCTCATATCATTCCAATTAATGATAGGTTCTCGATGGAGAAGTTGTCTCATTTATATTTAAAGGAGTTGTGTAAGCATAGTGTGCCTATATCGATCATCTCTATCAAGATCCTCGCTTCACATCGAATATTTGGAGATCCCCTCAGAAGTCATTGGGAACGAATCTTGATGAGAGTACTGTTTACCACCCACAATCGGAGCGACAAGGTGAAGGAACGATATAGACAATAGAAGTCTTGATTTGTGCTTGTATGATTGACATTTGGTAGTGTCGAGGATGAGCATTTACCTTTAGATAGGTTATCATTGATAATTATCGCATTAGGATTGAGACCGAACCTTGTGAGGATCTATATAAAGAAAAGTTTAAGAGCACTTGTAGGTGGGAGCTGGGATGAAGATACCCGACCCACGGGACCTGAAATGATTATGGAAGTTAAGATATGATTATTGACTGATGGTAGTGGGCAGGAGGTTATGTGAATGTGAGGTGTAGATCTTGAAGTGCAGGATGGGTAGCAAAGTTATACCAAGAATTTTCATTGTGAAAAGATGAATTGATGATCTGAAAGATCGTGGGAAGCCAAGTCCCCATTGTATGGGACCATTGAGATAATGTAAAGATTTGGTCCGAGAGGCATATAAGCTAGACTACCCTAGGACTTCAAGGGCTGCATGAAATATGTTCCGTATATCGAACTTTATAACATGTCTATTCAGTGAAAATCCGATTATTTCTTAATGAAGTTTGGATCGGCGAAAAGTTGCATTCATCAAAAACCCGTGGACATCATGGAAAGAGAAAGTAAGTCAACTTAAGCATGATCGTATTCCCATAGTTATGTTTGATGAAACTCACGTATTAAAACGAGTTACTCTTGAGAGAAAAGACCGAATGTGGAGGAAATTCCCACATGTCTTTAACGCTATAAGAAGCGAGTAGTAAGATGAATTGATCTTTGAGGACAAAGATCCTCTTTAGGGGGAAATGCTGTGACAATCCGTCAATTTGAGGTCGTTATTTTATTCTCAAGTATTATTTATAATCATTATTTTATTGATAGTTTATGAACTCACTCACTTTTGGGAAGAAATTTGGGTTTACGTCTTAAATTAGCATCGTCTACGTCTAAACCGGAGAGCTCTACTTTACGTGTTTACGTTTACATACTCCGTTTTTGTGACAGTCCGACATTTTCAGATAGTAAATTTATCCTCGTATATTATTTTAAAATTTTATTTTTTGGTTGGTTCATGAACTCACATGATTACGGGAAGAAATTAAGGCTTACGTGCATAATTTAACGTCTTTTACGATTAAACCGGAAACCCTAGGTTTACGTATTTACGCTTTTGTGCTCCGTTTTTTATGAGAAAATTTTTATTAGAACCATTTTGTGCCGTAGTTTCATAATTTTCAAAAACGTTTTTCGTAAATCGACCCGAGGGCACGTAAATCGAGGAATCTAGAATCGAGGAGTACCCGTAAAATATTAGGGATGAGACAAGTTTAACACTTGTCCCACCCCTAATATAGGTGGATTCTACAAAGGGGAAACACCCTTTGGTGTCAAAATTTTAGCTAGTGCTTGAGACACATGTCTCATGGAAGAATTTGATACTTAAACCTTACCTCTCACACACACTCACACATAATTGCATGTGTAAGTAAAAAGTTCACCAAAAATCTCTCTTCTCTCCCTTTTTGGCCGTCCATCACCACCACCCTACCACCATCTTCATCAAATTTTAACCTACAACTTAATCTACAATCAACATATGATGATAACTACTTAAAAGGAGGTTGTTTTGAGGTGATTACAACCTGTGAAAGGAAGTTTTCGTGGAGTCTTAGGGCTTATTTTCAAGAACGAGTTCATATACATGAAGATTTCAAAAATTTGTTTTGCAAAGTTAAAGATTTGGTTACAAGATCAAGCCTTGTTCATCCAAAATCTCATCATTTCCATCTTTTGGTTGGTATAAGGATTGTTTTCTTTCTATCATCCTATTGTTTTTGTAAATGTACTTGTCTATTTATTTCCAAATGTATATGTAAGAGATCTATGAATGATGATCAAGTGATTGCATGGGGATTGTATGTCACTAGACTATGTTGATGAGGCTAAATCTACAAGTAAAAGATGTTAAAATCATCACTAGATAAGTAGGTTGTTAAAAACAGTAAGTTTCAATATTTTTAGTTGATCAAATAGATTGGGTTATTTGATATTATGATATATAAATGATTTTTACACAAGTGGTGAATTTGCCACACAATGGAATGTTAAAAATGAGCAAGATATGGCCAAAATACTTTTGAGGTACTAATCTGACTGATCTGTTTTGGACGAATTAACATTGATATTTAGAAGCTGTTTGAGAAGGAGCCATAGAAGAGTAAATTATAGAGCATAGTTTCTACAGCAAATATTTGGGGTTCTAACTCCTTGTAGAACTCAAGATATGATAAAAATGGTGAACTTGACTTTTGACATCAAATTTCACTATAACTTATATAATATTAAAAGGCCACTTAAAGTAAATTAATATATAAAATAAGTATAAAAAAGTAAATAATTGATAGTAACTACTATAAAATATGTTTATATACTATAATAAATAAGTATCACGTTTTATAAAAATAAAACCCAAATGGGTTTCTAACTACAAACTATATATATAGCTTTTACGTCTTTTCGGCTAAAACCGAAAGGATGGCGTTTTTGCCAAATAAAACTTTGATGGTCGGACCCATCTAATGTAACATTTTTATAGAACATATACTGATATGTAAACACATTTAACAAGTATAAATCGACAAACCTGAGCTTTGTAACTCATAGACCCATAATGGACCAAATTAGCCTTATTGGACCACTAGGCCCAACTAGTTGGTTTAGCACTATTGAATTTACTCATCGGCTCAACCCACTTGGGCCCAACATATGAGTAGAGGCCTGGTCCTAAATAGATAAATGGACTAATAAAAAGATATTGGACTCTTAATGGGCCTATTGGGCCTTAACATATACATGTGCTAAAACTAGTATAATTAGACTAAGTTAGCTAAATACTTAACAACTAATAATGATGTATAAGGTGTTAAAATCCCACTTGATCATCATGTTTATGACATCATTACATATACATAACAACTTTTTATAAATATTATTCGACATAGTCTACGATCAAGTATTATTTGTTTAGGTTTCCCGTGATCGAAGCACGCACCGTACATCTTAGTTGCCGATAACCACCTTCCCAAACCAACGTGAATTCATAGCCTCGCACTCTTTTAAATGTTTTATGAAATGTTTTATAAACACACGAGGGAGATAACATGCTAGTTTTAATAAAAATAGAACACAAGTGGTCCTGATTGTATGCTTATTGATATGGACCCGATTGATTGGATGACCCAATGAATGATTGAAATGGATTATTATTAGTTAGATTATGTCACTATAAGTCCCATTAGCATGAATTATGAACTACCGGGAGTGGGTAGACGCTTATGCATATAATAGTACTATTTGGGGAAGATCACCCCAGTTCGCGTCTTGACGGCTGATCCCCGTTGTGTCACATTGATTGGCAAGTGAGTTTATGTATGAGAGGGATATATTTAGCGTGATTTTTGTAACGACATGCTGTTTTAAATGGGCAAATGAATTCCGGGCTAGCTACCCGATATATATATTATAGAAAGGTAACAATGTCATGCGGCTTATAATAATCCTGTAATAATAATGATAATGGTAACACTGAAGATGCGGTCTCAGAAATAGTGTACGATATATGATTTGAATTATAATATATTTCCTGACTAGCAATATATGGTCTTATTTATTATTATACCTGTGTTCTGGTTTTACATAATTGTTTTGTATAACGGTTTCTATTATACTGTAAACAACGTTATAAAACGTATTGTATGGTGCTGTTACGACAGTGGTTCGTATAATGGTTTTGACGGCAAAGGCCTATGTTATGATTCACGAAAAGGATTCGTATAAAATGTTTTTGGCATATGTTATGATTTACGACAATGATTCGTATAAAATGTTTTTTGGCCTATGTTATGGTCTATGACAAAGAATTGTACAAAAATGTTTTTCGGTAATGATTATATACCGGTTTTATGTTAATGGTTGTTATTAAACTCTATGGACTCGCTCAGCGTTTCGCTGACTTTTAACATGTTTTATCTCAGGTACTTGAAGGTAATTCTCGGGAAGAGGGCAAGAGTTTATGGCCCGCATTTAAATAAAAATTTCCATTCAAATGTTTGCTAAATTGTGAGACATACTTTGATCTGTGGACCTATGTAATTTGATATTTATGAATGGAAAAATGCTTTGTTATTAAACGACGCGATTTTTAAGCGTTGTCTATTATTTGAGTAATGTGCTATCCCGTAACACCAACGATTCTTCCGCTGATTCGAAATGTGAATATTTGGGGGTGTTACATATTGTGACTCAAAGTCAGCCATAGCCATCTCTTGCAATCCGGTTCAACACTCCCGTACCAAGCACATTGCAGTCAGATATCACTTCATCAAGGAACAAGTGGAACGTGGTATCGTGGAATTATACTTTGTCAGAACTGAGTACCATATAGCAGACTTGTTTACAAAAGCCCTCTCCCAAAATAGGTTTTAGTATCTCGTTGGTCGTCTTGGTATGAAGTATATGACTCCAGAAGACTTGGAAGTTTTGGCAAATGAAGCTGCTTCATACTCTCTCATAACAACTTCTAAGCGCATCACAGCTTAGGACTCGGATCTCAAATATGGAAAGTTTATCACGGATGATAACTTATCCTTCACAACGAGAAATTCATATTTCTCGGTCATGATCTAGTCACAAAACAATCAAAGTTTTGAGCTCGTGAAGAACGGACCCGCACGGGAAGTGTACGTTTCAGTGCGCTTTCCGAAAGCAATAGAAGAGAAGTCTTCTATCATGACTATTTTAAAACCGTTCAACATAATTTTTCAAGAATTTCTCAAAAAGTTATTCTAAATCTTTCAAAATTGTGTGTTCAACACTCCCTTCCTCATAAAATGCTTTTTATATCTCAAAAATGTCATATGTTATTTTGATCAATTTTTTAGGGGGAGCGTTTTAAAATCAAGCCTTTAATGTTGTTGGGTACATCTCTGAAACTGTCACAATTTATGTATCCAACATATTCCGAAAATGATATGAAACTGTCACATTTTCTGGTGTCGTTTTTCCAAAATTTTGTCAAATTTTTGTCTCAAGACACACATATATTGTTGAGGGGGAGCGACCCGACTACAAATGTTCCATGATTCATGCTTGCACACATTTTTCTCTCCCGTCGATTTTTAGAAAATTATCATATTTTAATCAATTGGTATCTCTAATATTATATTTTTATATTAGAGATAGGGGAGAAAATGTGATTAAAATGTAATATATCGCAACATGTAATCTTAAAGACTCAAGTGCAACTCTTTCCTTCACATGCTAAACTATTTCGTATATCGATGCATGTGTGTAGGGGGGGCTTTTCGGAAATGTAAAACTTTCAAAGTGTTAAAAGTTTTGATTTTTATCAAGCACTTTGAATGGTTTTTCAATGGTTTTATGGTTACGATCTTTACCCAAAACAACCTACTATCCACGACGGAACGATGGAGTCAAAAGGTGGTTTAGGATAGGAAACTAAGTCCTATGGTCCAACCAGAACCGGAGGGATCTACCCAAGGATATTCCATAGATAGAAATAGTTGTCCTTAGGAAAGATGGAGTTGAATGAAGCTGAATGTGGAACAATTACTTAAGTTAGCACTGGAACAATCACAACAAGGTGCTAGTGATGACGTATTGGTAAGCATTGAAGGAGTTGAAGATTCTATGCAACTTAGGCAGAAACCGGATTAACACATCTTTTGAAGACAAGTGTCATGGACCTAGTGACGGGATGCACAACCCTTCCCCAGCCATCCGAGTTTCTCTTAATAGAAACTTGTCTCATTGTCATGGAGATCAACACGTATCTATTGACTTTCTCACTCCGAGTTAGTTGATATTGAAAAGGTGGCAGTCTGCTCCAGCCTCTGATTAGCAAAATGCACTTATCGAGTCTAGAGCCAAAAGAGATCAATCTATCATCTCATTAGGACACAATCGATTCCTACGCATTATCCTTGTGGTACTGCCAGAACATCTGAGTGATACGGTTCACAATGAAGATGGAAATCCTGCTTGAGTCAACCTCAAACAAGCTCATGGTAGGTAACTTGTGCGATTCTACACGAATCAAACTTGTGAGAACTGGAAAGCAACTAAGTTTGGATTCTTAATTGATTCAAACTTGATTCCAGGTATCTTCGCAAAATCCGTGTGATCTTGCCAGAACATTCAGAGTGACACTCATTAGTGTTCACAGTGACGAATGGAAATCCTTCCAGTGTCAACATTAAACAGCACTGCGGTAGGTAACTCGCAAGATTCTCTATGCATCAAGCTTGTGACAAACTGGAAAGCAACAATGGTGCGATTCTTATAGAATCAAACTTTTTCCTGGAATTCTGAATTGACGACTCTAATCAGACGGATAATTTATACTTATGATTCACTCTTTACGTTCGCTGCCTGCTTTGAGACGTTTGAGTAAAGAGAACTGGCTACTACCACCGAGAAACCCTGTCAAGGAGGTTCTTAATCGAATCTACCCGATCACAGGTACGGTATCTGATACCGTCTAATGGTCTTCACCGACCGGAGGTAAAACTCTACGGAGTTAGGATGAAATGTTTATAACACCCCCAATTTACATTGCGCAGCGGAAATACACAATTGGGTGTTATTCACAAACTTCATTTCACAAACTCTTTATATGACCTTAAAACAGTATATTAAAAAATAAATAAGGAAATAATTTAAATCAATGTCTAAAACCTTCAATCCCAAGTAAAATCATTTAAAAATATATGAGAGTAGCGTACAAGTTCCCCTAGGATCTTAACAAATCGACAAACCTTTTACCAAAATACTGGACCTTATACTATAAATTTATGAAAAACGGGAAAGGAATCAGTTTTAGACCAAATTACTACAAAAGCAATCACGCAATCCTTCTCCAGCAAGCTCCGCAATCATCAACTTCAAGTACCTGAAATACATGCTTGAAATCATCAACACAAAGGTTGAGCAAGTCTATAGGTTTAACAAAACATAATTAAACACATCGTAAAAATCATTCACAATTGTTTACTAGCATTGTGGCCATACAATCTATTAATCAGGCATTTCATCTTATAGCAATAGCTAATGAATTGTATTAAGCTCATGACACCGACCCCTTAACTTAGTCACCCACGCCAAATGCCAGCATGACTAAAAGAATTACAGTGCCCCTACTAGGGTATCAATTGCAAGAATACCAATTCTCATTATCGTAAAATTATCCTTCCCAGAGGTTACTCAGCGTAAAGCCCTGGTCTCAGATAGGGTCGTCAGCCCAATAGTACTATCATTAGAATAAGCGGATATTCCCAACTCACAACATCAAGTCAGAAGATAGTTAACGGCTCATGAATTTATGGACTTTTGCAATTTAGGTACTTATACAATTCAAATCAACAAAGGCTACAAAGGCAACATTCGGGTCCAACAATTACTCATGACATGTTTTCATTTTACTTCAAATAGCATATATCCCCCTCGCGGGTTTTAAAATCATTAAAACAAGTAGAAAGCGAGGTTATAGACTCACCTGAAGTATTAACAGTAGTATGACGACTTTCAACGATCGATGATGCCCGGCGAACACGAAATTCACAATCTATCAAAACAAAACGCGTGCCTTTAGTAATACATCCAAGTAATATTTCATACTTAGTAAAATGAAATAAATATCTCAAGGTCAAAATCAAACTCACACCATACTCAATTTAATACATCCTTCTTACATACACTTTTATATTTTTATTCTTTCAAAAACTATCGATATATATATATGTTAATCGTCCAAACTGTTTTTCTTACTTAAACACGTCAATAGCTTACGATACTAATCGGAAACTTCACTTACTATATATAGAAAGACCGCCCAAAAGTTGGTTAAAAGATTTTACTTTTAAAGTTCCCTGCTCGACTCATCTTCGAACTACAAAAACCTGACAGTTTTACGTCAACAATTCATATAGTCTTTTTAACTTATTTATTTAACTCCGTTTACAAAACCGACACTCGTCTTTGAAAATAGACTCAAAATCCTCAATTTTATCACTTAACATCAGTCCATGACCAATTTTAAAATCCTTTTTATAGTCCCCGAGATTCGATCCAAATATCGACAACAATTATATATTGTGCCGATACTCGTCTCCCGGTACACGAATAATCAAACTAACATAACTTTTCGCTCGTTTGGAGCTAGAAGCTCTACTTTATACCAAATCGAAGCTTAAGACATCCTCCATAACAATATCTAATTAGTTCATTTCATACTCAAACTTATATTTTTCAAAAATTACTTTTTATAATCTGGTCAAAAATACATTCTTAAAAATCATTCAAAATCAAATTTTCACCACATTTTAACATCATTTTTACCATTATAATCATCCTAATATTACTACTTTCAATCCTAACACACTATATCATCCTAGATGATCAAATTAAATAAAACCCAGCTAAAAATTTCAACATGCAACAACTTAAAATAATATATAACAACAATAACACCTACATACAACAATTATTTAAGATCAAAACACAAGATTTTCATCAAACATGGGTTTTTATAAAATGTTCATGCATGTAGCTAATTTCATACCAAAATGTAGAGAATCAAAAGATAGGAATGGGTCTTTGATTAGTTTTTGTTGAATCAAACTAGATCTTAAAAAATCTAGGGGTGTTTGTTCTTGGTGGTTAACGGAAACAAAGAGGAGGGAGAAAGAGAGAGAAAAATTTTGGTGGTGGTGGATTTTGTTATGTGTTTGTGTATTTATTTTTCAATTTATATGGAAAAAGTTTAGGGTAGTTTTTTCCAATTGTGATCCTTGTGGACCAAAGTGCAAATACTTGGTTAAAAAGCCAGAAATGACTATTAGTCACTTTTGAAAATATTTACGGGTCTCGGGTTTCATAAAAATACTTCTCAAAACTTAAAACGCACACAAAATATGATATTATATAGTCCCGGCACGACTTAGTACGATATTAAAATAAAAACGTCAAAATATTAAACATCGACATGTCTAAAATAAAACGTAAAATTTCGGGCATCCGTGGATATCATCATTACTAATAATCCTCGCAACTCGTTAAAACGTAAAAATATAACTTCCAACATTCATCCAAATCAATCACCAATCATCATAACAATCAATTCTCGTCAAAATTTCAAAAATATACGTAAAAATATATTTAAATAATGACCATGGGTTTTGGGTTGTTACATCCTACCCTCCTTAAAGAGAGCGACGTCCGGGTGCTCAACCCGCCTCATACTCACACTTTCTCACTTCTAGAGTCAACGTGACCTCTTATCCTTAAGAGATACTCACGTATTTCACACGAGTTCAACTCAATTCTTCTAATATCACCATACAACCGAATATTACTACACTCCAACTTCCCAATTTCACCTTCCAACATGATAATATTCTTTCCTAATTCATACTCCGTCTGCATCACTTCCTTAGTTTTATTCCTGCTTCAATACTCTGATAACTTGACCAACGACTATGTAAGTTCTCAAATTAAGATGTGCAATTATCATCTCCTAAAGATTTCATCTTCACTAGGTTCCATTAGTCCTCATAGTGAAATATTAAAATATTATCATCCCAAGTTTCAATCACATCAACACAAATTAAATTGCCATCGTTCAAATCATCCTTTCACTCTGTCCGTTGCTTTCCGAAAATACGCAAGATTCCTTCTTGACTCAATTCTTCTCACTTTCTATAAAGATATCTAAAACTCAAAACTCAATCTCAATCTCTGGGTTACGTATATTATGTTCAAACCTTATTCAATGCTCATTTCTTATCACAGCGATTTCCAATATTCAAAAATATATACCGTCTCTATGTCCCGAGGTTACACTCAAACTAAACACAATGAGATTATCAATAATTCTGACTAGTCACTTATATACCTCCTATACTCATGGTATGAAAGAATAAGCATCAGATTACTGTACCTTCCATAGTACATCATTACATCTTCCTCATATCATATATTGTTTAAACAACTCCGTTAGTCTCATATATTCAAATCTGAAATGTATAATGGTCCAATCACTTCTTGATATCGTAACACATCTTATTCAACCAGACTGTATCAATACTTCAACTTATGAAATTCCTTTAATACCGCGTGCGACACTCTCAGCACTCTTAGAATAATTAAATTCTCCTTGATCTGAAAAATTCATTCACCACCGGTCCTTGCATTCTTAACACATTCTCTGATCTAATGGAAGAAAAATTAGAATAATCACAATAACCGTTTTTGTTCCACAAAAACATACATCTCAACTCTCTCATTTCTACTACCGTTCTACTTCAAAATTTCCGACAATCTGTTAATCTTCTTTCTTTGGCATCCCTTTTCCATTAGTTTATCATTTTGATTCTAACTTTCTTTTCATTCCATCCATTCTGCTTGTTGTTACCAATATTCCAAAAATCTCAAGACTCAAGAGTCAATTCTCAATTACTTTAGGAATTATATAAGCCTTTTCTTTCCTTCTCCTCCTTACTAAATACTCACTAGTTGATAGTGAAAGTATCCACGCTCATCCTTTATAATCTGGAACACACTTCGTAATACAAAACTATAACATATCTCATCTATAATTTATTGATTATTATTTCCCAATCACGATTAGGTAATCCTTAACTCATTTCTTTCGAAATTCCCGAATGGCATTTATGTAGATTTGCTAAAATAGGATCTGGTGGTCTAATGTGGTGAAATATGGTGTTGGCTGCCATTGTTGAAAAGAGAGAGAGAAGAGAGGTTGAATGTGTGAAATGTAAATGTATTGAGAATAATAAAATCACAAGCAACACCCCTCCTTGGAAGCTAAGGAGGGGTATATATAGTCACACACGCACCTTAAACTATACATCGAACCTAGTCTAGTCTAAGCATGTGTGACTATGATAACTAATGGGAATTCTTAAATGTCGTCACATAAAGTGAGTTTCCAACAATCTTCCCCCATGGGGAGGTCACTCCAAGTTACAATATCCTAAATAGTCTATAGCTCGTGATCTATGCTAATAATGATGTGGCCGAGACTTTCCTTGGAAAAACGTATTTCCAACAATCTCCCCCAAAGGGAGGTCACACCATTTTACAAAATCTTAAACCTAGCATACTATGCTTGAGTCTTCGATCTTGTTCTTGTGAATATGCTGATGAGATCTTTGACTTTAGTCTTGAGCATGTTCTCTTGCCTTGACCTTGTGCATTCATCACTTGTGATATTTGCCTCCTTGTGACTTCATGTTCCACATACTTATACCTTCGTAATTCTTGAAAGCTTCAGAGTTTGATACAGCGGAACACTTGACTTTTAGACTTTCTTGAATTTGATGAAGTATTAAGTGCATATAGTATTTGCATGCGGTGACGACTTCTTCTGGATTGTACACCGCAATGCCACCTTCTTGTTACGCTGCATAAGACAGTTAGCAACAAAACATATACACGGATGAAATGGCTTTGAACATTTCATTCTAAATCGGTAGCATTTTACCTCCGGTCGGTGAAGACCGTTGGACGATATTAACTATCGTACTTGTGGCAGGTAGTTTCAATTAAGAACCTCCTTGACAAGATTTCGCGGGTAAACCCGTTCTCTTTATTCGACCGTCCAAAGCTGACTGCGAACATAAAGAGTGAATCATTTGGATAATAATATCCGTATGATTTGAAGCCGTCAATTCATGTTCCTGGAACAAGTGAAGTTCAATTAAGAACCGCACCATCGTTGGTTTCCAGTTGTCACGAGCTTGAATCATATAGAATCTTGCAAGTTACCTACCAAGTGCTGTTTGAGGTTAACACTAGAAGGATTTCCACTCATCACTGTGAACACTAAGGTATCACTCTGAGTGTTCTGGCAAGATCACTAAGATATTGCGTAGAGGCCTGGAACGTGTTTAAATTCATTTAAGAATTAAACCACTGTTGCTTTCCAGTTATCACAAGTTTGATTCATAAAGAATCGCACAAGTTACCTACCATGAGCTTTTTGATATTCGCTCAAGAAGGATTTCCATCTTCATTGTAAATACTTTCGTATTACTCGGATGTTCAGGCAAGATCATGAAGATTTTGCGTAGGACTCTTAAGATCTTTCTTACTTTTTCACAGTGTGTGAAGAAGCAAGGAAATATGAAAGTGTGTCCTAATGAGATATTTGATGATCTCAAATGGCTCTAGACTCGATCGTGCATTTTGGATTTTAGTGATCGGAGGCTGGAGAGGAGTGCCACCATTTCAATATCAATTTATTCGGAGTGAATAAATCAATAGATAATGCGTTGTCTCCGTGTGATAAAAACAAATATCTTTTGAGAGATATCTGAGTTAGCTTGGATGGGTTGTGCATTGCATCACTGGGTCCATGATGTCTATCTTCAATATCAAGAATCATTAAAAATGATCTCAATAGCATATGTGTTGACCCGGTTTCTGCCTAAAGTTGTAAAGAGGGCTTCTTTCTTTACACCCTTTATCTTTACAATTCTTTTTCATTCTTCAACCCCTTCAGCTACGTTCACAATCTTTCTCCACCTTTCCTAAGGACTACTATTTCTAGCTATGGAATGTTCTTGGGAAGATTCCTCCGGTTGTAGAGGAATCATTGGACTTTAACCTATCCTACCATCCTTATGTCACCACAATCTTCACCGTCGTGAATAGAGATGTTTTGGGTAAGTGTATGTCACCATGAAATCCATTTTGAAGTGCAAATCCATTTTGCTCCCCCTTAACATATGCCACGATATCCGAAAACATTTCGCACATGTCGGGATGAGCTAGCACGTTAAGTCAAACCATTTTTTATTAATCATTTCCCATATTAAATCACATTTTCTCCCCCATATTAAAAATATTAACCCAATCAATGTTTTTAATATCAATTGATTTAATAGTATTTTAAGAAAATTTGGGAAGAAAAATGCAAGTCCAATTATCTTCATGAAGTACACAAGCTCCCCCTCAAATTAATGAGGGTGTACTTGAAACATAAATAAAATACCTTTTAAACACAAGTGTAAGGTATTTATCACGTGCAAAGATCATATATGATAATGAATTCACAAGATTAGCAATTTACGAGGTAGGACCTGAATGATGGAGAACATCATATGAAAGATTCACATGGTTCTTGTTCACGAATGTTGGTCACCTCGTCACGTCCGAAGTTCTCTCTTGACTCCATGTGTATGATTGATATCGTTGTCTTGACACCAATATATGAACTTGGCACTCTCGGCATCAAGGATTCTGAATGCTGGACAATTGCTCCCCCTCAATTGTTGACCCGTGTTCTATTGAAAGAGTTGTAGTCACCGTTTGAGTAGTCGCATCGTCGAGTATGTAGATATCAATTGTAAGTTGCTACGGTTGGTGGAGATGATAACTTCATAAAAACAAGACTTCTCTTGTTTTAACAAATAAATTGTAAAACCCATAAAAATAAGTTCATAATTTAATTCTACTTTCAATTATTTTGAAGTATTTTATAACGTTAAATATTATTATGTTTAACGGTTTAAGTTGAAACCGATATTAAATATTATATTTTAATATTTTGACGAGTAACGAGGACTACTAGTGATCGCGATACCGACGGATGCCTAAAATTTTATATTTTATTATCGATCGTTTCGATATTCAATATTTTCGACGATATCATTTTAATTACGTATCGAGTCGTTATATTATTATTTTTCGTGTGCGTTTAAACTTTTAAGTATTTTTACGAAACCCGAGTCCCGTAAATATTTGTAAAATTTACTTTTAGTCATTTCCTGCTTTCTAACTAATATTTATATTTTGGACCAAAACTATCACAAATTGGCAAAAACTACCCTAACTCCACACTATATATAACATTTCCACTATCTCTTTTTCATTTTAAAACTCATAAACAAAATTCATCTTCCTCCTTTCTTTTTTTCTTATTAGCCGTCCACCCCCACCCTTCAATTTCATCAAATTTTCTCAAGTTCTAGTTTGAATCTTCCAAAATCAAGCGAAGTCCCATCCTCCATTTTCAAAGGGCTACAATTTGGTATAAAATTTTCATACATGCAACCATATTAATTTTTCAAGAAAAGATGGTTATGTTTGATCCAAATTTGTTGTATGCATGTGTTAGTAGTGATGATCAAAAGATTTTCATGCTATGTTTTTGTTAAAAAGTTGATTTTTAATTTTTGGGTTTTTGATTTTGATGATGATACAAGTGTTAGGAATAGTTTATGATGATATTAGGGGCTTAGGTTGATGATAAAAGTTGTTGGAATTGATCAAAAACTTGATTTTGTAAGAGATTTTAATAGTCATTTTTGGGCAGTAGGTTTGAGGCCATTTTCGAGGGTCTTAAGTCTGGATATAGGATGATATTATGGGATTATGTCATAGAGAATTTCGTTAGCTTCGATTTGATATAAAGTAGGCCTTCCAACTCCAAACGAGATGGAAGATACACTAGTTCGATTTTCGTGTACCGGGAGACGAGTGTCGACACAATCCGAAAATTGTTGTCGATATATGGATCGAATCTCGGGGACTATAAAATGAGTTTCAAAATGATTCAAGGTCTGTTCTCAGGCTCCAAGTTTAGCATTTTGAGTCTATTTTTAGAATCAATTGGCGGTTTTATAAATGGAGTTGTTTAGAATGGTCAAAATGGTTTCGTAAGTCAAGGTCGCTAAACTGTCCGGATTTTGTGATTCAAAGATGAGTCGGGCAGGGAACTTTAGAAGTAAAATCTTTTGATGGGCTCTTGGGAGGACTTTCTACATATAGTAAGTGATTTCTCTGAGTAGTATCACAAAAATTTGATGTGTCTAAGTATGGGAAAGCGGCTTGGACATTTGGTATGTTCCGGCAGATTTTTGTTAAAGGCATAGAACAATAAAATGAATATATAGGAGAGTGTAATAGTATCAATTGTATCGTTTTCTCTCGAGTTTGTCGTGATTTTATGAATCGAGTTTTATATTCTTATGTATGGTTTATTTCTTGAGTCTATTATTAATGAACGCACCTCATTTGATAGGTTGCGGTTCTCGTGTTTGAAAGGCATCATCTATCGTCGGCGATCGTCTCATTACCACTATTGGCTAAGGTGAGTCTATAGCCTCGCTTTATACTAGTTATTAAATGATTTTAAACCCGCGAGGGGGAATACATGTTTTTATAAACTTAGAACACAAGATTTTTATGGTATGCTTTGTCCCTCTATGAATGGACCCGTGGTTGCCTTTAATTTGCATTAAGTGATTGCCTTAGTTAAAGCCTCAATTATGGACCGTTAATTAACCTATGATGGGTTAACCGCTAGTACAATTAATAGATCTATGGGGGAAGCCGCCCCGGTTCAGTTTTTGTGGACTTGTCATAGAAGCTTAGGCCCGACCTCCACACTGTTTGAACATATTGTATTGAGAAGTCAGGTATACGGCAATGTACCAATAATCTGGAGGTAACCGACAATTAATAAATCTCCTGTCTTATCAGACCTCTAAAGGGAGTGTCTAAGGGCTCGGTTCCATGAGCTTATTGCAATTTATGCTATATACAATTATTATTGTTGATGCTAATTATTATTTGATGCTTGTTGCCTTTAAGCATGCCACAAACTTATAATCTTTGCTTGTGCTCAAAATGATTATATAAACCTATAGTTTCACTCGGCATTTTTGCTGATGATTTTCTCACATGTATTTCAGGAAATCAGGAAGGGTGAAGCTTGGAAGCCACGGGAATGAATGTTGTGCACTACTTTGCAATATAAACTCTTTGAATATTTGTCGTTCCTTTTGTTCAAAACAATATAAATCTTTTGTTTTGGTTGTACTTTGGTTAACGATGTCTTGGGACTACGCTACTCTGACAAATGTTTTAGGAACGATAAATCTAAAACATCTCTTTTTGAGTCGTTCTTTATAAATTATGTGTTGTAGTATCATTGTTTAGCACCTAAAGATGTATTCCGCTGCGAGTAAATTTGGGGGTGTTAAAGATTGGTACCAAAGCCATGAGTTATAGAGAACTAGGTCTTTTTCTAAAAACCTAAACTATAACTGTCGGTTTTATTTTTCAAAGAGTCGGTGCACATGATTTCGCGTGACTTTAGGTTCAAGCTACTTCTGAGATTACAATATTAGTATACGTTATTACGTATACCTTATTGCCAAGTAATTATAAATAAATACTATGATCCATTTACGGATATATATTTATATCTAGGATCCCTTTTATCGATATATATTTATGTCGTTAAACTTTTCAATAAAAGTTTATCATTTATTAATGATTAACTTAAATAAATACATTGAATTTTCAAGATCTTTCTGTATTTATTTTTGAAGTATTTAAATTACTTTTATTGCAAATTTTATATTATGACCTTACATACCTCCATCTGCGCGTGTTACTTTTATTGCTTAACCCTTTGAGATATCTATATAGATATCCAAATCGTCTTCCGACTGTTTGTGTTTAGACGTCTTGAAACGTAATTTCTAGACCATTGTGTAGCTCAATGTGTCCTTGGAATAGACTAACCGCTATTTATTGACATTTATATGTATCGACTCCAAAGTGTATTGTTCGCTTATATCTTGGTAACGTCATCGTCATTTTATAAATCATCGTCTAGATTATGGCGCTAGATTGGAATACGATTTTACATCTATAAACTTGTATTATCCTCTTTCATTAACCTTCTTGCTCTCGGAACGCAACCTATGAATGTTCCATTCTTTTCTTTTTATGTTTTGTGTTTTTGGACAATCGTGGCACCAAGGAGATTTGCCTGCATTGCCCCTTGAAACTTAAATTATGAACGTCAATTACCGTTTTACTTCCTAAATTTCGTGTTGAATACCTTGAAGCATCTTGTGTCATTCATTATGCTATATTATTATTTGATGCTCATTATGAGATTTATTTTTCGTTGTTGTAAAATCCAAAAGACATGTGTGTATATATTTTGAGTCGTTAGGAAGTGTCGAAAAATACATTTTATGTAGAAACTGCAGGGGCAGTATAACAGGTCAAAACATAAAAGTAAAACTTGCGTTTTTTTTTAAATAAAACAGTCAAACCTGCACAGAACTTGCAGGGGTATTTTGGTCATTTTACATTAGGTTTCAGGTCTCGGTTAAAACTAGAAAGTCGTCTGAAACATCGTTTTGCATTAAAATGCTTTAGGCTCCGAGTCTTGGAGATGTCGTTTATCGGGTCAATTAATCGGCTCATATTTAAAAGTTAAATCTGATAGAAAATTCAGAACATGGGTTTTAAACGTTTCTAAGAAGTTTTGAGTTCATTTGAGATCGAAAAATTTTAACGAATATTATTTTACAACTAACTAATACTAGTTGCATGTGAAAATGATTAAAAATAGAAACATTACAGGATTAGCAATTACCAGATTAATGGTGTAATTTGAAAACGAATAATATATTTTCTTAAAAGCATGTATGTATCGTGTAGCTTACGATGAGTACACATTTGGATTGTTTTATTCTTTTTATATATATGACTCTTTTGTCATTCGATATTATTTTTATTTTTCTTCTAACCTTCCACTGATTTGAGTTGAGTTTTGAAGTTTTGCTTCACATTCTTCGTTGACATTCTTATCGCGTGTCTCATGGCGTTTTCGTCTAAACCTTATAACCTTTTGAAAACTTAACAACTTGTAACCATTTCATTGGTTGTTTTATGAGCTACTATTTGCCACTTTTTACAAAACTTTGACTACTTTATACGTTGTCATAATGTCATATTATAAATAAATCTGATATTGTTTTACGATTATTTTCACCAATTATTTTTACTT
Organism: Glebionis coronaria; assembly: GCA_025667525.1. Classification (NCBI taxonomy): domain Eukaryota; kingdom Viridiplantae; phylum Streptophyta; class Magnoliopsida; order Asterales; family Asteraceae; genus Glebionis; species Glebionis coronaria. The sequence goes on along the minus strand of CM046879.1, from coordinate 90,478,148 downwards.
TGGTCTTATAAAATACTTTTCGTAAGATTAAAAGTTGCTTATTAAGTACCTCACAAATTACTTGTATCCTATAAAATTATAAACTATTTTTAAATTCCATTTTACAAATGGCATGGTTTATATATAAACATAAGAAACGTAATACTTTTCGACGAAACTGAGCACTGCATTGCTATTCCTAAATTATACATGGCCTGATCACCTATGTCTAATTTAGAAGGAGCCATGCTAGGCTGAATAGTAGTCACCTTAAAAATCTTGATAATAATCAACTTTTTACTTGTATTTATTATAAAGATAAATAAAATGAAATAAAGTGAAAAGAAGCTTTGAAAACCTTCATATTTTATACAAATAGCGCAATTTCTATGCATCCGCATATGTCTTCTTACCTTCTCTTGGATGAATTACACGTTTACGGGTACGTTTTTACTCGATGATTGTTTTTCCACTTGTTACTTCATTTTGTCTTATAACTGATTTCTTTTCACTGCTCGTCTAATTATTGACTGTTGATAAATGACTTGAAAGTCTCGATGTTTTATCCTTCCTTCTCGTCCAATTTTCTTTATGCGACTGGGTAGATTTTTGGAATGTCTCCGCACGTGAATAATGAATTATCACTAGAGTAATTTCCGTATATCCAGGATGACGTCCATCACTCTCGTTTGTCTCGAAACCCACTCTTGTGAACCGTGCTTTGACTTCTCTCTTTAAACACTAACATCGTTCATTTGATTTGTTTTAATTACAAGTGATTATTAGGAATTTTATTTTATTAAAATTTTTGTATGGATCTTCTTTCCGATCATGTATCGACCACCGCTAAGTTAACGAGCTGATATTGGTGAACCATCAACCGCACTAACAAAATTGACAACTTGTTTAATCTATTATTTCTTATCGTCTTACCATCAACGCCTTTATTTTATTATTCTCTTTAAGAATTCATACGACATCTGCTTCGTCCTCTTTTGTACCGTTGATTTCGTACTAATTGTTGACCATTATTTCCATTCGTATTCGTTTGTTATCTTGTCACATTTTGAAACCTGAATATGTCCCATGTTTACTTTGACATATTAAACACCTATAAGTATATCGACAACTTATTATAATATTTTTATGGAACTTTTATACATTTTCCAATGATTTTCAATTATCGAAATAACCATTAAAAGTAAAAGGTCAAATTTATACATCATATTTTGTATAACTAAAACTAATGTGTAACATGGAATTATACTATATCTTTTGAACTAAGTGACTTATCATACTTTACTTTTAATGTAATGAAATTACCGGTTTAAATTATATTCCTAATAATGATTTAATTTGGAAATTATATTTCTAAATCGTAACCATCAGTATGAGTTTAATTAATAAATTTATGTCATTCTTTCAAAGTTTCTTAAGACAACCAAAATAAATTATGAAGCTATTTAACTCTTATTTTAATATATCATCTTTATCAAGAAAGTACCTCAATTGAGTCTTAAGGTAATACCAAATTCGGGACGGATAATTGTGACAAACGTTATTTTAATGTTAATATTTAATTCATTCTTCGCTCTCATTTTTCTAGTATTGTGAATTATTATGTTTTACGGTTACGTGATTCGAGATCCCTCGTCGATCGTCAACCTTAAATCATTTTATCACATCTTGTCCGTTTATGCGTTTATTAAATTCATTTTTATCTCGTTCTATTCCTCTTATTGAAGATCACTGTTTTATTCTGAGTTTAAAGTGAATCTCGGGAAGCAGTTATAAGAAGAAACGATAAGTGTCACCAGGATTTATGTGTGTACTTGTGGAATGATTGAGGACCGAGTTATCAATGGCAACTTATCATGGATATGAAGTTTTTGTAATCTTACTTGCTACTATCGAAGGATCATAGAAGACTCTGGAGATCAAGTGGTTATTATCAAGGGTTCGTTCAAGGTTTTCTCGATGATTAACGGTGGAGATCTATACTCGATGTTTATGTTCGACCTTTTCTTTTATGTACTTATATGGTGTGTGATCTAGTAAAATGATCGTAAGTTGTGAGGACTTGAGACGGAATCATCCGATGACGTCCGATCATGTAGAACACATATTATGTAATATCTTTTTTACTTTCAACGACGATGTTTATTGAGACTTTAATGCGCGTTGGCAAAAGTGAGATGGTGTCTTTGTATTATCTTTTGAGTAGGGACCCGCGTATGAGCACCCTCCGACGACGAAAATGTTTTTCTTGTTAATTCTTTTTGATGTGTGTCCATGGCTATCCGGCCAGTGGCTATCCTTTAAATTGCAACATTCTTTTTAACTGGACTTACCCGAAAATCCTGTCACCTATTCTTGTCGCCGAATGAGCTTCGTGTGATTCATAAAATTTTCATGTGTCGAACTTGACGGGTGACTGGTGGATATGGAGTTATTTATTCCTTTTTGGTGAGATACCACTTGACGACAAGTTGCGTTTTCTAAAAGAACCAGTGGAGATCGTGGATCGAGATTCACGTAAGAACGTGAAGACTTCTTTATAAGGGATGTCGTCATCCTTCCGGGTAGTGAACAACTCGTGTATGAGGCGAGTTGAGCGCCGGGACGTCGCTCCCTTAAGGTGGTGAGGATGTAAAACCCGTAAAAATAAGTTCATAATTTAATTATACTTTCAATTATTTTGAAGTATTTTATAACGTTAAATATTATTATGTTTAAGTTGAAACCGATATTAAATATTATATTTTAATATTTTGACGAGTAACGAGGACTACTAGTGATCGCGATACGGATGGATGCCTAAAATTTTATATTTTATTATCAATCGTTTCGATATTCAATATTTTCGACGATATCGTTTTAATTACGTATCGAGTCGTTATATTATTATTTTTCGTGTGCGTTTAAACTTTTAAGTATTTTTACGAAACCCGAGTCCCGTAAATATTTGTAAAATTTACTTTTAGTCATTTCTCGCTTTCTAACTAATATTTACATTTTGGACCAAAACTATCACAAATTGGAAAAAACTACCCTAACTCCACACTATATATAACATTTCCACTATCTCTTTTTCATTTTAAAACTCATAAACAAAATTCACCTTCCTCCTTTCTTTTTTTTCTTATTAGCCGTCCACCCCCACCCTTCAATTTCATCAAATTTTCTCAAGTTTTAGTTTGAATCTTCCAAAATCAAGCAAAGTCCCATCCTCCATTTTCAAAGGGCTACAATTTGGTATAAAATTTTCATACATGCAACCATATTAATTTTTCAAGAAAAGTTGGTTATGTTTGATCCAAATTTGTTGTATGCATGTGTTAGCAGTGATGATCAAAAGATTTTCATGCTATGTTTTTGTTAAAAAGTTGATTTTTAATTTTTGAGTTTTGATTTTGATGATGATACAAGTGTTAGGAATAGTTTATGATGATATTAGGGGCTTAGGTTGATGATAAAAGTTGTTGGAATTGATCAAAAACTTGATTTTGTAAGAGATTTTAATAGTCATTTTTGGGCAGTAGGTTTGAGGCCATTTTCGAGGGTCTTAAGTCTGGATATAGGATGATATTATGGGATTATGTCGTAGAGAATTTCGTTAGCTTCGATTTGATATAAAGTAGGCCTTCCAACTCCAAACGAGGTGGAAGATACACTAGTTCGATTTTCGTGTACCGGGAGACGAGTGTCGACACAATCCGAAAATTGTTGTCGATATATGGATCGAATCTCGGGGACTATAAAATGAGTTTCAAAATGATTCAAGGGCTGTTCTCAGGCTCCAAGTTTATCATTTTGAGTCTATTTTTAGAATCAATTGGAGGTTTTATAAATGGAGTTGTTTAGAATGGTCAAAATGGTTTCGTAAGTCAAGGTCGCTAAACTGTCCGGATTTTGTGATTTAAAGATGAGTCGGGCAGGGAACTTTAGAAGTAAAATCTTTTGATGGGCTCTTGGGAGGACTTTCTACATATAGTAAGTGAGTTCTCTGAGTAGTATCACAAAAATTTGATGTGTCTAAGTATGGGAAAGCGGCTTGAACATTTGGTATGTTCCGGCAGATTTTTGTTAAAGGCATAGAACAATAAAATGAATATATAGGAGAGTGTAATAGTATCACTTGTATCGTTTTCTCTCGAGTTTGTCGTGATTTTATTAGTCGAGTTTTATATTCTAATGTATGGTTTATTTCTCGAGTCTATTATTAATGAACGCACCTTATTTGATAGGTTGCGGTTCTCGTGTTTGAAAGGCATCATCTATCGTCGGCGATCGTCTCATTACCACTATTGGCTAAGGTGAGTCTATAGCCTCGCTTTATACTAGTTATTAAATGATTTTAAACCCGCGAGGGGGAATACATGTTTTTATAAACTTAGAACACAAGATTTTTATGGTATGCTTTGTCCCTCTATGAATGGACCCGTGGTTGCCTTTAAATTGCATTAAGTGGTTGCCTTAGTTAAAGCCTCAATTATGGACCGTTAATTAACCTATGATGGGTTAACCGCTAGTACAATTAATAGATCTATGGGGGAAGCCGCCCCGGTTCACTTTTTGTGGACTTGTCATAGAAGCTTAGGCCCGACCTCCACACTGTTTGAACATATTGTATTGAGAAGTCAGGTATACGGCAATGTACCAATAATCTGGAGGTAACCGACAATTAATAAATCTCCTGTCTTATCAGACCTCTAAAGGGAGTGTCTAAGGGCTCGGTTCTATGAGCTTATTGCAATTTATGCTATATACAATTATTATTGTTGATGCAAATTATTATTTGATGCTTGTTGCCTTTAAGCATGCCACAAACTTATAATCTTTGCTTGTGCTCAAAATGATTATATAAACCTATAGATTCACTCGGCATTTTTGCTGATGATTTTCTCACATGTATTTCAGGAAATCAGGAAGGGTGAAGCTTGGAAGCCACGGGAATGAATGTTGTGCACTACTTTGCAATATAAACTCTTTGAATATTTGTCGTTCCTTTTGTTCAAAACAATTTAAATCTTTTGTTTTGGTTGTACTTTGGTTACGATGTCTTGGGACTACGCTACTCTGACAAATGTTTTAGGAACGATAAATCTAAAACGTATCTTTTTGAGTCGTTCTTTATAAATTATGTGTTGTAGTATCATTGTTTAGCACCCAAAGATGTATTCCGCTGCGAGTAAATTTGGGGGTGTTAAATAAATGCATTGAATCGTACATATATTCGTGTTAGATTGTGTTATTACGTAAACAAAATCCCTTACATGGTTATAAAGTAAACCATGCCCGAGAAAATTAATTCCCCTTGTTGAGTCAAAGCTTTCCGGTGAAATGCTTGACTTGAATGTGAAAAGCGGGTTACTATCAGAAATAATAGCAAGCCATTTTAAGCATGTTTTAAATCTTTTAAACTTCTGCTCGAACTTTATTTACAACCCCGTGTCATTATTGAATGACATTTCTAGGTTCGTAAATATTATCGATTCCAGAAGACATGCTCTTTTTATCAAAACGTTTTTGAACACACAATTTTGAAAGATTTAGAAAAACCTTTTGAGAAATTCTTGAAAAATTGTGTTCAAAGTTTTGAAAACCAATTACTTGAGCTTAAGATGTTGAATATCTTACAAAACGAGCTCAAGTCCGAGAAGTTGTAAACTTCCCGTTGTTAAGCTGACATTTACTTAGAAGTCCTAAGCTGACATTTACTTAGAAGTCGTTTTCATGAGCTTGAAAACTTTGACTGTTTTAACGGAAAGCTCATGACCGAGAAAGGTTAATTTCTCGTTATGAGGAAAAGTTCTCTTATTTAAAAGATACACTTTCCTTTCTGAGCTTAAAACTTCGAATGTTTTAATACAAGCTCATGACCGAGAAAGGTGAATTTCTCGTTAAGAGGATAAGTTATCATAAAAGATAAACTTTCCTTTATTTTAAGTTCGAGTTACAGTCTGACATTTAACTGTAAGTCATAGTGCATGAGCTTAAAAACTTCGAATGTATTTATTATTAGCTCATGCCCGAGAAAACTTAATTTCTCGTTGTTAGGATAAGTTTATCATCGGCGATAAACTTTCCTTTCTTTGAGGTCCGGGGCATAATCTGAAATGTGATTATACGCCATATACACGAGCTTAAAACTTTTGAATAGTTTTAATGTAAGCTCGCGTCCGAGAAAAATTAATTTCTCGTTTTGAGGGTAAGTTATCGTTGCGAAGATAAACTTCCCTTTCTTTGAAGAGCGGGTCACTGGCTGTGATTTGACTGTGAGCCATAGTGCATGAGCTTAAAAACTTGGAATGTTTTTTATATAAGCTCATGCCCGAGAAAAATTAATTTCTCGTTGTTAGGATAAGTTTACCATCGGCGATAAACTTTCCTTTCTTTGAAGATCGAGTTATAGTCTGTGATGTGACTATAAGTCCTTTTGGTAAGCTTAACCATGAATCCCCTGAGACACTTGTTTCTCCGATATCTGCTTCTTCAGCAACCAAACTCTGAGAGTATCCTTAGTTGAACGGTATACAATGATTGGACCGCTTCGTTCTTTTGGAACATCAACTTTGGTACCTGCATTCTCATTAGGAATTTGCATGCTTTGATGTGGGTTAACGATATCTATCGTAGAAGCAAGTGGGGGTTCACAGTTTTCTTTTCTTGTGCTAGAGGTGACCTGAGGAGATGATTCACTTGTCTTAGCTGGTAAACGTTTCCTTTTATAGAAAACCTTAAGTTCAGGCTTAAGTGATGTATCCTCCTTTTCAATTTCCTCCCTAGTAGTCTTAGTAAAATCAGAGACTATCCTAGTTAAAGGGCACTCGTTTCCTACAATAGTGAAAGTTCTACCAGTGGGGTGCCACATTTTACCAATGGGTTTGATTTTAGCTACCCACTAGGATTTAAGTCTAGCACGGGAGTTCACCTTATTAAGTAGTTTCTTGATACAAGAATCATGATTTGCCGTAAAGACACATTTTATACATGTTTTACAAGTAGCATATTTAATGTGCGAGTAAGATCTAGAATTCCTAGATGATTGATTGATGCTCCTAGGATGTGACATGCTACGGTTAGCAGTGTTGGGTAAACTATAAGGCATCTGACTAGGTTTGAATTTCCTATCTCTTACTTGTGTCTTTTGCTTAGCTTCCCTTAGACCAAATGTATGGCGAACGTCATTTGAACAAGTTCGAGACGTATTCTTTGGACTATGTCTAGGGAAATTAGAGGCAATCATGTGATTAGGTCTTGTAAAAGCTGTTTTAGTAACATTGGGCCTAGATGGTGGAGTGACTGTTCTAGAAAGATGAACCATATCAACTTGGGAGGCAAACCGCGGTCTCGAGGATTGTGGTCGCTCGGATCTAAATGCAGTAGGTTGTTTGACAGTCGGTTGTCTGACGAACTGATTTGTAGGCGGTTTCCCCACGATTGATGGTTTTTCAAGCTTAGTATCCACACTAGGTCCTCTAGTTTTCCTTAACTCGTTTTTCAACGCAGCTATAGCAAAAACCTTTTCCTGTACTTGGGCCTTTAAAGTCTCATTCTCTTTGAGCAAGTTATCTTGGGATGCCAACTTAGATTCAAGCAGTTGAATTTGTTTCAAAAGATTATCCTTTTCAGCTTTAGAATCTAAAACTTTTTGATCCAATTTTCTTTCAAGAACAACATTTGATTTTTCAAGTTTTTCAAAATATGTTTCAAATTTGTTCGTTTTCTTTGAAAATTCAATTTTGGCATCCTCAAGATCTTTTGATTGTTGAGCTACAATCGTTTCGAGCTCTCTAATCTTGGAATCAGAAGCAGTCAATGAAGCAGTTATAATACAATTATCATGATGTACTATAGCATTCTGAACAATCTCTCCCCCATGATGACTTACATCGGATGAATCAGAAGTTGTATTGCTATCACTCGTTTCCATCCCATGTTTGTCATAATTAGGTTCAGAATTCTCAATATGCGGCATATCATCAGCATATACATCATAAACAACATTACATTGTACCATGTTTGCATGCGCTTCGTCATAAACGGGTAAGGTGTCAGCAAAAGAGATTTCGTGAACATTCCCTGACGTGCCAATGGTATCATGTTGTCCTCCTGATTTCGTGCTCTTGGCATCGATAGGCTCCAAGTTTTCAACCGTATGACCAGTTTCCTCTTGTATCGAAGAGTCTTTCATTTCATTATCATACCCTTGCTGAAGTCGAGATCTTTCATAAATCGAAGACGAGACCGATGACATGAGTTTCAAAATTGTATCACGAAAAACTCGAAGCTCGGTATGTGTATCTCGAAGAAATGATTGACAAATCACTGAACTTTCAGGTTTGATGATATTGAATTCGAGGAAAGGCGTGAGTTTTGTCACAAGAGTCTGATATGCAAGTGCCGATGCAGAGTGATTAAAGGTTTCATTGTTGAGTTGCTCGGCGAGTTGGGTCAAAGTGGTGAATATTGAGTCGATGAATATATGACGATCTTGACCATAGATTGTCACAAATTCGCTCCCTCCTTGTATCCATGAAAGAGTGACAAGATGAGACTGAAGCATTCGAAATGAAGTGATGCCACTTTCTCTAACTGTGGCTTGCAAATTATGTGATTCTCCCTCGTTCGATGTCGAATTCAAAAGATCCATTGAGTTTTCTGGTTGTTAATATATCTCTTTTCTAGGCTCAAAAATTGTTGTCGGCTCAAACGATGATAAAATAAACCGGAGCAAAAATCCGTAGCCACTAAAAATAAACCCCGTCACTTTGACTCGTTACTTTTGTCTTCCAATCCGGCCACAAAAACTTTTAACCCGTCAAATATTTTTCCACGTTATTATTTTCAAAATACCCGCCTCAACACGATGTACCAAAAACTAATAATTCAAAATTAACTTTACTAAAAAGTTAACTTTTTTTAAAATTTTTAAACTTAAAAAAAATTAGCTTAATAAAGATAATGAAACTAAAAATAGAAATAAAAGTAAAGAAAAATCTGAGATTCGTTTTTTTTTTAATCGATTTCGTTCCCAAGAAAATTGAATGTTGCCAAAAACGTGTCACTACTTTGTTTCCTCCGTCATGTGAAATATATGTGTATCCAGGTAGAGTAAGACGTGGCCAATTATATATGCAATACTCCTCAAATACGTGTATCCACTAAATCGTTCCAAAATTATGTCCAATGGAGTATATAATACTCCTCAAAATTAGAGCATTTGAAACCTAACCTAATCTAAACCTTAAACCCACAGACGTTTTTCCAACTTTGTAATCTCCGTCTATTCAATCAGCACTATTCAATCTGATCCAAACTAATGAAACAATTCCAAATCAAAACTGACATACATCAATTTCTGAGTTTGTTTGCTATCAACCAAAACAAACAGTCAAACTAACCCCTTTTTAAATCTCGTCTCTTTTTCTTTATAGAGATCTACAAATCAAAACCTCAAAAACCAATCATCCATGATTCAAAAATCAAAATCATCATCCACGAATCAAACAAGATCATTAAAGGAGATAAAAGTCTACTGTTTTTCCAATTAAAATCAATCTCACTCACGAATCCAAAACCATGAAGAACACACAGTTGTATGGCTTCAAGATCCCTTAATGGATCTTGGGTAGGTTTAATTTAGATTGCATGTTGTTGATTTTGTGTCAAACTTTGTTAATGGTTTTCGGGGCGAGTGTGTGGTTGTTGGGTCAGTTTAGGATAATTAAAAAAATTGTGGATTCGTCTAAGAGGGTTAGATGTGTTTGTGGTTGTGTCTGTGACGAGGGTGAGTCTTGGGTTTAAGGTTTGTTTGGGTCGTGGGTTTAAGGTTGGTGTGAGTGTGAGGGTCGAAGTCGAGTCGAGTGGGTGTGTGGGTGTGGGTCGAGTGAGGTTTTGAGTTGAGAGTTGAGAGGTGGGTGGAGTGGGGTTGTTGAGTCAGTTGGGTCTTGAGTTGTGGTTTAGTCAAATCTGTGGGTGTGGTGTTCGAGAGAGTGCGAAGGAGTCGGGTGTCGTAGGTTTAAGTCAAGTTAGATGAGACGAGGGTGAGTTGTCGAGTGTGTCGAGAGGGTGAGTTGTTGGTTGTCGAGTTTGTCGAGTGTGAGGGAGTCGAGGGTTAGAGTCTGTTTTTGGTGTGACGATACGAGTCGAGAGTGTTGTGGTCTAAAAATGATTTAAGTCCAAGTTTTAATATTTTAAACAACATTCATCGCAATACTGATCATTCTCCATCGCAATATCCTCAAACTCAGCACCCCATCGCAATATAATAACAAAGCACGCATCGCAATGTTTGAAATTATCCATCGTAATCTTCATCATATTCATCGCAATATCAAAAACTTTCCATCGCAATGTGACGAAAAAAATTGGGCAGAGTTTCGTCTTACTTTACCTTAAACCCGTCGCAATCACGATCGCAAAAAGGCTATCGCAATCACGTCGGAATAAAGGAATCTGAAAAAGTGATCGCAAAGTAGAACCCTCGGGTTATTGCGATCGATGTACAACCCTGGTGACGTTACTATCGGAATATGGCAAAAAGAGAAAGCATCGGAATACCCATCTGAATAAGCATCTTAATGTGTAAACCTTTTCTGATACTTAACATGGACACAAGGACAAAGACAGATTGGATAAAATAATAAAAAAAACTATGAAAAAACTTTTTAACACTTTTTAATCGCAACAGAAAACTAGAAAAACTAATGAAAAAACAGAAAATGGATAAAAATAGAAGAAGACACTTTGAAAAGAGAGATTTGATGAGAACATAATCAAATATTATATAAAAGTGGGCTTAAAGAAAAAAAAATAAACGAACGAAAGAGAAAAAATTGTAAAAGAAAGAAAACTTTACCACCAATTAATAGATAAAAACGTGTTAATCTGAAGAATCAACCTAGGCTCTTGATACCAAATGTAGATTTGCTAAAATAGGATCCGGTGGTCTAATGTGGTGAAATATGGTGTTGGCTGCCATTGTTGAAAAGAGAGAGAGAAGAGAGGTTGAATGTGTGAAATGTAAATGTATTGAGAATAATAAATTCACAAGCAACACCCCTCCTTGGAAGCTAAGGAGGGGTATATATAGTCACACACGCACCTTAAACTATACATCGAACCTAGTCTATTGTTGAATGAAGAACGGTGGAGAAATCTCTAAGTACTCAATGCATCACTGAAGAAGTTTATAAGCACAACACCTCTTGTAATTATCCACGACGACTAAGCGCGTGACACTGAGTACAACAATGTAACCCCTTTAAGTGATAGTTATCCGAGTCATCAACCATCCACCCCAAACCCGGAAACCAGATAAACAAGTCTTCATTCTAATATGAAGCACGAGCAAGTTATCTATGAAAGATAAAATAAGTACACGCCTTCAACAAAAATCCGTCTTCAACGTCACGTAATTAATACCCGATCAAACGAATTCTGTAGCCACTAAAAAATCGCCAAATTTCTTGGTCTCGTCAAATAAATTTGTCACGTTGTGTCGATACTTGTCTTTAAATCTTGTCACTTTTCATCGTCACGTCATATTATCATCCCGGAGTACAAAAATGACTAAATATAACAAACATTGAATAAATTTAATCTTTTAACACAAAATTTATAAAAAAAACTTGTGCAAAATTAAATAATATATATCAAGTTTGTTATATGAAATCAAATGTAGCACCAAAAGTGCACCAGCCCGTCACTTTTAAACATAGCCTGGCCCAACCCAATTTAAACATAGCCCGGCCCATTTTGCATTGTTTTGTACCCGGTCCATTATCCACAAGGGTTATAACTCACCCCCAACCCTAATTATACTCATTGTTAACCTTAATCTTCACATAGAAACTTCCGCCCCTCATTTTCACTCCCATCTGAAACCACCAAACTCCATCTTCTCACCCACCATCGAAATCTCCGCCCCCCCATTAATCTCCCATCAAAACATCAACAGATAATATTAATCCCATCTAAACAAAACATAACCACCATTAATCCAACCATACTCTGTTTTCTTCTCATCAAAATCAAAATCAAGTCTATCTAATCTCATCAAAAACAATCAAATATCATCTCGATATTCTCAAAGTCATCAAAATCATACACAGCCATATAATGACGAGTTGAAGATAAACAAGTCAAGACATCAAGATCCATAAAAGGATCTCGGGTAGGTGGAAATTACTTGCATGTCGGTTTTGTTGAATTAATCGAAAAAAATAAAGATTATGACAAGCTTGTTATAAATCATTATTTAATTTCGTAAATAAATTACAGATCTGTGATGATATATTTTCGATTTCGTGTTAGATCTTAACAGATCTACACATGCACGACGAAAAAATCCTGAGATCAATATTTATTTCTGTTAAGTTCGAGTCTTAGCTGGGGATTTAGGTGCCGATGGGTATTAGGTTTAGAACATGGTGTTGAGGTGATAAAAGGCTGGATTGGATTGGATTTGAGTTTGGGTCGACTCAGTGAGTTAACTGAGTCAACTCGGTAATTACCGAGTTGACTCGGTTGAGATGGTTTCAGTTTTGGTCACATTTTTGGTACACTGATTTAAAAACAGTCCATTGAAATATATATGTGAGTCTTTCATCGCAAAGAGTCACACAAATCATCGGAATGTTTTTGAACTTTGTGTTCCATCGCAATGTTTACACAGTTTTTCCATCGCAATGAGTTCAAAGTAAGTCCATCGTAATATCTGAAGTTCTGTCCATCGGAATGCATCCGTCGGAATGCATCCGTCAGAATTCATCCGTCGGAATGCGTTCCATCGGAATGCATAAATTGTGTTCCATCGGAATATTCGATCGCAATGTAGAAACCAAAGGTTTTTGCAATCGCAATATTCTGATCTGAATGTTACCATCTCAAAAATCTTATCCAAAAAATACTGTCCTTTTTCCTGAAAATCCGGAAATATGAATCTGTCCTTTTTCTGGGTAACTGCATCTTCAAAAAGAAAACAATAGCAAACCCAGAAAAGTGATGCCAGATCTAAAAGTAAGACCAGAAACAGTAATCTTGTGACCCATTTTGAAACCGTGAAACAAGGGACAAAAAATCAGTTGTGAAAAGGTGTGATTTTGAGGATATTAGGAGTGGACTGTGACAAACCAGTAGTGAACCGTGACCAGATACATTTGACCTTTGGGACAATGAATGTGACACACCAGTTAATGCAATGTTTCCATTAAAAAAAATGAAATCATAACAACCATTGTGACAAAAAACGTGACATACGGACCAAAAATTATATAACGAGACACTAAAAAAATGTTTAGACCACCAAATCAAAACAAAAACATGATCCAAGGAATGAACCAAGGCTCTGATGCCAAATGTAGATTTTCTAAAATAGGATTCGGTGGTCTAATGTGGTGAAATATGGTGTTGGCTGCCATTGTTGAAAAGAGAGAGAGAAGAGAGGTTGAATGTGTGAAATGTAAATGTAATGAGAATAATAAAATCACAAGCAACAATCCCTCCTTGGAAGCCTAGGAGGGGTATTTATAGTCACACACGATAAACTATACAAAGTTACCTAATCTAGTCCCTGCGTGTGTGCCTATGATAACTAATGGGAATTCTTAAATGTCGTCACATAAAGTGAATTTCCAACAATTTATAAGTAAGTCCTTATTGTCCTTATTTTCTTCATACTTGATTCCATACAAGTAATACTTTACAATCCCAAAATAAATACCACATCATGGAAACTCATGATCATATAAATCCCGTTATACTTCTTTATTCAAGTCAACACACTACTATTTCTTTCCCTTTCCATTTGATATTGTCCAAATATCATCATCGCAGCTCTATAATTCCTTCAGATTCCTCCAATACTATCCTCAGCGTTCATAAACAACTTCCTCAACTACGAAAATTAGATCTCAGAACTACAACTTAGATGTATTATATCCATGAATAGATTTCACACATTCAGTTCTTCTTTGTCAGCTTTATCAATGGTTCAACAATCAGTGAAAACCTTTCGATAAACCCCCGATAATACTCAGCTTACACAAATTAATTGACAAGCTTCAGTCAGTTTTGTCGGTATCGACAAAGCCTCAATCGTTTCAATCTAGTCAAGACTTTCACAATCACTTCAGCCATAGATCGCACATTCTAAAACATCTGTATTAACTCCAGCTAAAATTCATATCCAAAGAATTTCACACACCATTCCTCCTTCCCTAACAATTTTTCAATTGTTATTAAATACTTTCCTTTCCTTCCTTAATATCCATCAAACAAAACATTTACTGATGATTGATCTTTTGTTTGTTTATCCCCATAGCAATCATCTTATTCTTACTTCCACTATTACTTCTCTGATGACTTACTCTTCCAGTCAAATCAGATTATCCTTATTGTCTCATCTGCCAACCCTTACAATTAATCATATTACCGTCCTCAACTTCCTGACAATGCCATATAACAAAATATACAATCAGGTTACATAACTTCCATCACTAAGCTAATACAAAGTTTCTTCTTCCCAAGACGACAGTGAACTCTACGATTCCGCAGAACAATCACAAAATACCCTTAAATACTAACTCATCTTCTCATTCCCTTCCGACTACTACTGGTAAAGCGCATAGGAAATTCGATCTATTACAATTTCCTCCTACATACCTTCTCATCATTGACCAATAAAATCTTTAAATAGAGATTCTACTGATTACTTCCTGAAATCAGTACTCAATACTCAACAACATTCCAATTTAATTCTTTCCACCTTTACTTATCATATCTTGTGACATTCATCCTTATCCCGGTTAACTTTCTCACAGCTCTAGTTCAGTTAATTGCGCGATACCTCTTAATTCCATAAGTTCAGAAAAACATTCCCTTAATATATATATATATATATATATATATATATATATATATATATATATATATATATATATATATATATATATATATATATATATATATATATATATATATATATATATATATATATATATATATATATATATATATATATATATATATATATATATATATATATATATATATATATATATATATATATATATATATATATATATATATATATATATATATATATATATATATATATATTAACAATCCATTCATCGGTTAATTTCTCATTTCAACCATTCGCTAATTCCTGTTGATTTCTCGTCCTCAGGTCAATTAAAATCTAACATCTTTAAATCTCAATATATCCTCAATAACATTTTCAGAATTTCAATACACCATCAATAACGCCTTCAGAATTTCAGTTGAATCGTAACTCAATGATTACAAGATAAGAATATGCAAATTACAACCTCTGAATCTCAAATCTTATTAGCATTTCCAAAATATAGGCTGTGATAGCAGCAACATTCCTTTCATATTGATTTTCCATTATCTAAATAATTCCTTTATTCAATCTCCTTTACTGAAATGAAAACATTTCATTACCACAGAAATACTAATTCCTATACCACACTCCTTGTTATTCCTTCAGCAGCCCGACCTCTAGCTAGTCTGTACTTACCCAAGTAAATAGAAATTACTTAAGTGGTATAAAATACATGTGGTCTACACATCATACTTCCCCATGCTTACCCGATTTATATTAACCGCTTGAATACCATCTCTTCTTATCTTAGATTGTAAATTCCAAGTTTACCTTCTGTTAGAGGAAATAAATTTCCTATTCCTTATTGTCATTCGCAACATTATCATTCCTTTACCCTTTTATGCCACACTTAATTTTGAATCTGGATCAATCTTTAAATTACTATCTCTTTTCGTCTAGTTAAACATTCCCAAATGACTATTGATATACCAAACATCCATCAGCTACTCGAACTTATACATATAGTTGCACCTTTCCAATTACCATTAATATCTGTACGACACCCTTTACCTCATCTCTTCTTATTACTAGGAATCTAACACACAGACATCCTTTTAAAATCTTGCAGAATAGCAGCAGCATCTCCAACTGGAACAGCAACATCTTCAATCTCAGGAGCATCTTCAACTGGAACAGCAGGATCTTCAATCTCAGCAGCATCTTCAATCTCAACACCTCGTCTCCTCGTAGCACTATCAGCTTCGAACAATCTAACAACTATTCCCACGATCATATAATCTACCCTAAAGTTAGCAACCTTTGGAGACATATTTCAAGAAACTCAGTCACGTAGGAATCCCCACTAATAACAGAAACATATCTCACTCAACTCTTTCTACTGTTATCACAGATGAAAGGTATACACATCGAGATAGAAAGAAAAAGGATATGTTCATCAAGATATATCATGAATACTACATGCGCCAACAACGCAATACTACTTAAATTCCACAATCATCTCACAAAAGAGAAGATAACAAAGACACATCAAAATACTAAAGGGTAATAGTAGATTTCATCCATAAATCCGAGAAAATTGTAACAAAATCTTGTCACTACAGTCACTTACCCTTATCATCCTAAACAACAACAATAATAATAATCCATCACAATACTACCTCACAACATCTAAATAATCCCAATACAACACAACAATACATAAACTAAAATACGACAAAGATCCATCACTCCATCACTCCATAGGATGTGGCACATCATTTTCTTCCAACTAGGCTTGCCCCTATTTCATCTTCATCTGGTCCTAACTTGCAGAACCTCCATTTTGGATCAAAACACGGCGGCTCCTTAAATCCATACCTCAAATGCGCTCCTTGACACGGCGGATCTATCATAAATGAGAATCAGCATACACCTCAATATCCTGAAACTTCCAATGCGGTCCAAGATACGGCCCAAGATGAGCTACATATTCACTTAACCTGCGAAGCCTATCTCTATCTTCCTGATACTTCTTAAAATCAGTTCCATAACTTCTCACTTCAGCTCTAACCTCAGTTCTTCCTCTTCACTCTTAGTCCTATAATTATCACTTTCAGATTCTACAACATTTTTTTTATCGTCCGTATCATCCTCATAATCTAACCATCCACCTGAATTCTTATGATTACATCCTTGCTGGCATTGCATACCCCGTTGACCTACAACATATCCCCGCTTATTGTTGTAAAGTAGTATGTCGGACATTTTCTGAAATCACAGAAAATTCAAAGGTACATAAGGTAATTATTCAAAAATATATATGCAATGCATAATTATGCAAATGCATATGATTTACGTATGCCAAATATATACGTATGCGATGCAATGCAAGGCAATGCAAATGATAATTATACAATACTCATAAAAATGAAATTATGATGAAAGCACTCCACGTCCTTTCATTAATACCAATACCTTATCATAGTATGTTGGAAATACGTTTTTACGTATTTAGGAAGATTCGGTCACTCCGATAATATATTAAGTAGTAGCTCGTAGTCTAGATATCTTTATTAAACAAACAAAGTCAAGCCTAGCCTACAACAAGTGTAGGCCGGCCCAACATTGTAAGCCCAAGCCCATCACAAGGCTTGGGTATATAAACCCTCTCCTTTGATGGAGAGGGTGTGTGTTCTTCATTTTTACACATAGTGAAAAAGTGTTTTTCTTTCACTTTCTCTCTCTAAGTGTGTGTGTTCTCACCATCTCTCTATCTCTTTCTCTCTCTAAAACATATGCAAGATTTACATATCCTTCAAATGGTATCAAGAGCCATGGGATGATTGTATTGTTCATGTGTTTGTGTTCTTGATTCATACGCCTATTTTGATCCATTTTTACACGAACC
Source organism: Glebionis coronaria (assembly GCA_025667525.1). NCBI lineage: Eukaryota > Viridiplantae > Streptophyta > Magnoliopsida > Asterales > Asteraceae > Glebionis > Glebionis coronaria. Next base: position 90,460,407 of record CM046879.1, on the reverse strand, counting down.
AAATTTTTTTTTGTGTTTTTGATGGTTTTTTCTTGATACAAATCTTCTACATAGTTGTGGTAGGGATTTGGTATAGTTACTTTGGCGAAAAACACAAAATTTTTGGGTGTTTTGATCATTTTTTGGCTTAAAATCACGAATTGGTTGAGTTTTGTCCGAGAAAAGTGGGAATTATTCCGATCAGGTCATCGGAAAAGGGTTTATAGGACACTCCGATCAGTGTAATCGGAATAGGGTTTAGGGATTCCGATTTTGGGTACATTCCGATCAGGTATTCCGATTAGGTATTCCGATTAGGCATTCCGATTTGGTTTATTCCGATTAGGGACATTCCGACAGGGTTTATTCCGATCAAGGTATTCCGATCTGGTGTACATTTCGATCAATGTTATTCCGATTTGGTTTATTCCGATAAGGGACATTCCGACAAGGTTTATTCCGATCAAGGTTATTCCGATTAGGGTTTATTCCGATTTGGGAGATTCCGATCAAGGTTATTCCGATAGGGCTTATTCTGACTGATATTCCGATCACTATTCCGATCACTATTCCGATCAATATTCCGATTATCAAAAATTATTCCATAAAATATTTCGACTTCAACTCACAACAACAAACACATTTACTTTCTTTCGTTGATCGATCAACGTTTGTAAATCTTAACTTATTGAAATGGAGTACACATCTCTTACGGATAAGTCCATCCTCTCGGGTACGGATAATCGTCCACCAATGTTGGTGAAGACTATGTATGAGGAATGGGCTTCCCGAATGGAACTTTATATGTTGAACAAGGAGAATGGACATCTCATTTGGGCATCGGTGCTCAATGGACCATTAGATTATGGTACAGTGACGGAAGGTACAACTACTCATCCTCGCACAACGGGTGAATTGACTGGAGATATGAAGATTCAAGACAAATGTGATAAGTATGCTACAAACATCATTCTCCAAGCCCTTCCTCCAGATGTCTACAAAGTCGTCAGCAAACATAAAGTTGCCAAAGAGTTATGGGATAGAATTCGTGTTCTCATGCAAGGCACCTCGTTAACTAAACAAGAACGAGAGTGTAAGCTTTATGATACTTTTGATAAGTTTGTCTATGTGCCAGGGGAGACTCTCAATGATTACTATCTGAGATTCACCCTATTGTTGAATGAGCTCAATATCTATGGCATGACAATTCTACCTTTCAATTGAACACCAAGTATTTGAACACTCTTCCTTCAGAATGGAAAAAATACGTGACGGATGTTAAATTGGCTAAGGACTTGCATAACACCAATGTGGATCTTCAAGCTTTTCTTCAACAACACGAATGCCATGTGATCGAGGCTCAGTTGTCTACACCTCAAGTTCATGATCCACTTGCAATGTATGCTTCTCAATAAAACATGGCTTATACTTATCAACAACCATCATACTTGCAGCAACCACCACCACACACCTATCAGCAACCATCTTATCAACCACCAGTGATGCCACAGCAAGCATTTCAACAAGGTGTTCATCAAAAATCTTTTCCGTAGCAACCACCATCTCAGACATCACCATCACAAGCCAACACTTCTCCAATGGGCTATACTCCTCAGCAAGGATATTTTCCAATAGAAGCACAACCAGCACAAGCTTTTTACTCTAATGAACTTCCACCAATCCAAGCACCGGTCTTTACTCCAAATGATACGCCAGCTGATGTCATAAACCATCTCACATCCTACTTGTCAAAACTTGTTGCAACTAGAGGCTTTCCACCAACAAACAATCAGCTCCGCACCTTATCAAATCCTCGACAACAAGCCACTGTTCAAGATGGTCAAGTGACGGTGCAACCCATTCAGGGAAGGCAAAATTCATATGGACCTCCTACAAGGACTGGGAACAATCAAGCTGTGAGTTCTCAAGCTAGTGGAAATGGGATTCCTATTGGTCCTAAGAAGGTTGTGACTTGCTACAATTGCCGAGGACAAGGTCATATGGTAAGGGAATGCACTCAGCCGAAAAGGAGGAGGGATGATGCATGGTTTCGTGAGAAGATGTATTTGGTTGATGCTCAGACTAAGGGGAAGATTTTGGATTTAGAGGAGTTGGCATTTCTTGCAGACCCAGGGGCAGCAGATACTGAAGGCATTGCAGTCGTTTCTACTTCTAATGCAGCTTATCAAGCAGATGATCTTGACGCATATGATTCGGATTGTGATGACATTCACTCTGCCCAAGCTGCTCTTGTTGCTAATCTCTCTCACTACGGTTCTGATGTCGTCAGTGAGGTACCAACCACATCTAATAATATTGATGATAACCAACATCAATTTGGGCATGAAAATGACAACCTCGAACAGCATTCGGGAACTAGTAACTCAAATGATGTGGTACCCAATCCTACACATTTGAGTGAACCTCAACCAAATGCTACGACGGGTATGGAATCTTATGCTCAACATGATTTGGTCATGGTGCCTAAACATATTATTGATCAAATGCATATGGCTCTCAGACAATCCGTAGATACGAATTCCACCCTAATTGCTGAGCTTGCGTTGCATAAAGAAAAGGTCAAAGCTTTTGAAATGGTCCCTCAAGAAGAGAAAATAACATGTTCTGAATTTGACCAATTCGTTTTGAAAAGATTGAACACTTGAAAGAAATAGAATCATTAAAAGCTAATCTTTCCAATGAATTAAAAGCAAAAGAGTCGGTTGTCAATGATTTTCAGAAACTTAAAATGGATTTCGAAACTCTCGAGTCTAAAAAGGTTGAATCGGAAATTAATGCTACCAAACTTCTTAAATTTAAAGAACAACAGCTTTTAAAACAATACGCTTCCACAGAAAAGGTTCATCTTTTAACTAAATCATTTAAAGAACTCGAACTTAAGCGTCTTCAAGATTTACCACCTAATCCAGGTTATGCAAAACAAGCTCAGGAACATATTCCCGGTCTTTATGATATGACCATAATTGGCAAATTGAAAGAAGCACCTTTTATTCGTAGTACTGAGGAGACACAGTCACTTGTAGATGAAACTCGTTCTAAAATGATTTAAAAATTCCATACAATTTATTATGATCAACATAACAAAGATCAATTTTCGAAAAAGATACGCATTCGCTTACAAAAGGAATTAGCTGAATTGACAGTTCTTGTGCCCCAAAGTTTGTCAAATGAAAACCTTCCTAGTACGTCTCCTACACTTGTTAAAACGGATTTAACGAAGTTAATTCCACCGGTAAGTAAGGCGTCCGTTAACTTAAATACGATACACCAACACTTAGCCGATTTTGACAAGGTCATTTTGGAACGTACGACGGCTTCGGCCATAACGGAAGGTGAATGGAACTTTGAGCACACTAGAGCTGCGTTCCGAAACGAAATTGTTCCGTTTGTAGACAATGTTAAAGCTTGTCTTAGTACTCTTGATCAATATTTGCTTTTGGAAATAGAAGAAGTTAGACGTGTTTTCAATGAAATGCATGATGCCTATGAAAACAGTTTACTTGAAATAGAACGGGTTTCACGCCAAAATGAACTGCTTCTGAAGCAAGTGATGTCTCATGATATAGTTTCTGTCTGTGTGAATAAAAGTGTTGATAATGATTCTATTGTGCATAATGTTGAATCTGTGGATAATGTGGTAGATAGTAATTGTCACGAATCTGACGCTGAATTTTTAAAGCTTCAAGACTCATATTCTTCGCTTTCAAAACGTTTTGATGAGATTCAAACACATTGTATTTCGCTTGAATGCAAGCAACAATTTATTTAAGAAATCTTTGAAACGTCATTCGAAGGTGTTAATATCGATGACGCAAACTTTGAAAAGAATTTTCAATTGAATTTACAATCAAAACAGCGCCAGCCAAGTGACAAAGTTGCTAAATCTTTGTCGATAGAAATAGAGAAATATAAGGAGCTTAACTGTGTGAACGTACTTGAGGCCACTGAGAATTTTAAACTGGATCTAGAAAATCGAGTTTCCAAGATTTTGTCCAAAGTTGATAACTTAAAACATAAAAATACACGACTTTTCGATTCAGTAAAGCCCGCATGTGTTGATACCACTGCACAGAATCAATCACTGGTTGAACAATTGAATCGAAAGTCGGTGGAAATATCTGATTTGAGGGAACAAATTTGTGATAAGAATCTGGTCTTGGCTGAGTTAAAGGAAACACTTCGTACTCTAAAAGGTAAGAATGTTGTTGATAACGCAGCCACTGTCTCAGCATCGTCCTCTAGTGCAATCAAAAGGAACCTTATAGCCGTCACACCACTTAACAAGGGCCCTAGGACTAAACCATCTCAAACTTTGGTCACTAAAGATAAGGCAGAATCAAAACCAGCTTCTAATATTCCCGTGTTGCCTTCTACAGGAGTAAGCACGACTACTAAGGCTCAAAGATCTAAGCTTAAGCAAAACAAGAAGAATGATAGGATCTTGCCCTCATCTAGTAGTCAAGTGAAGAAGAAAGTAGAAGCCCATCCTAGGAATGTTATTTCTGTTTTGAATAAAAAGAATCATGTAGCTAAACCTAAAGGCTCTGCGGTTGTGCAGCGTTCTAAGCCTAGTGTGAATTCTAATTTGAAATGTTGGAATTGCAATGAATGTATGTTTTCTAGTCGTCATGATTCTTGCCTTATTGACCATGTGAATGAGATGTATGCCCAGAAAAATGGATTAAAATGGAAACCGACTGGGAAAGTGTTAACCCAAGTTGGTTGGATGTGGCGCCCCACTGGTAGAACTTTCACTATAGTAGGAAATGTGTGCCCTTTGACTAGGATCACACCCACTACAGTGAAGAAAGCGTGCCCTTTAACTAGGAGTACCAAGGCTACCAAAACACAAGCGTGTCCTTTAACTAGGAACACCGACACTACTGTAGGAAACAAGTGCCCTTTAAATAGGTCTACTCCCACTGTAGTGCCCGCGGATAATCCAAAACCTAAGAAAGTTGGAACTGTAAAACCTGTTAGTGCTAAAACTCACATTAGAAAATGCAGGAAATCTAAGGGTCACAAACATGTTAGCAATTCTGATAATCTTATATCTGTATCTTCTAACACTCAGGAACCAATAGTTTCCAATGCATTGTCTACTGTTGTTATTGAAAACAGGTGGTCCAAATTGTTCTCTGGTATTTGGACTCTGGTTGCTCCAAGCATATGACCGGAGATCGCTCTCAGCTCAGAAATTTCGTCAGCAAGTTTCTTGGTACGGTTCGATTTGGAAATGATCATATTGCAAAGATAATGGGTTATGGTGAATATCATATTGGGAATGTTATAATTTCAAGAGTGTATTATGTGGAAGGTCTCGGTCACAACTTATTTTCTGTGGGACAATTTTGTGATGCAAACCTAGAAGTTGCTTTTCGAGAGCATACCTGCTTCATTCGTAATTTGGAAGGGGTTGATTTATTGAAAGGTACTCGAGGGAATAATTTATATACTTTGTCTCTACAAGACATGATGGCCGCATTCTCCCGTATGTCTTCTCTCCAAAGCATCGAAGACTAAGTCATGGTTATGGCATCGACGGTTATCTCATCTTAACTTTGACGCTATTAATCATTTGGCGAAAAACGAACTTGTTCGTGGTCTTCCTAAACTTTCATTTCACAAGGATCATTTGTGTTATGCGTGTACAATGGGGAAAAGCACTAAGAAATCATATAAACCCAAGACTGAAGACACCAACCAAAAGAAACCATATCTATTGCATATGGATCTTTGTGGGCCAATGCGTGTTGAAAGTCTTAGTGGTAAAAAGTACATCCTCGTCATTGTCGATGATTACTCTCGGTTTACATGGGTGAAATTTCTTAAAGCAAAAAATGAGGCACCTAAATTCATCATCGGATTTCTCAAGATGATTCAAGTGCGTCTCAACACTACTGTCCGACGCATTCGTACAGATAATGGAACCGAATTTGTGAATCAAATTTTGCGTGATTATTATGAAGAAGTTGGCATTTCTCATGAAACATCCGCTGCTCGCACTCCACAACAAAACAGTGTCGTTGAAAGGCGAAATCGCACACTTATGGAAGCTGCTCGAACAATGTTAATTTACGCAAAGGCTCCATTGTTTTTATGGGTAGAAGCAGTATCAACAGCAGTGTACACCCAAAACCGGTCACTAATTCGTAAACGCCATGGTAAAACACCTTAGGAGCTTCTCCATGGAAAAGTACCAGATTTATCATATCTTCATGTATTTGCTTCTCTTTGCTATCCAAATAATGATGTTTTCAAGATACAAGGCGTAGCACGAGTGGAACTTTGCAACTACTAGGAGATCGACTAATCAGTTGGGCATCGAAAAGGCATAAAAGCGCTGCAATTTCAAGTACGGAAGCAGAATACATAGCTATGTCCGGTTGCTGTGCTCAAATTCTTTGGATGAGATCGCAATTAACCGACTATGGTCTAGGTTTCAACAAGATTCCGATGTACTGTGACAACAAGAGTGCAATTGCCTTATGCTGCAACAACGTTCAATTCTCCCGGTCGAAGCACATTGACATTCGCTACCACTTCATCAAGGAGCAAGTGGAAAATGGAGTAATCGAGCTTTACTTTGTCCGATCTGAGTATCAATTGGCGGATATTTTCACGAAGGCTTTAGATCGCGCTCGAATTGAATTTTTAGCCGACAAGCTAGGAATGAGAACTTTCTCGCCTGAGACTCTAAAGGAACTGGCAGATGAAGCGAAAGAATAGTGGTGGTAAAACTATTCTCCGTATCCTTGGTGATCATTTGTATATATTTTTTATATTTTTATCCACAAAAGCAAAATACAAAAATATAAAACCATATAAAAACCATAAAAATTGAAAAATTCATAAAAATCCAAAAATATTTTTACTTTATTTTTCAAAGGCATGTCTTTTGGTGCGATAATATTTACGGCCTTAGAAATGTCGATTAATATTGACACGGCGCCATAAATAGAGTTCGTACAAAAGTTGTAAATATTTCATAAAACATGCCTATATGGCTTGTAGTTAATTCTGACTGCAACCCGGTTTTCATAGTAAAGTCAAGTATTTCTTATGAAAGCTTTGGCTCAACAACGGGAATTAATTTTCTCGGGCAAGGTTTACTTTAAAACCTTGTAAGGGATCAAGTTTACTTTATAACTTGGTCTAACACAAATCAATATACGTTTCAGTGCATTTATTTGTTAAAACAAGAGAAGTCTTGTTATTATGAAGCTATCATCTCTACAACCATAGCAATCTACAATTGGTGTAACACCCCCAAATTTACACAATTCAATACAGCGGAAGACTCGTTGGTGTTACGGGATAGCACATTACTCACATCATAGACAACGCTTAAAAATCGCGCCGTTTAATAATAAAGCATTTCCATTCATAAATATCAAATTTACATAGGTCCCAAGTCCCTATATTTCATACAGGTTTTACAAAGCATTTGAATGGAAATTATTGTTTAAGTGCGGGCCATGAATTATTGTTGTCTTCCCGAGAATTACCTTCAAGTACCTGAGATAAAACATGTTAAAAGAAAAGGTCAGCGATAACGCCGAGTGAATTCATAGAGTTTAATAAAATCATCAATATATCATCGGTATATATAATTATTACCGAAAATCATTTTGTACAAATCTTTGTAATAGGCTATAAAATAGCCAAAGTCATTTTTATACAAATCCTTATCGAAAATCATAATATAGGCATTTGCCGTCAAAATCATTATACGAGCCAATGTCGTAAAAACATCATACAATACGTCTTATGACGTTGTATAAAGTTAAATAAAAACCGTTATATGAATATGGTTATGTAAAACCAAAACACGAACATAATATCAATAGTATGACCCCGTATTGCTAGTCAGGCAATACATCGTAATTCGGTGCGTATAGTAGTATTTCGTTAATTGGATTATTATAAGCCGCATGACATTGTTACCTTACTAAACCAAACAACGGGTAGCTAGCCCGAAACTCAATTTACCCATCTAAATTAGCGTGTCGTCACAATAATCACGCTATGGAAATCTTCTCATACATAAATTCGCTTACCAATCAATGTGGCACGACGGGGATCAACCTTCAAGGCGCGAACTGGGGTGATCGTCCCCAAATAGTACTATTATATGCATAAGCGTCTACCAAATCCTGGTAGTTTACAATTCATGCTAATGGGACTTTTAGTGACATAACCTAACTTTAATAATCCATTTTATTTCATCTATCGGGTCATTTAATCATTCATCGGGTCATATAATCATTCGGGTCCAAATCAACAAACAAACAATCGGGACAACTAGTGTCCTAATTCATAAAAACTAACATGTTATCTCCCTCGCGGGTTTATAAAACATTTCATAAAAACATTTAAAAGAGTGTGAGGCTATGAACTCACGTTGATGTGGGAAGGCGATTTTCGGCGATTTGGATATACGGTACGTGCTTCAATCACGGAAACCTAGACAAATAATACTCGTCTTAGACTCTTGTCCAATGACTTTATAAAAATAACAATTATGTATACATATGATGATTATATATATGATGATCAAGTGGGTTTATATATTCTCATTCACTCATTTTTGTGTTTATGTATTGGTAACTTCTTACTAGTTTACTAGTTTTACCTATTTACGTGTTTTTAGGTCCAATAAGCCTATTATAAGTTCCTTAACTTGTATTAATCCATTTAATACTTGTATTATCAGTTTTTATACTTTATATGTTGGGCCCAAATGGGTTAAACCCAATAAATAAGTTTATAAGTGTTTTAGCCCATTTTGTTGTATTATTAGTCCAATAACGTTAACTTAGCCCGTTAATGTCCGTATGTTATATAGTTCGGGTTTTATCGGTTTTTACTTGTTATATATGCTTATATATCAGTATATGAGTTTATAAAAGTTTACATTAGATGGGTTTGATCATCTAAGTTTTAATTGGCGAAAAACGTTAATTTTACGGTATTAGCCGAAAAAGTCGTAAAAATCATGTTTATAGTTTTATAACTTATAAAACTTATCAAACTACCATTTTTATAAAATGTCCATTTGTTTATCCTTATACATATTTATATAAATGTATTATATAAGTTAGTGGATTTTAATTCACATTTTATACTATTTTTATTTGAGTGCTTATATAATACTATTATACTTTAATTTCCCAAAATATGATTTTTATTTTCATATTCACCAAAACTGCCATATCTAGAGTTCTATATGGAGATAGAAGCTCAAATTTTTATGACATAAACTACATGATATATGCTCCATTTAACACTACTATAGCTACTGTTGAATCAGCCTCTAAGTATTTTCTAAAAATCGTCCATAACACTGAACTCAGATTTGTACTCTAAACTTGTTTTGATCATATCTCACTCATCCTAAGGATTCCATTGCATGGCCAACTCTCACATGTGTACAAGACATATTACTTACTGTATATCCATTAATCTATGCCATTTTATCAGTTCATGATATGGTTCTTTACTGTTTTATACAGCCATCATTTTTAAGCAAGATTTTAGCCTTGTTTCTTATAGTTTTTCATCTTTTTAATCATATTTATCAACACCAAATCTACACACAATACTTTTATCATCATATAAATATACAATAGGAAATAAAATACATGTTTACATAATAAAAATAACAAGAGGATGGGTAGGACAATCTTTATACCACCATTAGTGATGAAAAGATGAGGTTTTTGATGAACAAGACTTGGTTCTTGTTATCAAATCTTCAACTTTAGCAAGGAAACTTCTTGGGTCCTTTGGATGGATGAACACCTCCATGAAATCAGCCCTTTAACCTAATGAAAACTCCTTTTCATAAGTTAAGATCACCTCCAATCTTCATATCTTCAAAAGGACATCATCATATGTAGAAATAACATGAGATTTTGTGGTTGGATTTGATCAAAATGGGTGTTTTTAGGGTGATATGGGACGGATTTTTGAGAGAGAAAAGGGGAGAATAGATGGTTTTGCATGTAATGTGTGTGAAATGGTTTCAAAGTAGCTTGTTTAAGTGTTTAGTGGTTTTGGAAGACTTCTGGGACAAGTGTCCTTGGTCTTTAAGGAAAAGTTGACACCAAAATGGTGTTAGTAGCTTAGTTTGGCCAGTTATGAGTGGGGGTGGGACAAGTGTCCCACTTGTCTCATCTCCACTAATTTACGGGTACTCCTCGATTCTAGTTTCCTCGATTTGCGTGCCCTCGGGTCGTTTTTCGAAAAATGTTTTTATAAATTATGAGTCAACGGCACAAAACGAATCTAATAAAAATTGTCTCATCAAAAACGGAGTTCGAAAACGTAAATACGTAATCCTAAGGTTTCCGGTTTAGTCGTAAAGGACGTTAAATCATAATCGTAAGTCCTAATTTCTTCTCGTAAATTTGTGAGTTTATGAACCAACACAAATTTAAAATTCCAAAATAATATTCACGGATAAATTTATTTCCTGAAATGTCGGACTGTCACCAAAACGGTGTATGTAAACGTAAGCACGTAACGTAGAATCCTCTGGTTTAGACGTAGTCGATGCTACTTCAAGACGTAAATCCAAATTTCTTCCCAAAAATAAGTGAGTTCATAATATAACATTAAAATAATATTTTTAAATAATATTTGAGAATAAAATATAAACCATAAATTGACGGATTGTCACAGCATTTACCCCTAAACAGGATCTTTGTCCTCAAAGATCATCTTATCTTACTACTCGCTTCTTATAGAGTTAAAGCCATGTGGGTATTTCCTCCACATCCGATCTTTTCTTACAAGTGTAATTCATCACAATACGCGAGTTTCATCCAACATAACTACGGGAATAAGATCAGGCTTAAGTTGACTTACTTTCTCTATCCATGATGTTCACGGGTTTTTGATGAATGCAAATTTTCGCCGATCTAAACTTCGTTAAGGAATAGTCAGATTTTCACTTAATATGGATTTTATCAAGTTCGATATACGAAATATAATTCACGCAGCTCTTGAAGTCCTAGGGTAGATCCAGCTTATATGCCTTTCAATCCAATCTTTTTTTTTACATCATCTCAATAGTCCCATACAACGGGGACTTATATCCCATGATCTTTCAGATCATCAATTCATTTTTCCATGGTTAAAATTCTTGGCATAACTTCGCTACCCATCTGGAACTTCAAGATCTACATTTCATATTCACATAACCTCCTGCCCACTACCGGCAGTCAATAATCAGATCCTAATTTCAACAATCATTTCAGGTCTCGCGGGTCGAGTATTTTGTAAGGTTAGGTTCGTCATCATAGGAAACCTTAAACCTAAAAGACATGTCCAACTCACAATGGGTGTATGTCGGGTGTCTTCATCCCAACTCTTGCTTGCAGATGCTCTAATATTTAGATCCTCACAAGATTCGATCTCGATCCTAATACGATAATTATCAACGATAATCTCTCCAAAGGAAAGCGATTATACGGTTTATTACCAAAGGTCAATCATTCAAACATAAAACAGCACTTCTAGTATTTTGTATCGTTACTTTACCTCACCCCTTCGATTGGGGTGGTAAACAGTACTCTCATCAAGGTTCGTTCCTATTGACTTCTGAGCAAATCACTAGAAATTCGATGCGAAGCGAGGATCTTGATAGAGATGATCGATACATGCACACTATGTTTATGCAACTCCTTTAAATACAAAGAGTCAATTTCTTCATCGAGAATCTATCATTAACAGGAATGATATTAGCAGATTTGGTCAGTCTGTCGACGATGACCCAAATCGAATCAAATTTAGATGATGACCTTTGCAATAGCTAGACGTTTACTAATGTATGAAGCAATTTTTGCCTTCATAATTTGCCATTAGTACAACTTCTTCAGATAAAGATACATTTAATCAGAAATGACAGGAATAGAATACTTATACTTACAAGATTCCAACATAACTATATCTCACAATCCTCCATATTTAGGCAACCATAAACGGCCTTTTAAAACATTTAACGCCATTGGCTTCTCAATTCTAATGGTTCACATTAGCCGCGAACCCCTTTTTATTATCTATATTATCCCTTTTACAGGCATCAGCTATTTTTAAATTGCTCGGCAATTTATTTTGCACACTCATTATTAATGAACACATCCTAATTGATTCTTTATCCTTTCTACATAACGCGTCAGTATTTATATTCAACTCTCCTGATGAAATTATCATAACCAAAATCACTCAGAAATTCTTTCTTCATATTTTCTAAGTTTTAGTATCGTCTCAACTATCATTTTTATCAGTTTTGCTCAATCCGACGATTAAAGCGTCGATAAGTATTACTAGTAATTAAATAATAAATATTTAATTTTTATGAAATGTCAACGTCAAAATTTTTAAATTTCTTAGTTCGCCCAGTTTTAGAAAATTGTTCAAAATAAATTTGAATTTAATTAACACGATTTTTGTTGATTTATCGAAAATAATTAAAATAATTAATAAGATCCGTAAATGTTCGAAAAATCTTTGTTTATACTTTGGTCAAAATTTCCTTAATTGAAAAGCAAAAATTGTCGCTTCAAATTTCAAGTCATGGTTTAAATGTTTTCCTCAATCCCTTTTAGGTTGTTTTGAGGTATGCACAAACATTTACCCCTAAACAAGAGTTTAGTTAAATGATTTGTGTATAAGGGAATAATTTCTTAAAAATCCTTTGTTAAAACATTTGTCAAAAACATATTTGCACCTCCTTTTTGGTATAACCCCAAGCCTTAATGGCTCTAATCTTTGAAAAGTCAATATAGATTCCATTATCTTATTAATCACATGGTAAAATAATGTAAAGGATTTAGCCTTAAATCTCATATTAACTATTCAAGGTACAGGTTTACATTGTTCGGCCAATTTAGGGCAGTCTATAAATAATAATTAACTCATTCTTATTCTTATAAACAAACAGAGGGTTTTTAATGATCACGAGCATGAATTTATCAAATTACAGCCTACACACGTGATTCACCAAATTTATGAATGCTACATGTGCATTGGTCAATCCAAACGACATCACGTGAAACTTATAATGTTCATTACAAGTTCTGGATGTAGTGATTGGAATATATAATCTTTTTCGCGGATGTGAAATTGATAATAACCATGCCATGGATCAAATCTTTAAAACATACGCTAGAACCTTGTAAATGATCGAACAAATCTTCCATTTCGAGTCATGGATATCGTTTTCGATTGTCAATTTACTCAGTTCACAGTAATCTATAAATATATGGAATGATAATGCCATAGCTCTTCATAATGACGAGCTTGGTAGAATAAAATCTTTCTCCGACAACTCTCTAAGTTGTACGGTAATTCCTTTAATTTAGATGGTGCTGACGTACAGTGCACACGCCACAGGTGCAGCACCGAGAATATAATCAATACCAAATTCAACTTGCCTTAATGGCGAAAGTCTAGGTAATTTACCAACAAATACCTTCTAATGTTTCAGATAACAGAAACATCTTTTAATAAATTCATATTAGGTTCTTTTTAGATTATAATATCTATGACTAATTTACAACCATTCACGGTAAAATTACAAGTCTAAATGCAGGATATGGTCATCCATCAAGAATTATTTAGATCACTTTTGATAATCAACATCTTATCATTTAGGGGAATTCTACTCGAGTTCCCATCAATTAAGACAATGTTGTCATGTCATAATCAATCAATCTATTCTATTGGCACTATCAACTTTCTAGTTTTATTGCCGTCGATAAGATGTGAACTTCTCAAAAGACTAATAATAATTCATAATCCTTCACAAATTCCAGGATATCTGGAGACATAACTAACCTTAAAAGAGTAAGGTCAACGCATATTCTACGGGAGAGAATTTCAAATCATATACAGACGAAAACATTTAACGAATATGAATATATCCCATGTTTTCATAAATTGAGTACGCATTCGAAAGCTCCTCGGATCGTTACCCAGGTCATTCAAATGAAATAAATTCAAAAGAAATGATAGGAACGTCGATACATCCAGTCGGGTATCAACATTCGGTAATCAAATACTTTTCCAGAGAATCTCGCCATGAGAGAATTGGACAAGAAGGGAATATCAATTGTCAAATAAGACAAATTCCATAGATGAGTAAATTCGACTCAGAAGAATAGATGCTACAGGCACATATGTAGGTGTCCCTAACACTATGTCCCTATTTTTCACTTCTTGCAGATCTCATAAATTTTATTCTTTCACAATCTTCAAAGAAAATGTAGTGTTTATTCATTAATTTTATGGTGACTACTAATCAGCCTTGCATGGTCCATCCCAAATTGTATGTAGGCGCGCAACTATATACAATTTAAAGATTAACGATGCAATACTCAGTTCGTCAAAATTTATCATCATGTTTATAATAAAAACATTTTCATGCTTAATTCTTAAATAAGAATCAAAAATAAATTTACAACGATTTTCTTTGTTATGAAAACAATTAAGTTTTCCAATGTGTTTTATAAACAACTTCATTTCGATAACAATCACTTATAAATCTCACTTTGAATAATCCTTATAGTAATGAAAATTTAATTTTTCTCAATGGATATTGTTTTATCTTATAAAAACAATGAGTGATCTGCAGAAGAGTGATGAAAGCTTGTTCACCAAGAACTAACTATAATATATCAGGAAATGAGCTTAGCCAATTAATCATGAGGTTCATGACCTCGATGGCACTCAAAAAGAATAATTCACAACGTAACTCAAATCAAGATGAGTACTTGTTCAATGGTTGCATCACTAATGCGAACATTAGGATGAAGCAATAAAAGATAGATAACATTGATACATGTAGGATTTAGCAATCAAAGGTAGTCTTTTTCATTAACCACAAACAAGTCAAAATTGTACCGTAACACATTACGTGTCACTATGTCATACAATTCTCTGAACTCATCCTACCAACTGATATCTCAGTTAAGTTAGGGATTTTTAAAAGATACCACAATGAATACTAATCTACAAGAGTCATTAGGTGTCCCACCTTTCTCAGAAGATCCATCGGTCCCAATTCAGAAGAAGATTTCTTCCATTCATTTCTTGGACACTTGGGCATCCTCGTCAGCGGACAATGGCCTAGGAACAACCCTTAACACGAACTAACAATCATTTAAAACCTTATAATTCAATCACAGCCTTAATGACTTCCTCTTAACAATCTCATATTCCATACGGGTTAAATCTTACTTTATTCAAGTTTCAATCAACTTATACTCAATGCGACCTCCTACCTCATTCTCCAATACTTTCAACTTTATTCATAAACCTTGATAGGGCAATAAAAGCTCGATATGAACAACGCTTAATTTCCAATCCTATAGTTCTTACAACAATAGTTATCAAATGAGTCACTAGTATGAAATGACTCGATCATTCAATTGGACTTCTCGGAAAGGTACTAGTGGCATGAGGCTTTTGGGTAATGGTTCCAATGACATCCTCAAGTGCAACATTCACCCTTTCGATTTCAAATTTAAGAATTGGGTGACAATGAATCAGATGACATCTTTCTAGGTGGTAACGTTTTGTCAAACTCCACTCTATAAGGAAAGATCGTCATGACATCGATATCAGGTTTAATCTTGCCAATTCTTCTTTAATATCACAATCAACTAATATAAATATTTCTACGAATATCAACCATTTGTTGGGATCATAAATATCCACAACTTGGTTTAGATCTAGGATAGCTAGAATTCCTACGAGAATAGCTTCGATTAATTTACTAGGGGATTTAGGGTTCCTTGTGACAATCTAAGTCGTATAAATACCTCGTATAAATATCAAAATAATCATCAAACAATCATGTAATCAAATTACAACATATATATAATCCAAGTTATATATATATTAAAATAACACTTCTCAGTCCGGCCTTGTCGGTAACTCGGGAATTCTTCGGCACCGTTATAGTCAAAAGATTTGTAGACATTTTTAGAAAAATGTTTATAGTTAAAAGATTTTGAAATGTTTTATTCAAAACCTTGGTTTTAAAAATCTTTCGTTCTCTATAACAAGAGCTCTGGTACCAAACTGTAACACCCCCAAATTTACACAATTCAATACAGTGAAAGACTCGTTGGTGTTACGGGATAGCACATTACTCACATCATAGACAACGCTTAAAAATCGCGTCGTTTAATAATAAAGCATTTCCATTCATAAATATCAAATTTACATAGGTCCCAAGTCATTGTATTTCATACAGGTTTTACAAAGCATTTGAATGGAAATTATTGTTTAAGTGCGGGCCATGAATTATTGTTGTCTTCCCGAGAATTACCTTCAAGTACCTGAGATAAAACATGTTAAAAGAAAAGGTCAGCGATAACGCCGAGTGAATTCATAGAGTTTAATAAAATCATCAATATATCATTGGTATATATAATTATTACCGAAAATCATTTTGTACAAATCTTTGTAATAGGCTATAAAATAGCCAAAGTCATTTTTATACAAATCCTTATCGAAAATCATAATATAGGCATTTGCCGTCAAAATCATTATACGAGCCAATGTCGTAAAAACATCATACAATACGTCTTATGACGTTGTATAAAGTTAAATAAAAACCGTTATATGAATATGGTTATGTAAAACCAAAACACGAACATAATATCAATAGTATGACCCCGTATTGCTAGTCAGGCAATACATCGTAATTCGGTGCGTATAGTAGTATTTCGTTAATTGGATTATTATAAGCCGCATGACATTGTTACCTTACTAAACCAAAAAACGGGTAGCTAGCCCGAAACTCAATTTACCCATCTAAATTAGCGAGTCGTCACAATAATCACGCTATGGAAATCTTCTCATACATAAATTCGCTTACCAATCAATGTGGCACGACGGGGATCAACCGTCAAGGCGCGAACTGGGGTGATCGTCCCCAAATAGTACTATTATATGCATAAGCGTCTACCAAATCCCGGTAGTTTACAATTCATGCTAATGGGACTTTTAGTGACATAACCTAACTTTAATAATCCATTTTATTTCATCTATCGGGTCATTTAATCATTCATCGGGTCATACAATCATTCGGGTCCAAATCAACAAACAAACAATCAGGACAACTAGTGTCCTAATTCATAAAAACTAACATGTTATCTCCCTCACGGGTTTATAAAACATTTCATAAAAACATTTAAAAGAGTGTGAGGCTATGAACTCACGTTGATGTGGGAAGGCGATTATCGGCGATTTGGATGTACGGTACGTGCTTCAATCACGGAAACCTAGACAAATAATACTCGTCTTAGACTCTTGTCCAATGACTTTATAAAAATAACAATTATGTATACATATGATGATTATATATATGATGATCAAGTGGGTTTATATATTCTCATTCACTCATTTTCGTGTTTATGTATTGGTAACTTCTTACTAGTTTACTAGTTTTACCTATTTACGTGTTTTTAGGTCCAATAAGCCTATTATAAGTTCCTTAACTTGTATTGATCCATTTCATACTTGTATTATCAGTATTTAAACTTTATATGTTGGGCCCAAATGGGTTAAGCCCAATAAATAAGTTTATAAGTGTTTTAGCCCATTTTGTTGTATTATTAGTCCAATAACGTTAACTTAGCCCGTTAATGTCCGTATGTTATATAGTTCGGGTTTTATCGGTTTTTACTTGTTATATATGATTATATATCAGTATATGAGTTTATAAAAGTTTACATTAGATGGGTTTGATCGTCTAAGTTTTAATTGGCGAAAAACGTTAATTTTACGGTATTAGCCGAAAAAGTCGTAAAAATCATGTTTATAGTTTTATAACTTATAAAACTTATCAAACTACCATTTTTATAAAATGTCCATTTGTTTATCCTTATACATATTTATATAAATGTATTATATAAGTTAGTGGGTTTTAATTCACATTTTATACTATTTTTATTTGAGTGCTTATATGATACTATTATACTTTAATTTTCCAAAATATGATTTTTATTTTCATATTCACCAAAACTGCCATATCTAGAGTTCTATATGGAGATAAAAGCTCAAATTTTTATGACATAAACTACATGATATGTGCTCCATTTAACTTTTCTATAGCTACTGTTGAATCAGCATCTAAGTATTTTCTAAAAATCGTCCAAAATAGTGAACTCAGATTTGTACTCTAAACTTGTTTTGATCATATCTCACTCATCCTAATGATTTCATTGCATGGCCAACTCTCACATGTGTACAAGACATATTACTTACTGTATATCCATTAATCTATGCCATTTTATCAGTTCATGACATGGTTCTTTACTGTTTTATACAGCCATCATTTTTAAGCAAGATTTTAGCCTTGTTTCTTATAGTTTTTCATCTTTTTAATCATATTTATCAACACCAAATCCCCACACAATACTTTTATCATCATATAATCATCATATACATATACAATATGAAATAAAATACATGTTTACATAATAAAAATAACAAGAGGATGGGGAGGACAATCTTTATACCACCATTAGTGATGAAAAGATGAGGTTTTTGATGAACAAGACTTGGTTCTTGTTATCAAATCTTCAACTTTAGCAAGGAAACTTCTTGGGTCCTTTGGATGGATGAACACCTCCATGAAATCAGCCCTTTAACCTAATGAAAACTCCTTTTCATAAGTTAAGATCACCTCCAATCTTCATATCTTCAAAAGGACATCATCATATGTAGAAATAACATGAGATTTTGTGGTTGGATTTGATCAAAATGGGTGTTTTTAGGGTGATATGGGACGGATTTTCGAGAGAGAAAAGGGGAGAATAGATGGTTTTGCATGTAATGTGCGAGAAATGGTTTCAAAGTAGCTTGTTTAAGTGTTTAGTGGTTTTGGAAGACTTCTGGGACAAGAGTCCTTGGTCTTTAAGGAAAAGTTGACACCAAAATGGTGTTAGTAGCTTAGTTTGGCCAGTTATGAGTGGGGGTGGGACCAGTATCCCACTTGTCTCATCTCCACTAATTTGCGGGTACTCCTCGATTCTAGTTTCCTCGATTTGCGTGCCCTCGGGTCGTTTTTCGAAAAACGTTTTTATAAATTATGAGTCAACGGCATAAAACGAATCTAATAAAAATTGTCTCATCAAAAACGGAGTTCGAAAACGTAAATACGTAATCCTAAGGTTTCCGGTTTAGTCGTAAAGGACGTTAAATCATAATCGTAAGTCCTAATTTCTTCTCGTAAATTTGTGAGTTTATGAACCAACACAAATTTAAAATTCCAAAATAATATTCACGGATAAATTTATTTCCTGAAATGTCGGACTGTCACCAAAACGGTGTATGTAAACGTAAGCACGTAACGTAGAATCCTCTGGTTTAGACGTAGTCGATGCTACTTCAAGACGTAAATCCAAATTTCTTCCCAAAAATAAGTGAGTTCATAATATAACATTAAAATAATATTTTGAAATAATATTTGAGAATAAAATATAAACCATAAATTGATAGATTGTCACAATTGGTA
Source organism: Glebionis coronaria (assembly GCA_025667525.1). Taxonomy (NCBI): domain Eukaryota; kingdom Viridiplantae; phylum Streptophyta; class Magnoliopsida; order Asterales; family Asteraceae; genus Glebionis; species Glebionis coronaria. Next base: position 90,440,870 of record CM046879.1, on the reverse strand, counting down.
TCTACATACTCGACGATGCGACTACTCAACCGACGACTACAGCTCTTTCAATAGAACACGGGTCAACAATTGAGGGGGAGCAATTGTCAAGCATTTAGAATCTTCGATGCCGAACGTGCCAAGTTCACAAGTTGGTCTCAAGACAACAATACCAATCGTACATGTGGTGTCAAGAGATGACTTCAGACATGACGAGGCGACCAACATATGCTGACAAGAACCATTTGATCTTATCATATGATGTTCTCATCTATCAGGTCCAACCTTGTCAATTCCTTTTTAATATGGTGAATATGTGATCATGCTACAAATCGATATCATATCTCATACATTTGGTATCATGAAGATAAAACGGACTTGCATTTTTCTTCCCAAAACCTTTGTTAAAACTTCATTAAATCAACTGATATTAAAAACATCGATTGGGTTAATATTTTTAATATGGGGGAGAAAATGTGATTTAATATGGGATATTATCACAAATGGTTTGACTTAATGTGCTGGCTCATCCTGACATATGTGAAATGTTTTCGAATATCGTGGCATATGTTAAGGGGGAGCAAAACGGATTTACATATCAAAATGGATTTTCATGGTGACATATACTTACCCAAAACCCATTTATTTCATGACGATGAAGATTGTGGTGACATAAGGATGGTAGGATAGGTTAAGTCCAATGATTCTTCCGGGATCGGAGGAATCTTCCCGAGGACATTCCATAGCTAGAAATAGTAGTCCTTAGGAAAGATGGAGAAAAATTGTGAACGTAGCTGAATGCCGACCAAGTACTTAAGTTAGCACTGGAACAATCACAACAAAGTGCTAGTTATGACGTATTGGTAAGCATTGAAGGGGTTGAAGAATGAAAAAGAATTGTAAAGATAAAGGGTGTAAAGAAAGAAGCCCTCCTTACAACTTTAGGCAGAAACCGGGTCAATACATATGCTATTGTGATCATTTTTAATGATGCTTGATATTGAAGATAAGACATCATGGACCCAGTGATGCAATGCACAACCCATCCCAGCTAACTCAGATATCTTTCCAAAGGTATTTGTTTTAATCACACGGAGACAACACGTTATCTATTGATTTATTCACTCCGAATAAATTGGTATTGAAAAGGTGGCACTCCTCTTCAGCCTCCGATCACTAAAATCCAAAATGCACGATCGAGTCTAGAGCCATTTGAGATCATTAAATATCTCATTAGGACACACTTTCATATTTCCTTGCTTCTTCACACACTGTGAAAAGTAAGAAAGATTTTAAGAGTCCTACGCAAAATCTTCATGATCTTTCCTGAACATCCGAGTAATACGAAAGTATTTACAATGAAGATGGAAATCCTTCTTGAGAGAATATCAAAAAGCTCATGGTAGGTGACTTGTGCGATTCTTTATGAATCAAACTTGTGATAACTGGAAAGCAACAGCTGTTTAATTCTTAACTGAATTTAAACACGTTCCAGGCCTCTACGCATTATCTTAGTGATCTTGCCAGAACACTCAGAGTGATACCTTAGTGTTCACAGTGATGAGTGGAAATCCTTCTAGTTTTAACCTCAAACAGCACTTGGTAGGTAACTTGCAAGATACTATACGAATCAAGCTCGTGACAACTGGAAAGCAACCATGGTGCGGTTCTTAATTGAATTTCACTTGTTCCAGGAACATGAATTGACGGCTTCAAATCATGCGGATATTATTATCCAAATGATTCACTCTTTATGTTCGTAGTCAGCTTTGGACGGTCGAATACAGAGAACGGGTTTACCCGCGAAATCCTGTCAGGAAGTTACTTAATTGAAACTATCCGTCACGGGTACGATATCTAATATCGTCCAACGGTCCTCACCGACCGGAGGTAAAATGCTACCGAATTAGAATGAAATGTTCAAAGCCATTTTGTTCGTGTCTACTTATGTTGCGGCATTTGAAGACGGTAGCGTTGCGGGATCCAAGAAGAAGTCGTCCCCGCATGCTTATACTTTATGCACTTAATACCTCATCAAATTCAAGAAAGCCTAAAAGTTAAGTCTTCCGCTGTATCGAACTCTGAAGCTTTCAAGAATTACGAAGGTATAAGTATGTGGGACATGGTGTCACGAAGAGGCGAAGATCACAAGTGATGGATGCACGAGATCAAGGCAAGAGATTGATGCTAATGATTGATATCAAAGATCACATCAGCATGTTCACCAGAAAAGAAAAAAGAAAAGAAAGACGAAGACTACGAGCTCAAGACAAGCGTAATATGCTAGGTTTATTTCATTATTGTAACTCGGGTAACGCCCTTGTTTGGAGTGACCTCCCTTAGGGGGAGATTGTTGGAAATACGTTTTTACGTATTTAGGAAGATTCGGTCACTCCGACAATATATTAAGTAGTAGCTCGTAGTCTAGATATCTTTATTAAACAAACAAAGTCAAGCCTAGCCTACAACAAGTGTAGGCCGGCCCAACATTGTAAGCCCAAGCCCATCACAAGGCTTGGGTATATAAACCCTCTCCTTTGATGGAGAGGGTGTGTGTTCTTCATTTTTACACATAGTAAAAAAGTGTTTCTCTTTCACTTTCTCTCTCTAAGTGTGTGTGTTCTCACCATCTCTCTATCTCTTTCTCTCTCTAAAACATATGCAAGATTTACATATCCTTCATAGTATTTACTTAATAAATACTCAGGAATTTAGAACAGTTTTGAGGGATACATCTATAATAACAAAGCATAACAAAATAAATAATCTTACTGGAGCCTTGTAGAGAAGTTGCGTTGCTTTTATAAAATACTTTTGACACAAAAGTTATAGTTTAGGACATTTTCAAAAATCGACCTAATTCGCTATAACTAAAAAGCTCTGATACCAATCTATAACACCCCCAATTTACATTGTGCAGCGGAAATACACAATTGGGTGTTATTCACAAACTTCATTTTAGAAACTCTTTATATGACCTTAAAACAGTATATTAAAGAATAAATAAGGAAATAATTTAAATCAATGTCTAAAACCTTCAATCCCAAGTAAATCAGTTTAAAAATATATCAGAGTAGCTTACAGGTTCCCCTAGGATCTTAACAAGTCGGCAAACCTTTTACCAAAATACTGGACCTTATACTATAAATTTATAACAAACGGGAAAGAAATCTGTTTTATACCAAATTACTACAAAAGCAATCTCGCAATCCTTCTCCAGCAAGCTCTGCAATCATCAACTTCAAGTACCTGAAATACATGCTTAAAATCATCAACACAAAGGTTGAGCAAGTCTATAGGTTTAAAAAAACATAATTGAACACATCGTAAAAATCATTCACAATTGTTTAATAGCATTGTGGCCATACAATCTATTAATCAGGCATTTCATCTTATAGCAATAGCTAATGAATTGTATTAAGCTCATGACACCGACCCCTTAACTTAGTCACCCACGCCAAATGCCAGCATGACTAAAAGAATTCCAGTGCCCCTACTAGGGTATCAATTACAAGAATACCAATTCTCATTCTCGTAAAATTATCCTTCCCAGAGGTTACTCAGCGTAAAGCCCTGGTCTCAGATAGGGTCATCAGCCCAATAGTACTATCATTAGAATAAGCGGCTATTCCCAACTCACAAACGTCAAGTCAGAAGATAGTTAACGGCTCATGAATTTAGGGACTTTTGCAATTTAGGTACTTATACAATTCCAATCAACAAAGGCAACATTCGGGTCCAACAATTACTCATGACATGTGTTCATTGTACTTCAAATAGCATGTATCCCCCTCGCGGGTTTTAAAATCATTAAAACAAATAGAAAGCGAGGCTATAGACTCACCTGAAGTATTAACAGTAGTATGACGACTTTCAACGATCGATGATGTCCGGCGAACACGAAATTCACAATCTATCAAAACAAAACGTGTGCCTTTAATAATACTGCCAAGTAATATTTCATACTTAGTAAAATGAAATAAATATCTCAAGGTCAAAATCAAACTCACACCATACTCAATTTAATAAATCCTTCTTACGTACACTTTTATATTTTTATTCTTTCAAAAACTGTCGATATATATATGTTAATCGTCCAAACTGTTTTCCTTACTTAAACACATCAATAGCTTACGATACTAATCAGAAACTTCACTTACTATATATAGAAAGACCTCCCAAAAGTTGGTTAAAAGATTTTACTTTTAAAGTTCCCTGCCCGACTCATCTTCGAACTACAAAAACCGGACAGTTTTACGTCAACAATTCATATAGTCTTTTTAACTTATTTATTTAACTCCTTTTACAATACCGACACTCGTCTTTGAAAATAGACTCAACATCCTCATGTTTATCACTTAACATCAGTCCATCACCAATTTTAAAATCCTTTTTATAGTCCCCGAGATTCGATCCAAATATCGACAACAATATATATTGTGCCGATACTCGTCTCCCGGTACACGAATAATCAAACTAACATAACTTATCGCTCGTTTGGAGCTGGAAGCTCTACTTTATACCAAATCGAAGCTTAAGACATCCTCTACAACAATATCTAATTAGTTCATATCATACTAAAACTTATATTTTTCAAAAATTACTTTTTATAATCTGGTCAAAAATACATTCTTAAAAATCATTCAAAATCAAATTTTTACCACATTTTAACATCATTTTTACCACTATAATCATCCTAATATTACTACTTTCAATCCTAACACATTATATCATCCTAGATGATCAAATCAAATAAAACCCAATAAAAAATTTCAACATGCAACAACTTAAAATAATATATAACAACAATAACACCTACATACAACAATTATTTAAGATCAGAACAAAAGATTTTCATCAAAAATGGGTTTTTATAAAATGTTCATGCATGTAGCTAAATTTCATACCAAAATATAGAGAATCAAAAGATAGGAATGGGTCTTTGATTAGTTTTTGTTGAATCAAACTAAATTTTAAAAAATCTAGGGGTGTTTGTTCTTGGTGGTTGACGGAAACAAAGAGGAGGGAGAAAGGGAGAAAAATTTTGGTGGTGGTGGATTTTGTTATGTGTTTGTGTGTTTATTTTTCAATTTATAAGGAAAAAGTTTAGGGTAGTTTTTGCCAATTGTGATTCTTGTGGACCAAAGTGCAGATACTTGGTTAAAAAGCAAGAAATGACTATTAGTCACTTTTGAAAATATTTATGGGTCTCGGGTTTCATAAAAATACTTCTCAAAACTTAAAACGCACACAAAATATGATATTATATAGTCCCGGCACGACTTAATACGATATCAAAATAAAAACGTCAAAATATTAAACATCGACATGTCTAAAATAAAACGTAAAATTTCGGGCATCCGTTGATATCGTCATTACTAATAATCCTCGCAACTCGTCAAAACGTAAAAATATAACTTCCAACATTCATCCAAATCAATCAACAATCATCATAACAATCAATTCTCGTCAAGATTTCAAAAATATACGTAAAAATATAATTAAATAATGACCACGGGATTTGGGTTGTTACAATGTTCAAAGCCATTTTATCCGTGTCAATATATGTTGCTGCATATCAAGAAGGTGGCGTAGCTGTGTACTAACCGATGTCGATTCATAAGTCACAAGAGCACAAGATGGCGATAATCAAGATACCTAAGAATGTAAGAATGTAATAGGTCATCTTAGTCACAAGGAGCACAAGATGAAGATCTCAAGCACTGAAATTCAAATGACAAAGGCTCAAGATAAAGATCACAAAAGCAAGAAGGAACAAAGTCGTTACAAACAATATCAAGACCAATATACAAGACCAAAGAAAGAAGATCACCTCCGCAAAAATGTACTCACTCAATCATTTTATGCATTTAAAGATGACCGATACATTGGGGGAGTTTGTTAGCCCTATATTTTATATAGTCGAACAAGAATGTAATAGGTCATCTTGGTCATTAATGGTCTTGTATTGTAATAGGTTAGTCGGGTTAACCGAGCTTGGACTTTAGCTAATATTGTATAAGTTAGGGGCGTAAGCCCAAGCAAAGCCAAGCCCGACCCATGAACAAGTCCACCAAAGCCCATGTGGCGTGTCATATAGATACCCTCTTCCAAGTGTGGAAGAGGTGTTGATTACATTCACTTTATCTCTATAGTTTATGTTTAACCTTCCATAATCTCTGTACTTTCTCTCTCTACCTTCATCTATTTCTCTCTCTAAATATCATCTTTATATTGTGTTATGGATTGAAGTGGTATTAACACTATTTTCAGGTGCGATGTGAAACACATGAACGACACGTGCAGTCAAAATAGGATTTGTTACTCCACATGTATTGGAGTTAGATATTATTGGGCCCCTCGATGAATTGTACAGATGTATGTGTGGCCACACCCAAATATAATTAAGATGATACTTGATTAATTTGGAAATCTAGTTCAATATCAATATCGAGAAACATAATAATTAAACTAAAGAATGACTATTGATCCATGTCTAATGTTTAACATAGTATCTGAAACAAAAGGATGACTGATATCTAAACCATTTAAATGAGATGTTTGAGAAACTATCCTCATATGTTTCTGGGGGCATTGGCGTGTTGCTAGACGCTAACCATTGCTTGTATAATTACATGATTATTATGATGTGCGCAAGTGGGAGCTGTTAGAGTATGCTCGTGTCATAATAAATAATTATACGACTAGACACATGTGATCCTATGGGGTCACACACATATACATTGAGGTATCACTTAGTATACCATGTCTATTGTATTTATGGTATATAATAACCTACGTAACTCGAGATCAATAAAGGCCACTATTTACTAAGTTAAGACTTAGATAAATATATTAGAGTGAAAGATAAAAATAATAAAAGACCAAGGTGGTCATGTGTAACTTATGTAGTGGTTAGTGTAATTTAAATTAGTCATAAAAAGCTAATTAATGATAATTACTCTCTACTAATCAAAAAGGAAGTTACATATTCATTTGATTTGACTTTTCCTCTTAAAAACATGATGTCGTGAATCATAATAACACATATGACAAGATTTGATATTGATATGATAAAGGGTGATATGAGTTTTCATTTTGGTCTCCCCATAATGTACGGCAAAACCAAATATAACAATAGATGTTATATGTCTTGATCACATCATGTATCTATTGTAGTGTAAGATTGAGTTACAATGAATGGGTTATATAGACTAGCATCTATGGGGTATACGATGAAGTGTAGTGTGGATACATCATAGAGATGATCTATTTTGATCATTTGGTTTCTTGGTTAGATTAAGTGGTGATTGTCTTCGTTCGATCCTACCGATCACGCTACAAAGGTATGCTATTATTTGTTTATTATTCGATTAATCATATGACTCTATGAATCCGTTAATAGGTGATATTTCCGCTGCATTTATTATTTATTCATATCATGTTTATATGGATAATCACCTATAATGATAATTTTGAAGGACACGAAAATGGTGAAAACCAAGAGTGAAAGAAAGTCTATAGCATTTAAAGCCAAGAAGGTGAAAAGCGACCATGATAGCTCTTCCTCGGATAGTGATGATGAGGAATATGTTATGGTGGTTAGAGACTTTAAGAAGTTCTTCAAAAGGCGAGGTCAACATGTTAGACAACCTAACAACGACAAGAAGGCGATTTCCAAAAACCGATTTGTCAAGAATGACAATGGTGATAGGAAATGTTTTAGAGGCGGTGATCCAAACCACTTCATCGGTGATTGTCCCAAGCCATCTTGCGACAAGAATCACACGGCCTTAGTTGGTGGTTCATGGAGCGATAGTGGTGAAGAATGTGACGACAATGATAAAGACGAGAAATGTCTCATGGCTCATTGTTCTAAAGAGATATGCTTGGGAATAGATTTGGAGCCTAACGAGTGGATTAAGGATAGTGGTTGTTCTAAACACATGACGGGTAATCGAAGTTTGTTCTCTACTTACAAAGCATATAATGGAGGTAACGTCACTTATGCTAGTAAGCTACGTGGTAACATCATTGGCAAAGTTACGGTTTCTCTTGACTCCATGACCATCGAAAATGTGGAACACGTAGATAATTTAGGGTTTAATCTTCTAAGTATAGGTCAAATTTGTGACAATAAGTGCAAGGTCATCTTTTCGGAAAATGATAGTGAAATCATAAAATATGGAAAGATCATTGGAAAAGGTGTTAAAAAGCATGGGCTTTACGTCATGAAGGTCAATAGGAAGTCAAAAGACAACTTATGTCTAACTACTTTAGATGATAGTTATACTCTTTGGCATAGGAAATTAGGTCACGCTAATATGCGTTTAATTCAATCTTTAGTCTCTAAGGAGTTGATAAGACATCTCCCCAAGATTAAGTTTGATAATCACTTTTGTGATTCTTGCAAAGTTGGGAAGCAAGTTCACTCAAGTCACAAGGCCAAGAATTTGGTATCGACCTCTCGGTGCTTAGAGATCCTACACATGGATCTCTTTGGACCTTCCGCCATACGGAGTTATGAAGGTAACCTTTATACCCTAGTTATAGTTGATGACTATTCTAGATTCACTTGGACTAGATTTTTGGCCTCTAAGAATGAAGCTTTCGATCATTTTGAAACCTTTAGTCGAAGGATCCATAATCAACTAGGATGTTCAATTGTCTCTATTAGGACGGATCATGGTAGGGAATTTGATAACGGAGTGTAATTTGGTGCCTTTTGTGAAGCTCATAATATTACCCATAACTTCTCAGCTCCTCCCACTCCACAATAAAATGGGGTAGTTGAAAGGAAGAATATGACCATCCAAGAGATGAGTAGGACAATGTTAAACGAGCAATATTTGCCTCAAAAATTTTGGTGCAATGCCGTGGACACATCAACCTATATTCTCAACCGAATTCTTATTCGACCTTTTCTAGGAATGACCTCTTATGAGATTCTTAGAGGTAAGAAGCCCTCATTAGAATACTTTAAGGTGTTTGGAAGCAAGTGATTCATTCTTAACACCAAAGATTACCTTACTAAGTTCAACCCAAAGTCGTACGAAGGTATCTTTCTAGGTTATTCTCAAACTAGTAAAGCCTACATAGTCCTCAATAGAACCTCAGGTTTAATCGAAGAATCACTCAACGTGCATTTGATGAAACTCCTCCTTCATATAAGACACCACCTTTGGTAGATGATGACTTAGATGAATTAGACATAGTTAAAGCCAAAGAGGTTAGAAAATTAAATGTTGAAGACCTTAATGTTGAAAAGGGAGTAAACAATAGGGAGTCCAAGGATCATGCCCTCGATAACGTCATAGGAGACTTAAATCAAAGGACCCTAAGATCTCAAGTCCAAGATCAAAGTAACTTCTTTTGTTTTGTCTCCATGATCGAACCAAAGAATGTTAAAGAAGCTTTGACGGATGAGATTTGGGTCATCGCCATGCAAGAGGAATTAAATCAATTCATTGTTAATGGCGTTTGAGAAATTGTTCCTCCACCTAGAAGTACCACCATTATAGGAACCAAATGGGTATATAGGAATAAGTTAGATGAGAACGGTGTTGTGTCTCGTAACAAGGCTAGACTTGTAGCTCAAGGCTATAATCAACAAGAAGGGATTGATTATGATGAGACATATGCACCGGTAGCAAGGTTAGAGTCTATTAGGATCCTTTTAGATTACGCTTGTGCATTAGATTTTAAGCTTCAACAAATGGATGTAAAGAGTATGTTTCTTAAAGGTTTGATCAATGAGGAGGTATATATGGCTCAACCTCCCGGCTTCATTGATTTTGAGAAACCGGATCATGTTTACAACCTTAAGAAAGCTCTTTATGGTCTTAAACAAGCACCCAAAGCTTGGTATGATAGACTTAAAGCGTTTCTTGTAAAACATGAGTATACCATGGGGATGGTAGACAATACACTCTTTACCAAGAAGAAAGGTTCTCACCTCATAATCGTACAAATATATGTTGATGACATTATATTTGGTTCAACTTGTCAAAGTTTGTGTGATGACTTTGTCAAAATCATGCATGACAAATTTGAAATGAGCATGATGGGAGAACTTAACTTCTTTTTAGGACTCCAAATTAAACAAATGAACGATGGTATTTTCTTTAATCAATCTAAGTACGTTAAAGAAATGCTAAAGAAATTTGGATTAAAGGACTTTAGACCAACGAAGACCCCTATGGCCTCGGATACTAAACTCACCATGGATGATGATAGTGAGTTGGTAGACAACACCAAATATAGAGGTATGATTGGTAGTTTGTTGTACCTAACGGCAAGTCGACCGGATATCATGTTTAGTGTTTGCCTTTGTGCTCGCTTCCAAGAGCCTCCCAAAACCTCTCACCTTGAAGCAGTTAAGCGTATCTTCTTATACATTAAAGGCACTATCCATTTAGGATTATGTTATCCTAAAGAGACCAGCGTAGAAAACATAGTATACGCAGACTCGGATCATGCGAGAGACTATGTGCACCGGAAAAGCACTAGTAGAGTTTGTACCTTCATGGGTTGTTGTTTAACTTCTTGGTTCTCCAAGAAACAAACCGCTCTTGCTATATCCACCACGGAAGCCGAGTATGTGAGTGCCGGTAAAGCTTGTCAACAAGCTCTATGGATGAAGCAAGCGCTTGTTGATTACGGGATTTCGCTTAATGATGTTCCTATCATGTGTGAAAATAAGGGTGCAATAGACCTTAGCAAAAATCCCATGCAACATTCGTGAACCAAGCACATAGAGATTCGCCACCATTTCCTTAGGGATAATGTTCAAAAGGGGAACATTTCGATTGAGAAGGTGCCCTTGGTAGAAAACTTAGCCGACATCTTCACTAAGCCACTTAAGAGGGAACCTTTTAATTACTTGCGTCTAGGTATATGTTTAATGGAACATATTCCTTAATTGCTCTTTACATTAATCGAGTCTTTCTCTTCTTTTAATCTTTTCATTTTCTTTGAGTCTTTGAGTCTCTTAAACCCTTTTTGAAAAATTCCTTTCTGTTTTTCAAATCTCTCAAAGTACTTTCGAAAATGGTCGAGAAATGTTTTTGCATTGTTAATTCAATCTAAAACGTTTTTCATAGCTTCTTGCTATAGACATCGAGCACACATAATTCATATGTACGAGTCTCTCAAATATAGCAAGAACGATAATGAAATATGGAGGATCATTGTATCATGACCATGTGTCTAGATTAACACATCTCCAACATCGATTTTATTTCAAATCCATGGTTTTTGGTCAAAATATTGTTAGGTGTGCTATTATGTGTTTTCTCTATCTCTTGTTGCTTTTTAGCATGTCTCTATGATTAGTTGGACTAGAAAATTAGGATTTGCTAAATTGGAAAAATCTCAGTATCCCCAAAACACACCTTCTGTACACGAATCTCCAAATAACCCGCGGGTCCATATATATATGGCACCGCAGGTGGAGATAAGGTACCGCGGCCAGAACTTCAAATTTCGAGTTTTCTGTAACTCCAAATTTGTTCCAACATTTTTTTGGAATCTTTGGTTCAAACCTTTGACCATCCCAAAAGTGTCTTGGGCTTTCTCTATTTAACCCTAAGCATTTTGCATCCTTTCTCATATCAAAATGTCTTATTCACCAAATGAAAGCCTTGATTCTCCTCCATTTTCCCCAATCTCTTTCAATCCAAATTCACCCAAGAACACTCAAAATCACTGATTGTAGGAAAAATACGACCTTTTAGGGAAAAGGCGTAAAAGCGGTAAGTATTAAGTGATGATTTAGGAAAATAAAACACTAATGACCCTTATGATGTGAAAGTTCGTTTCCCAAGGAGGTATATGTGTGTGAATAATTCGTAATTGGTTTGAGATTAATATTGGATAGAAGGGGATGAGAAAAGAGAATGACGAAGACGTGAAATTAATTACCACTACGACTAAACGTAAAACCGTAAAAAGTACAAAAATAAAAATTAATTCTAAAAATTCCCAAAAATTTACCAAAAATCAAAATAAATAAACTAAGAGTTTACCAATGATCAAAACTTTTTCAAACCTTTTAATAAATTAAATACTAATTTTTAAATGCTAATTAAAGCCCTAAAAATCAAATTAATTATCAAAAAGCCCAAATAAAGATTTTTCAATTGGTAAACCTCTAAAATGACCTAAAAAGATTAAAAAATATTTTTATAAATTTTTAAACTAATAAAAACTATTTAAAATGATTTAAAAACTATTAAAACTTAAAATAATTATAAATATTAAAAGATGATAAAATTAATCTAAGAGTTGAAAAATTCCTATTTTAATGTATTTAAGCTAAGAAAAATATAAAAAGTGCAAAAATGTGAAATTTGAAAAATAATAATAAAATAATATTAAAAATCCAAAAATTATAAAAAAATTCTAGAAACTTGCAAACTAGTTTATTTTAACCTAAATAATCAGAAAAAATGAAAGTGAAATTACCAAAATACCCCTAATGGGCTCCAAATGGGCTAAAAGCAAAATCAGTCAACCTTAATGGGCTTTTTAGCCCAAAAAGTCAAAATAAGCCCAAATGACCTGAAAAAGCCCTATCTGACTCAAAATTCAATTCTAAGCACAAAACTCTGAAGGCTCAAAAGCTGAAAATAAGCTTATCACAGCTTAAATAACAAACAGCTTATGCTTATTGGGCCAATAAGCCCATTAAGCAATAAGCCAATGTCATAAGCTCTGCTTAAACACACAACCTTCTTTTGAGATGCCTAAGAGATCTGTAAAAAGAAATTTTGAAAAAGCTCACTCAATAAGCCAGAAATAAGCAAAATAGGAATCCACTAAACGACAAAATAGTCAGGTTAGAGTTCTAGGGCGTTTCAGAAGCTCTGGTTTGTTGCAAAAGCTCACAAATAACTTAACTAAGAATAATCAATCAAGAAAATCACAAAAAGCCAAGTAGAATAAGTTGTGTGAACCAATAAGCTGGCTGAAAAAGCCAAATAAGCTAGTTTTCTAGCAAAAGCTCAACCAAAAGACTTGTAACCTCCCAGACTTGTTATTTAGCTAAGAAAAATGATTTCTATTACAAAATCCAAGTTGTTGCATGTACCAATAAGCAGTTCTCAAAAATAAGCAAATTTGTGGTTATTTGACCAAAAGTCAAAGTACTTCAAAGTTCACCAAATGATCAGGGACGGTATATGGGCTTGTTATAAGCAATTTTTGTGAAGGACTCAAGGAGGAGGCCTTGGGAATCAAGAGGTCAGTTGACCTTTTGATGACAGATTTTGGCAATAAGGGCTTAATAAGCCAGTTAGCTTATAAGCCAGATACAAGACACACCAAATAGCAAAATCCACTCACAAGCAGCACATAAACAAGTTCCAAGCAGCAAAATCACAAGGCATACACTAGGATAACAATTGCAAGCAAAAAATGAGGTGGTCACTTTGCTGATGCAAATGACCACTTTAGCCAACTTTGATAAGCTATAGCACACTCAATAAGTCACCAAATTCAACAACCAGATAACCAATAGATAGCTTATCACCTGAACTATTCCCAAACCTGATTTCAGCCCTTAGATCCAACTAACAAAGAAGTTATTGGATCTGATGTGTTTGACCAATTCCAAAACACTTTTTATCAGATTTTTGCAAAACTTGAAATCCCTTTTCCAAACTTTCAGAAACTTAACCAATGGCTAAATCTTGTATATTATGACTTGTTTAGACTTCCCAAACCCTAAGAACCAAGGGCACAAGGCCACAAGGCCTTATGAACCAGTAATCCCAAACAATCCTTTAATAAGCACTTTTCAAACAAACTTCTTAATCCTTCAAACAACCTACTGATTTTATAGATCAAATAGCTACACTAGGTGACAACTAACAGATAGCAACCATAAAACACAAAGCACAAACACAAAATCACCAAATCACATACCAAATCATAAAACAGACAAGATCATATGATTTTTTAGAGGAATCTTAACAAGGGGTTATACCTGTCCTCCACAACATCCTAGGAGGTCCAGCAATGCTCCTTGGACCTTGTTCAACAACTAGAACAAGACCAAGGTACTTCAACAAAAAAAATGGATGACTGCCTTGGTTGATGTTTCAAAGCAGAAACTCAAGGGCTTGATTTCTTTAGCACAATGAACAAACAGCCCAACCAAAAGCTCCAATCCCTTCACAAGCTTGGTGTCAACAAGCTTGTAAGAGCTTATAGCTTTTGGTTAAGGATTAGTACAACAAAAATAGCAAAATCAGAAACCTCTTTTCAAGCTTTTTTCAAACTTGAAAACCTTACCAAACATAAACGTCCTTGAACCAAATGATTCAAGCACACTTATAACATCAAATGGAACTCAAAATTACCCTTAACCAACACCAACTTTAAAAAACATAAAAAGGAATTACAATTTTCTCAAAATACCTTCTTTTATAAATTTTAAAAAGGAATTACAATGTTTAAAAGGTAAAACTGGAACAAGGCTCTCTCACAAGTTGAGGAGTACTTATATAGGCCACAAGGGCTGAGATTACAATGAGAAAACCCTAGGTATGAAGTCCCTAAAATGCCCTTGAATCTTCTAGACGCATTTGTTGTTTGAGTTGTCCAAATTCATCCAAATCGTTCTTTTTAGCTTTGTAACCAAGCAAGGAGTGTGGGCTGTTAATTTTGACACCTGGCATTCCTTGGAGGCTAAGTTGGATGTTGATTGGTTGACGTGTGAATGGGTGGACCCTTTGGTGAGTGGAGGTGAGGGTTTTGTTTGTGGGATGGGTTTCCGCATGTGTGAATCACACGTGGGTATGGGTAATTGGGATTTACCCTTTGGTTTAAGTGAGATAGTAACTGGGGGTGAAAGGTGAATAGTAACACATTTGATCCGTTTTTTGTGGGAGTGGAAAGTGTTTGGCGCAATTTCCTTTCAAATGTTTTATTTGCACATGATTAGCCCTTGTGTTTTGGTGAAATGGATAAAAAAAGTTTTTCAGCCATCAAACACGTTTTCCTTTGTTATTCAACTTTCAGACTTTACACTTTTGGCACAAAACTTTTCCAAAAGTGTTTCAAGGGTTGTTTTTGCAATGTTTGAATATTTGAGGGACTGATTTTGGACATAAAGGTCTTCATAGTATCTTTGACTTCATGAGGGACCATAATTGACAATTTAGGATTGTTGAGGGACTAAACTTGTCATTTCTTCAAAGTTGAAGGACCATTTTGTAATTTTGACAAACTTAAGGGACCAAACTTGTAATTATGAATATACAAGGGTTTTAAGTGTCATTTCTTCATATTTTGAGGATCAATCTTGTACATCTTTAAGTCTTCAAGGATTAATCTTGTATAAATCATGAACTAGGGCCCAGTTCTTTGTACGGCTTCGTTTCTCGTGTCCGTTTTTCCTTGTTTCTTGTGATCTTTTGTCTTTTTCACGATATCCATACCTAAAACACACAAGTAAACAAATACAAGCATATATATATATGGTATTTTATGATATTTTAATGCATTAAAAGCCCGAAAAGAACGATGAGATCATGTATAAATGCCATCTCATCAATCACACTTCTTCTTCTTCAAAGAATCTTGATTGTGGAACTTCTACCTTTCCACCACACCTTTTTTGTGTTCTTCCTCCTTCACATGATAATGTCATGCATCATGGAGCATATTGTCAATGTTGTTAATATCAACATCTTATAAGGAGTACAACCAATAGGTGTCTTATAAGCGGCCCAATATGCCTTGTGCTCCAATTCAATGGGCAAATGACAATTCTTCCCATAGACTAACTTATAAGGAGTACAACCAATAGGTGTCTTATAAGCGGTCCTAAAGGCCCATAAAGCGTCATCGAGTTTGTCGGACCATGAAGCACGGTTTTCTCTTATCGACCTCTCTAAAATCCTCTTCAAAGCTCGGTTCGAAACCTCGACTTTCCCACTCGTTTGCGGATGATAAGTCGTAGAAAGACGATGAGTAACTCCATATTTCTTTAAGACCTTCTCGAATTGGTCATTACAAAAATGATTGCTTATAATAGCACGAGAGGTTCCGAACCGAGAGAATAGTTGCTTCAAAAACTTCACTACCACACGAGCATCATTAGTAGGTAAAGCCTTAGCTTCCACCCACTTAGAAAGGTAGTCGACCGCGACGAGGATATACTTGTTACCAAGAGACGATGGGAACGGCCCCATAAAGTCTATGCCCCAAATGTCGAAAATCTCACACACTTGAGTTATGTTTTGCGGCATTTCACACGACTTCACAAGTGCGTGTGCATCACGATAGATAGAAGGCCAAAAGAAGCCGGCATCGAACACTTTCTTAGCCGTGAGATTAGCACCATGGTGACCACCCGTGGGTCCCTCGTGACAAGCTCTAAGGATGTTAGAAACTTCGTCACCAAAAACACAACGTCGAACGAGTTGATCCACACAAACTTGAAAGAGATAAGGGTCATCCCAAAATAGAACTTAACGTCACGAAAGAATTTTCGCTTTTGTTGTGTCGTCATACCCTTGATTATGAAATTGCCCGCATGGTAATTTGAAATGTCGGAAAACCATGGGGTGGTGTCTTTTGAATTCACTACACCGAGAGTCTCGAGAGGAAATGTTTCGATGATTTCCTTGTTCTCGAAAACATCTTTGTGAGGATGTTCTAGACGAGAGATATGATCGGCCGCTAGATTCTCGGCTCCTTTTTTGTCAAGCACGGTGACATCAAATTCTTGGAGAAGGAGCATCCAACGAAGCAATCTCGGCTTAGCATCTTGCTTAGCTAAGAGATACTTGATAGCCGAATGGTCGGTATACACGATGCTTTTAGTTAAGACGAGATAAGGTCGGAATTTCTCAAAAGCATAGACCACGGCAAGGAATTCCTTTTACGTTGTGGTGTACTTTAATTGAGCCTCGGTCATCGTCTTACTAGCATAATGGATAGGACGGAAATGCTTTTCATAACGTTGCCCTAAGACGGCCCCTATAGCATAATCACTTGCATCGCACATAATTTCAAAGGGTAATTCCCAATTAGGAGCAACAAGAATGGGAGCTTCGGTAAGTTTCCTTTTAAGAGTTTCGAAAGCTCTAACACAATCCTCATTGAAATTAAAAGGAGCATCCTTCTCGAGAAGGTGTGTCATAGGTCGAGAGATTTTCGAAAAGTCTTTGATAAAACGACGATAAAAGCCCGCGTGGCCTAGGAAACTCCTAACTCCCTTAATGGTTTTGGGATGAGGTAACTTGGCGATGACGTCTACCTTAGCTTTATCGACCTCAATCCCCGCTTTCGAGAACTTATGTCCTAAGACGATTCCTTGTTTACACATAAAATGACATTTTTCCCAATTAAGCACAAGATTGGTTTCTTCATAACGTTTTAACATTTGCTCGAGATTAGATAAACACGACGTGAACGAATTGCCAAATACCAAAAAGTCATCCATAAACACTTCCATCGACTTCTCGATCATATCGTGAAAAATGGCCATCATACACCGTTGAAACGTACCCGGTGCATTACAAAGTCCGAAAGGCATCCTACGATAAAGCGTTCGATAAGGACACGTAAACGTAGTCTTCTCTTGATCACGAGGGTCGATAGGGATTTGAAAGTAACCAGAAAAACCATCTAAAAAGCAATAGAATTCATTTCCCGCGAGTCGCTCCAACATTTGATCCATGAAGGGCAAAGGAAAGTGGTCTTTACGAGTGGCGTCATTTAACTTTCGGTAGTCAATACACACCCTCCAACCAGTCACAACACGAGTGGGAATTAACTCGTTGTTTTCATTAGGCACAACGGTCATTCCTCCCTTTTTAGGGACACAATGGATTGGGCTCACCCATGGGCTATTGGAGAAAGGATAAATCATTCCTGCGTCAAGGAGTTTTAAAACTTCCTTTTTAATGACATCGTGAATTTTGGGGTTTACCCTTCTTTGACTTTGAATTGCGGGTTTGTAGTCCTCCTCCATTAAAATCTTGCGAGTATAAAATTTTGGGTCAATACCCTTAATGTCGGAAATTTTCCACGCAATTGCCCCTTTATGAGCTTTAAGAACTTTCAAGAGCTCGGTTTTTTCATCATTAGCAAGACCTTTTGCAATAATAACCGGCAACTTGTCATCACCTTCCAAGAATGCGTATTCAAGGTGAGAAGGAAGATCTTTCAATTCAAGGATAGGTGGTTCCTCGATTGAAGATTTTTGCTCAACACTCATAACTTCCATCGGCGGAAGCAATGGTGGAATAGAAGTATCATCACTAATAAACACCTCATCTTCATTGTCGATTTCATTTGAAGTAAAATCGCCTCCTTGGAATGGAGTGAGATTTGGTGTGGAATTAGCAAGAATCGGATCCAAAATAGTGGGATTGCCACTTGACGAGCTATCGGAAAAACCTAACACTTCTTGTGAAAACTCATCGCAAACCACATCAACTAAGTCGATGTGATTGATGGTAGCGATTGCATAAACATGAGAAGGTTTTGAGTTTTGAGTAGCGTTTATAACAAGTTCCTCTTCGTTGAATCTCAAAGTGATAGTTCTTGCATGAACGTCGATAAGCGATCTCGAGGTGTCTAAAAATGGACGACCTAAAATTAGAGGAACTTGAGGATCCGCGGGGGTGTAAACTACTATAAAATCAACGGGATAGTAGAACTTCCCCACTTTCACGAAAACATCCTCGGCTACTCCACATGCTAAAATCGTAGAATGATCGACCATCTCGATAGACATGTTCGAAGGAGTAAGAGCCGGAAGCGAAAGCGATTTCCAAATGGAAAATGGCATCAAATTAATGCTCGCACCAAGATCGGCCAAGGCGAGGCATTCTTTCATATCTTGTATGTCACAAGGAAAGAGAAACTTTCCGGGGTCACCAACTTTTTCTGGTATGCGGTTAAGATAAACCGAAGAACAATTAGCAAGCTTTGAAAGCTTTCCCATATCGCTCATCATACTTTTAAAAGTGGAAGCGAAACGAGGCATATATAACAACGCGTCGGTTAAACTTACATCAAAATGCACTTGTTGAAACATTTTTATAAAAAGCTCGATTTGTTGTTTGTTACGTTCTTGCAATTTCTCTTTGCTTCGTCTCGAATGGTAAGGTAAGGGTGGTGTGGGTTGGAAATTAGGAAACGGCCTTGGAATCTCGGGTTCCATGATTGGTATTGGTTCAACCGTAGGTGTGGTTTGAGCGGTACTTCGTGGGATTGTGATATGCTCCTTTTCGACCATCACGTCGGGCTCTTTCTCGATTTCCTTCTCCGTAGAAGTACTTGGACGAGAGATTGGTTCCTTGAAAGTTTTACCACTTCGTGTAGTAATAACCTTCATTTCTCCCTTCGGGTTTGCAATGGTATCACTAGGAAGACCACCCGAGGAAGAGGGTTTACACATGATTGCTTCAAACATTTTTGCCATTCGGTCTTCAAATTTTGATTGCCTTAAATCCGCTTTTAACAATTCTTGCTTAATCTCATGTTGTCCTTGTTCCATCTTTTGTTGATTTTGTTGAAGACGTTGGACATTTCCTTCCATTTTATTTGCATGAGTTTTAAGTTCATTATCAAGTTCGTTTTTAAGCTCGTTTTTCAACTCGGATCTTAAGTTAATCATCTCACGTTGCATGTTATCAAACTTAGCATCATTTGCTTTAGCATAATCCAAAAATTCTCCTTGAATATTTTTAGTGTGAGCATTTTGAAAAGCTTGTGTATTGTTTTGAAAATCACAGTTTTGGTTTTGATTAGTAACTTGTCCATTCCCACTTTGATAATTCCCTTTGTTGTAGTTACGTGAATTGCCTTGATAATTACCACCTTGATTGTTGTTTCAATAGTTATTAGAATTTTGATTTGGTAGATCTTGATTTGGGCGGGAACCTTGGCTGTTTTGGTTGTAAGTTCGCGTTGCTACGTAAGCACTCGAAGTGTTACCACCGGCGGTAATACACTCGGAAAGATCATGAGCTCCACCACAAGACAAACAACTCTTTTCAACCGCTTTAACCGAAGCGGAATTCAAAGCCTCTTGTGCTTTCCAATGAGTGATAAGATTAGCAAATCTATCGAAAAACCGATTTTCCTCATTAGCTTCATCATGTAAGGCATTAATGCTACGAGACGATGACAACGATGACGAACCCATATTGGCAACACTTGGTGTGTTACGAGGGCTATAAACCTTAGATCTATTCTCGATAATCTTTAAAGCCTCATCGGTCGTTTTGCACAAAAAATTACCACCCGTGGCGGCATTCAAGTAATCTCGTTCATGATCATTAAGCCCATTATAAAAAGTATCAACTTGATGCAATTCCGAAAAATCATGGTGTGGACATTCATGTAACATTTCCTTAAATCGTTCCCATGCCATTGAAAAACTTTCATTATTTCGTTGTACAAATCTTGAAATCTCATTTTTCAAATGTGTTGTTTTAGATGGTGGAAAAAATTTGTTCACAAACTTAGAAACGAGATCATCCCATGTCAAAATTTAATTTGGCGGTTCTTTCTCAAGCCAAATTTTAGCGGGTCCATCTAACAAGTATGGAAACAACATCATCTTAATGGCGTCATGTGGAACATCCTTAAACTTGCTAGTAGCGGTGAGACGATTAAAATTCCTTATGTGATAATGCGGGTTGTCTTTCTCATGACCTCTAAACTTATTAGCTTGCAACATAGACATTAAACCCGTCGTAATCTCGAAATTCTCCGCAAGGATAGCGGGAATCACAATGGCCTCTCCAAAACCCTCGGTGGGTGCTTGAAGCAACTCCATCATAGTACGATTAGCCATGACGACTTCTTGTTCTACAATAGGTTCAACAATTGGAGTTTGTTCTTCAATCAACGTCTCTTGATTTGCTTGCTTTTGAAGATGTTTACGAGCTCGTTTTGCTTGATTACGAGTGATCATAAACTTCACGAAGAATGGGAGGTGAGCAAAGAAGATTCTTTTTGAGTGTTTTGTGAATTTTCAATTTTTTTGTGTTTTTTATTGTTTTTAATTTTTTTTTATTTTGGTGTATCTTCGTAGACAACAATCTACTAAATCTCTTCTCGAATCAAACTCTTGATTAAAGAAGCCTCAAAAGAATGAAAACGATCAGGTGGAGTGAACGCCTTCGAATGACTTTAGAACTTTGGTGAAAACCAAATTGTTCAAGAGGGTTTAATCACAAAGAAACCAAGCAAATATATATGATACGTAATAATACTTTGGGCGGCAAAACCCTCGATTAGCCTTCAATCTCAAAATACTCACAAGCAAGCGGGGAAACGAGGCGGCGCGAAGCACTTAAGAGCCTTTTTCCTTAGGGTATATTTTATAATACCCGCCTTATACCCACCTTATAGTTTGTATTTTTCAAAATCGAGCTTCACGAAAGTATTTATCTATTTTTACCTTTTTCTTTTGTTTGAGATTTGAATACAATAATTAGGAGATCAAATCCCAATTAAGGTTGTGTTTTCACACTTTTGGAGATATTTTGAAATGATTGTGATACTTAATACAATATAGTAATAATAATTTCACAAGAAAAACCAAAAAACCGATAATACGTATTAGTAGATTTCTACTAATACAAATACTATTTATGGTTAATATTAAAAACAACAAAACAAATTAATCACGACACACCTCCCCGGCAGCGGCGCCAAAATGATTGTAGGAAAAATACGACCTGTTAGGGAAAAGGCGTAAAAGCGGTAAGTATTAAGTGATGATTTAGGAAAATCAAACACTAATGACCCTTATGATGTGAAAGTTCGTTTCCCAATGAGGTATATGTGTGTGAATAATTCGTAATTGGTTTGAGATTAATATTGGATAGAAGGGGTTGAGAAAAGAGAATGACGAAGACGTGAAATTAATTACCACTACGACTAAACGTAAAACCGTAAAAAGTACAAAAATAAAAATTTATTCTAAAAATTCCCAAAAATTTACCAAAAATCAAAATAAATAAACTAAGAGTTTACCAATGATCATAACTTTTTCAAACCTTTTAATTAATTAAATATTAATTTTTAAATGCTAATTAAAGCCCTAAAAATCAAATTAATTATCAAAAAGCCCAAATAAATATTTTTTAATTGGTAAACCTCTAAAATGACCTAAAAAGATTAAAAACCATTTTTATAAATTTTTAAACTAATAAAAACTATTTAAAATGATTTAAAAACTATTAAAACTTAAAACAATTATAAAAATTAATTTAAAGATGATAAAACTAATCTAAGAGTTGCAAAATTCCTATTTTAATGTATTTAAGCTAAGAAAAATATAAAAAGTGCAAAAATGTGAAATTTGAAAAATAATAATAAAATAATATTAAAATAATATTAAAAATTCAAAAATTATAAAAAATTTAGAAACTTGCAAACTAGTTTATTTTAACCTAAATAATCAGAAAATGAAAGTGAAA
Source organism: Glebionis coronaria (assembly GCA_025667525.1). Lineage (NCBI taxonomy): Eukaryota > Viridiplantae > Streptophyta > Magnoliopsida > Asterales > Asteraceae > Glebionis > Glebionis coronaria. The sequence goes on along the minus strand of CM046879.1, from coordinate 90,418,434 downwards.
TTACCAAAATACCCCTAATGGGCCCCCAAATGGGCTAAAAGCAAAATCAGTCAACCTTAATGGCTTTTTTGCCCAAAAAGTCAAAATAAGCCCAAATGACCTGAAAAAGCCCTATCTGACTCAAAATTAAATTCTAAGCACAAAACTCTGAAGGCCCAAAAGCTGAAAATGAGCTTATCACAGCTTAAATAACAAACAGATTATGCTTATTGGGCCAATAAGCGCATTAAGCAATAAGCCAATGCCATAAGCTCTGCTTAAACACACAACCTTCTTTTGAGATGCCTATGAGATCTGTAAAAAGAAATTTTGAAAAAGCTCACTCAATAAGCCAAAAATAAGCAAAATAGAAATCCACTAAACGACAAAATAGTCGGGTTAGAGTTCTAGGGCGTTTCAAAAGATCTGGTTTGTTGCAAAAGCTCACAAATAACATAACTAAGAATAATCAATCAAGAAAATCACAAAAAGCCAAGTAGAATAAGCTGTGTGAACCAATAAGCTGGCTGAAAAAGCCAAATAAGCTAGTTTTCTAGCAAAAGCTCAACCAAAAGACTTGTAACCTCCCAGACTTGTTATTAAGCTAAGAAAAATGATTTCTATTACAAAATCCAAATTGTTGCATGTACCAATAAGCAGTTCTCAAAAATATGCCAATTTGTGCTTATTTGACCAAAAGTCAAAGTACTCCAAAGTTCACCAAATGATCAGGGCTGGTATATGGGCTTGTTATAAGCAATTTTTGTGAAGGACTCAAGGAGGAGGCCTTGTGAATCAAGAGGTCAGTTGACCTTTTGATGACAGATTTTGGTAGTAAGGGCTTAATAAGTCACTTAGCTTATAAGCCAGATACAAGACACACCAAATAGCAAAATCCACTCACAAACAGCACATAAACAAGTTCCAAGCAGCAAAATCACAAGGCATACACTAGGATAACAAATGCAAGCACAAAATAAGGTGGTCACTTTGCAGATGCAAATGACCACTTCAGCCAACTTTGATAAGCTATAGCTCACTCAATAAGCCACCAAATTCAACAACCAGATAACCAATAGATAGCTTATCACCTAAACTATTCCCAAACCTGATTTCAGCCCTTAGATCCAACTAACAAAGAAGTTATTGGATCTGATGTGTTTGACCAATTCCAAAATACTTTTTATCAGATTTTTGCAAAACTTAAAATCCCTTTTCCAAACTTTCAAAAACTTAACCAATGGCTAAATCTTGTATATTATGACTTGTTTAGACTTCCCAAACGCTAAGAACCAAGGGCACAAGGCCACAAGGCCTTATGAACCAGTAATCCCAAATAATCCTTTATTAAGCACTTTTCAAACAAACTTCTTAATCCTTCAAACAACCTACTGATTTTATAGATCAAATAACTACACTAGGTGACAACTAACAGATAGCAACCATAAAACACAAAGCACAAACACAAAATCACCCAATCACATACCAAATCATAAAACAGACAAGATCATATGATTTTTTAGAGGAATCTTAACAAGAGGTTATACCTGTCCTCCACAACATCCTAGGAGGACCAGCAATGCTCCTTGGACCTTGTTCAACAACTAGAACAAGACCAAGGTACTTCAACAAGAAAAATGGATGACTACCTTGGTTGATGTTTCAAAGCAGAAACTCAAGGGCTTGATTTCTTCAGCACAATGAACAAACAGCCCAACCAAAGGCTTCAATCCCTTCACAAGCTTGGTGTCAACAAGCTTGTAAGAGCTTATAGCTTTTGGTTAAGGATTAGTACAACAAAATAGAAAAAGCAGAAACCTCTTTTCAAGCTTTTTTCAAACTTGAAAACCTTACCAAACAAAAACGTCCTTGAACCAAATGATTCAAGCACACTTATAACATCAAATGGAACTCAGAATTACCCTTAAACAACACCAACTTTCAAAAACATAAAAATGTTTAAATGGAACTCAGAATTACCCTTAAATGGAACTCAGAATTACAGTTTTCTCAAAATACCAACTTTTATAAATTTTAAAAAGGAATTAAAAATGTTTAAAAGGTAAAACTGGAACAAGGCTCTCTCACAAGTTGAGGAGTCCTTATATAGGCCACAAGGGCTGAGATTACAATGAGAAAACCCTAGGTATGAAGTCCCTAAAATGACCTTGAATCTTCTAGACGCATTTGTTGTTTGAGCTGTCCAAATTCATCCAAATCGTTCATTTTAGCTTTGTAACCAAGCAAGGAGTGTGGGTTGTTGATTTTGACACCTGGCATTCCTTGGAGGCTAAGTTGGATGTTGATTGGTTGACGTGTGAATGGGTGGGACCCTTTGGTGAGTGGAGGTGAGGGTTTTGTGTGTGGAATGGGTTTCTGCATGTGTGAATCACACGTGGGTATGGGTAATTGGGATTTACCTTTGGTTTAAGTGAGATAGTAACTGGGGGTGAAAGGTGAATAGTAACACATTTGATCCGTTTTTTGTGGGAGTGGAAAGTGTTTGGCGCAATTTCCTTTCAAATGTTTCATTTGCACATGTTTAGCCCTTGTGTTTTGGTGAAATGGATAAAACAAGTTTTTCAGCCATCAAACACGTTTTCCTTTGTTATTCAACTTTCAGACTTTACACTTTTGGCATGAAACTTTTCCAAAAGTGTTTCAAGGGTTGTTTTGCCATGTTTGAATATTTGAGGGACTGATTTTGGACATAAAGGTCTTCATAGTATCTTTGACTTCATAAAGGACCATAATTGACAATTTAGGATTGTTGAGGGACTAAACTTGTCATTTCTTCAAAGTTGAAGGACCATTTTGTAATTTTGACAAACTTAAGGGACCAAACTTGTAATTATGAATATACAAGGGTTTTAAGTGTCATTTCTTCATATTTTGAGGATCAGTCTTGTACATCTTCAAGTCTTCAAGGATTAATCTTGGATAAATCATGAACTAGGGCCCGGTTCTTTGTACGGCTTCGTTTCTCGTGTCCGTTTTTCCTTGTTTCTTGTGATCTTTTGTCTTTTTCACGATATCCATACCTAAACACACATGTAAACAAATACAAGCATATATATGGTATTTTATGACATTTTAATGCATTAAAAGCCTGAAAAGAACGATGAGATCATGTATAAATGCCATCTCATCAATCACACTTCTTCTTCTTCAAAGAATGTTGATTGTGGAACTTCTACCTTTCCACCACACCCTTTTTGTGTTCTTCCTCCTTCACATGATAATGTCATGCATCATGGAGCATATTGTCAATGTTGTCAATATCAACATCTTGTTATGGCTCATATCTATGAGTAGTTGATTTACATCAAGAGTCTCCTAGTAAAACCCCCTCTTCACTATGACTATAAGATCATTACCAAGCCACCACCACCTACTTCCTCCACCACTTTTTCTTTCATGTAAGCATATGGATTGCTTATCTCCAAGGCATCTAGGTCAAGCAAATATTTAAGTTTTAGCTTAACTAGGATTAGATTTATGCTTTTATTTTGGCTTCTTTTCTTTTTCATACAACTTTGTATGATTTTTTTCTCCTTGTATCTTTATTTCATGTTTTATTTTAACATGACTTATCTTGGATCTTAGTTGTCTTCTCTTTCCTTATCTTATTTTTCCTTTTAGTGACCTATGCTATATCTTGTTGGGTGTTTATTTTCTTCTACTAACCCTTCCATGTAGCTTGTCACCATAGCTCGATTCCTTGGTGCCCCAAGCAAGGGGGAGTAAGCACCAAGAGGGAGCATTTGCAAAGTCTGATTCTTTTCTTCCTCAAAGACTTTTGCATCCTTTTACTTTGACAAGGGGGAGCTTTTGCAAAGTCTGGTTCTTTTCTTCCTCAAAGACTTTTGCATCCTTTTTGCTTCGACAAGGGGAGAAATAAATAAACTCGTCTTCATAAATCTTGTTTTTCATATGATTGAGTTTATGTGTTGTCGAAATAAAAAAGGGGGAGATTGTTAATGCAATGATGCCTAAAAACGTAACTTGCATTTTTTGGTCTCGCTTTGTTTTGATTCTGACAAAATATAAAAACAAGCATTTACAAAAACAATGAAAAACGAATTCTTAAATTCAAGTATTTTTTCATTTCAACCATTATCACATAAGGTATGAATAAACAATTTTTCATCTTAATTAAGTGATCAAGGATTTAAGTTTTCTTAAAACTTACCTTTTATTAAATGTGACAAAGTTTTTTAATAAACTTTATTTTTAAGAAAATGTTTTATTAAATTAAATATTTGAAAATTTGAAAATGGCATATTTCGTTTGGGTTTAGAATATCATTTGACGACTAAAAGACAAAAGGGGGTGGAGTCTACGACTGTGGTCCCTTAAAGATCTATACTGTTCCTTATCGATAAGGAACCGCAGGCACAATTAAGACACCACGCTCAGAAATGACCATTTGACCTTTGTCTTATAAATAGTGGACCATTCTCAGATTTTCTCTTTACCTTGCACACAAATATCCAGATTCAAACATACTTTTAAATCATTCAAATCCTTGATTATTTGGTTGATTACTACTTGTTTAGAAGTGAATCATTCTCCTCCCATCTCTTCCTCTTCAAGTGCAAAGAGAAGAACACTATCCTTGTGAAGTGTTGAGTCCACCACCAAAGATCCTTTGAAGATCAAATCTTATATATTTGTTGTTGTGTCATAGTTGTGAAGATCCAAGTAGTTGTGTCTATTTGGAAGTTGTGTATGTACCAAGTATAGTTGTGTAGATTGGTCCTAGCTACGATTAGGGCTCGACTTTTAGCTTAGAGTCGGAAATTGGTTAAGCAACGTGTAAGATTTTCTCCACCATAAGGAGCTTGTTGTGTAGTGAACTCTCAAGTAAGGAGTACTCGAGGAGTGGAGTAGGAACGGGGAGTGAGCTTCGTTGCCGAACCACTATAAATCCTTGGTGTTTGGTTTGATCTTTCTTTACCCTTAACACTTTACATTCTTTATTCTTTGTGCATATACATTAGTTAGTATTAGTTTAGTTACACTATCATCGTTCATATTGTGCATAAGAAGATCTCACATATTTCCTCAAGCCTAAGTTTTTAAAAAATGATTTTTTGAAAACCTTCTTTTAACAAGTAAATATAAGAAACTATTCAACCCCCCCCCCCCTTCTAGTTTCTACAATTGGTATCAGAGCGAGGTTGCTAAAGAATTTTTAAAATATATTGTATTTTAAAACTTGAATCGATCTATGGATTCTAACAAGTACCTAGAAGGGCAATCTATGCAAAGACCACTACTTTTTGAAACCGATAGTTTTATTTATTGGAAAAATAGATTTGAGACTTATGTGAAATCAAAAGATTTAGACCTTTGGCATATTATTACCAATGGTGATTTTTTTACCTTATCAATTTAATGAAGTTTCTAAACAAAATAATTGGTCACTTTTGACAAAGCTAATGACGATACTAAAAAGAAACTTTCGAAAAATAATGAGGCTAAAATGGTGATTTATAATGCTTTACCTAAGAAATAGTATGAAAGGATTTTTATGTGTGAAACCGCTAAAGATATTTGGAACACTCTTTTAGCAACCCACCAAGGTAATAGCCAAGTCAAAGAAAGCAAAATTGATCTTCTTGTCAAACAATATGAACAATTTGTCATCTTAGAAGATGAAACTATTGATAGTGCTTTGCTAGATTTAACACTATTATTACTAGTCTAAAAGCACTTGATGAAGGTTTTTCTAGCAAGAACAATGTTAGGAAGTTTCTAAGGGCCTTACATCTGAAGCGGAGAGCAAAAGTCACGACGATTGAAGAATCGAAAGATCTCTCAACTTTATCACTCGATGAACTTATAGGCAACTTGAAGGTTCATGAGATGATAATTTTGAAGGACTCGAAATTGGTAAAAACCAAGAGTGAAAGGAAGTCTCTTGCACTCAAAGCTAAGAAGCTAGGCACAAAGCGATCATGATAGTTCCTCGTATAGCGAAGACGAGGAGTATGCATTGGCGGTGAGAGATTTCAAGAAGTTCTTCAAAAGACGAGGTCAACACGTGAGGCAACCCAACAATGACAAGAAACCATTCTCAAAGAATCGGTTTTGCCAAGAACGAAAAAGGTGATAGGAATTGCTTTAGATGTGGTGATCCAAATCATTTCATTAGTGATTGTCCAAAGCCTTCACGCGATAAGAATCACACGGTGTTCGTTAGTGGTTCTTGGAGCGATAGCGGTGAAGATGTTGATGACAACCCCAAAGAGGAGAAATGTCTTATGGATCATACTTCTAAAGAGGTACATTCTGAAACCAAATATTATAGCAATGATAGTTCCACCTTAGATGATATTGAATTAGAAGGCCAATATGATAATTTACACAAACTTAGCCTTAAATTCATAGAAAAGAACAAAACCTTAAAATCAACCAAAACTAAGCTTGAAAATGAGATCAATGAACTTAGGGAGAAATTAACCAAGCTTGAGAAAAATAAAGAAGTTGATTGAGGTTGCTTAAGTTGTGAGAAACTTAGATTAGAGAATGAAGATCTCAAGAGCACCTCCATTAAATTGGAAAAGTTCATGAAAGGTACTAGTGCTCTTGATGATATGTTAAACAAACAAATTCATTCTAAGGAAATACTTGGTGTAGGTTTTAACTCAAATGAAGCATCAACTAGTGAACCTAAACAAGTCAGATTTTCAGAAAAATCGTCTGCTGTACGTGGTCCCAGATTGTATGGGGAGGTTCTTTATCACTCAAATGAAGCATCAACTAGTGAACTCTCGAGTAAGGAGTACTCAAAGATTGGATTAGGGATGAGGAGTGAGCTTCGTTGTCGAAGCACTATAAATCCTTGTTTCTTGGTTTGATCTTTCTTTTCCTTATCTCTTTACATTGATTATTCTTTATTAGCATATACTCTTGTGATTATTAGTTTAGTTGCACTATCCCTTGTTCATATTGTGTATAAGAAGTTTTCACATAATTACTCAAGCCTAAGTTTTTTCAAAATGATTTTCGAATACCCTCTTTAAACAAGTAAATTTTAAGAAACTATTCACCCCCCCCCCCCCCCCTTCTAGTTTCTACAAAATACTTGTGAGGAACAATTGGGTCAAAACTTGACCCAACAATCTCTCCCTATTTGGAAATAAAAATAGCCCGAGTTGTTGTCTTATTTGTTCAAGTCTTCTTTGTCCGCTGACCATCTTTAGTCACTGAAGCTTAAAATCTTGAAGATGACAAACTGAGTGTTTTTCACTCAGTACATGCACTTAGTCTATTTGTTGTTCAAATCCTAGTCCAACAATCTCCCCCTATTTGGACATAAGAGTAGCTAAGTTATATCAATCAGATGTGAGTGAGCAAGTACAACTTCTTCTCACATTCTGATGTTACAAATAATAAAATGATAAACAAATGTGTACATATTCTTTGTTGTTGTTGTTGTTGTTACAAAATAGTAAACTCTAAAACATGAAACAATAACATCAGTGACTCATTTTTTTTGAAATCACATTCTGGTACAAAGTTTAGAGTCTTGGTAAGTTCAACAACTTGGGTGTAGTGAAGGGTTTAATGGGTTGAAAAACTCAACATTGGTACCTGGAGGTTTAAACGTATGTTGTTCAAAGGATAACAGTGGTGATCAATCACTATGTATACACTTAACAACCAACTTTCAGCTTCTCCACAACCTGAGTAAACATAACCTTTTTCTTAACCCATCATCAGCTCTTTTCAAGGCTGATCAAATAGTAACATATTTTTCAACCGGCTTCATTCTCTTGACAAGAACATCATCATACACCACATCCAATACATCACTTCCTCAACACACCCAATACCATTTGCGTTTTACAAACACACCCGCTCCCTCTTCAGGTTGTTTTTTTGTAAGGTTTGGAAAGTGTTTTGTTGTAAGATTGGTTTTGGTTTATGGTTTGTTCTTGTAGTATTTGTTGAATGAAACATGGTTTTGTTATCCCTGATGCTTCCTGTTAATATTAGTGTATTTCTCTTCCTCAAAAATTGCATAACATCAGTAATTTTTTAAAATTACACTAATAATGTAGCAATAAAATGATATCACCAGGTTGTGAATGAAGTTTTTACCTGCTGAGGTTTTAGTCAGGACATGCTGAAAGTTCGTCCAGAATCTATTGCTGGAGGTTTACCTTCAGTTTCAAACTCCTGATTTGAGCTTCAGATCTTGCTGAAGGTTCAGTCACTGCTGGTGGTTCAAGTTCAGTGTTGAAAGGGATCCCTTATTTCTGGTGGAGGTCCAATTTGATGAGGATTCATCCAGTCATGCTGAAGGGGGTTCAGATTTACTAGAGGGGGTCCAGATTTGCTGGAGGGGTCCAAAGGTCTATCCAGTCATGCTGAAGGGGTCCAGTCTTTGCTGGAGGGTCCAACTTCAGCTGTGGTTCAGAACTGCTGGTGGGGGTCAGCAGCTGAAGGTTCAGGCATGCTGAAGGTCCAAGATGACCTGGGGGTTCAGGTATGGTTGTTCAGAATCTGATGGTTCAGACTTTTTGAAGGGGGTCCAAAATTTGCTGGAGGGTTCGGGCTTCAACTTCAATTTGCTTCAGCGTCAGTTTGGGCTTCAGCGTCAGTTTGGGCTTCGGTATTAAGACTTGCGTTCAGTACTGGTCTAAGACTAGCTTCCACTTTTGAAAACTTCATTAATAACTAAACACATAACCTGCAGTATATTATATACTGAACAATCGCTACAAATAACCCACACCCACATTCATCAGTTTTAGTTTTATAGCCCATCTTCATCTCTACTGACCTACCACACTATCAGCACAACGAGCAACCCACACACATCACATCCATCAGATTATTTTCACCCCGATTCATATTCATGATCAGTAATGAACAAACTCAAACACTGATATATATTTTTTTATCAGTTTAACATACCCTTTCAGTGGCTACTTTTCTAGTCGGCTTCAGCTTTAAACCCAACTATTCTTTCATCATGGCACCAACTCTTTTTCTTTGATTTCTAATAGCCACCGCCATCACCATATCACAGTAATACCAACAATCATCCAAATAAAATCAAGGACTCATTTCTTTTGAGTACTGATAATCAAAATCATCGATTTATCTTATCACATCCCACTCTCAACATCAAAAATTAGAAACCACAACCACTTTTACCTTCTACACCTAACAAACCCATTTATACCCACTACACGGACACTTTTTTTACCATGTCTTCATATCAAATCGATAACCCATTAAACAATTGAAAACAATTACACTCGGATTCTTTCCTGTGGCCACAAGAAAAGAATACTCTTCGAATTGATTCTTTCCAATTTTTGATGAATCTTGGATTCAGAGTTCTGTGATATAGATTTTGATGAAGAATTTTTTTTTATATGTGGGGATTCGGTTTGTTGTTAGTAATTTGTATGAAGGTCCGGATTTAGGTTTTGATAGAGAGTAACAGATCGGTGTGTATTTTTTAAGATAATGGTGATTTTTGGTTTTGGTGGTATTTTTTTTTTGGATAGGGTGATGGTTCCTTTATTGATTTGGATCTGTTTTTTTTAGATTGGTAATGATATGGTTTTTTTTGTAGGTGTTATGGATAAGATTTGTGGGGTTTGTGTAAACAGCTGTGAAATTATTGATCTCTCCCCCTTAAAAATTGCTTCAGCAGCACTAGCAGTTTTTGAAGAACACCAATAATTTTAACAATGCTCAAATGCTATTAACAGTTAATTCAGAACGGATCTAAATCATAATATCCACCCGCTCTGATACCACTTGTTGGGTCCTCGTAATAATGTAATATAAACACGATTGGCCGATTAACTACTAATAACGCAACTTATACTTTTCAACGTTTAATACATTATTAGTATAGCTATACCAAATAATTACACCTGGTTGTTTGCGGAATAACAACCGGGATTGAATGACAAGTTTTCTCTCTTGATGAACAAGAGAGGAAGAATCCCTACCAACTACACTTTGTGTATTTTGTGGAATGAAAAACTTAACTATCTCTACATACAACCTATCTATATATAGGAAAAGAAAACACTAAAGCTTCCAAAGGAAGATTTCAATAAAGTGAAGCCCCATATGCTGCCATGTGCTCTTTCCCATCAAAGTACAAAAGTAAATAATACTTTTTACTTTCTTATTGAGTACAAGTAACCATTCTTGTACTTCTCGCCAATATCTTCAGGTTGTATATCGAGAGATAGATGAACATCATTCAGCTTGGTTTGTCACTCCAAGCTGAACTGAAGGCAACTTCATTCAGGTTTGTCCTTCCGATGTTGATCCGTAAAAGCTATTGAAGTGAAGACTTTGTCTTCAAAGAACTCTGGAAGTGCTGGTGCTGAACTATCTTCAGCAAGACTGGAATTGGACGTGGTATTAAAGTGTCTTCAGTAATGTCTTCAGCAAATATAAGCTTCAGCTGGACTTTGTCTTCAGCTGACTTGGTGCTATTTTATATTCAAATACTTGTGAGAAACAATTGGGTCAAAACTTGACCCAACAGAACCCTTCAACTACTTTGAATACCTGAATATAAAATACACACAAGTTTTCAAACACTTAAAACGCTCCTGACACCACACAAGCCATATGTCCATATCCAATTCATAAATGTTGTAAGAGCCAAAGTCCATGCTCCTTGAGGCGGCGAAACCTCAATATTTACATAGGTGGTTCCTCTTTAGTTCATGCTCCTACTTAAGCACATTTTCCAAGAAATTAACCATTAAGAAGTTTATAACTTCATCCTCCTTTCAGCAACTACAAGCACATCCTTAGGATGATATGTAAAACATGTGCTTTAGTCCCCTGAATGATCAGCTTTCCACATTGAACTCAACTCCCAAGTTTCCTTAGGAGGGAGGTGGGTGTCTTAGCATTCAGTGACTAGTTTGGACTTTAAACCCACCCTTTTAGCAGACTTTATAACGAAGTCTCTAGCCAATCCCTTCGTCAAGTGATCAACTAAGTTTTGTTGAGACCTCACAAACTCTATTGATATCACCCCATTCATGATCAACTCACGAATCATGCTATGTCTAACACCTAAGTGTCTAGACTTACCATTGTACATTTGGCTATAAGCCTTAGCCAAAGTAGCTGCACTATCACAACGGATAGATATGGGTGCCATAGGTTGACCCACAATGGAATCTCAAGAAGCAAGTTTCTCAACCATTCAGCTTCTTTACCAGCAGCTGCTAGAGCCACAAACTCTGACTCCATTGTTGAACTAGTAATGCAAGTTTGCTTCTTGGATGCCCAAGAAATTGCACCACCACCAAGAAGAAATACCCAGCCACTTGTGTATCTCAGTATTTCTCATCCAACTTGCATAAGTGTAGCCTTCCAACACTCATGGATATCCGGTATAAGAAAGACTATAATCCATAGTTCCTTTCCAATACTTCAGTACCCTCTAAATAACTTGCCAATGCTGAGTACTAGGATTACTAGTGTTCCTACTCAGTTTACCCACTACAAATGCTATATCAGGCCTAGTACTAGTCATGGCATACATCAAGAAACCAATTACCATAGAATAATCAAGCTGGGAGATAGCATGACCATTGTTAGGCATTAGTTTCTCACTTGTATCCATAGGTGTACTCACTGGAGTACAATCAAAGTGATTGAACTTCTTCAAGACCTTCTCAATATAATGAGACTGAGAAATTACAATACCATCACTTTCATGTTTAATCATTATGCCAAGGATAACTTCAGTCTTCCCCATGTCTTTCATATAGAACCTTGATGACAAAAACTCTTTGGTTAAATCAACATGGAACTTGATTAGTACCAAAGATTAACATGTCAACAACATATAGGAAAATGGTGACTCCTTTACCAGATTCATCAAATTTGCTATATACACATTTTTCAGCTTGGTTAAGTAAATAACCATTAGATAAAACCACTTCATCAAACTTTTGATGCCATTGCTTAGGTGCCTGCTTCAGTCCATATAAGGACTTAATCAATTTACACACCTTACCTTCATGACCAGGCATGATGAAACCTTGAGATTGGTTCATATGAACCTCCTCATCTAAATCACCATTCAAGAATGCTGTCTTCACATCCATCTGATGAATAATCAGATTGTGAATACTTGCCAAGGAAATCAACATTATTATGGTACTTATGCGTGCTACAGGAGCATAAGTATCAAAGTAGTCTATCCCTGACTTTTGCCTAAAGCCTTGAATGACTAACCTTGCCTTGAACTTTTCAATAGTTCCATCTACCTTCATCTTTCTTTTGAAAATCCATTTGCATCCAAGTATTTTGCAACCTGGAGGTAGATCAACCAACACCCAAGTGTTGTTGCCCATGATGGAGTCCATCTCATCATTGATTGCTTCTTTATAGAAAGCATCATCTTGGGACTTTATTGCTTCATCAAATGTTTTGGGATCATCCTCAACAATAAAGAAAAAATAGTATTGGTTAGAGACCTCATCCCTTGTACATTCAACTAAATATAGTTGAAACTCAGGCCTAAAATTCCTTGGAGTCCTATGCCTTGTTCTTTTTCTAAGCTCAGGCTCAAGTTGCCGAAGCACAACCTCATCAGTGACCTTTTCAGGTTCCACTGAAGCACCAATGTCCTCACCTCTAGTAGGAGTCCTAAGGCTTGGTTTAGGGACTGATGAGGACCTAGTCTCATCAAAATTAACATCCTTTGATTCAATGATTGATTTTATTGAAACTGAATCATTAGGTACAATAACATAGAACCTATAAGCCTTGGAATGCTCAGCATATCCAACAAAGATGCATTCAATGCCTCTTTCACCCAAGGTTTTCACCTTTGGATCAGGGAGTCTTATAATTGCCCTATAACCTCAAACTTTAAGGTAGTTCAAGTTTGGTTTCTTTTTAGTCCAGATTTCATACGGGGTAATCATGTTCCTTTTATTAGGAACCCTATTTAATAAATAGCAAGATGTTAACATAGCTTCTCTCCAAAACCCTTGACTCGGTCATGAGTAGGACAACATGGAATTAACCATTTCTCTTAGTACTCTATTTTTCCTGTCAGATATACCATTTTGTTGTGGAGTATAGGGGGCAGTTGTCTCATGGATGATTCTAACAAACTGAAAGTACAAAGTATCCATGTACTCACCTCCCATATTTGTCCTAAATCTTTTGATTTGGACTCATTGTTGTAATTCAACTTCAGTTTTGAATATTTTAAATTTATCTAATGCTTCATCCTTAGTATGTAATAAATAAACATAGAAAAACCTAGAAGCATCATCAATAAATGTTACCAAGTATTTCTTATTCCATAATGTGGGAGTAGCATGCAAATCACATAGGTCACTATGGATTAGCTCCAAAACTATAGTTTCACGTTTTACATCTTGAAATGGTTTCTTAGTAATTTTGTTCCGCATGGAAGTCTGACATTTATCAATGTCCATGTCAAAGGCTGGAATTAACCTATCCTTAGACATATCTTGCATCCTCTTATAGTGGACATGGCTTAGCCTAGCATGCCATAGTGATGAATCATAGAGTTTAGTGGTTTTCATCAAGAGAGAATCAACATTCATATTAAAATCAATATTAAGCCTGAACATTTGATTACACAAATAGCCAAAACTAATAAACACACCATGTTTAGATAAAATAAATTTATTAGATTCAAGCACTTGTTTATAACCACAATTATTCAAAACACTACTAGAAACCAAGTTCTTCCTAATATTAAGAACATGCAAAACATTAAACAAGGAAACAATCTTTCCAGAACTAAACTTAAGTCTACACAACCATGTCCATGCACTAGGGCTGTTGACTCATTTCCCATGTGAAGAATAGATCCATCATTTATTGACTCATAAGTCTTGAACTAGCATCTATCTTTACACACATGAATAGTTTCTCGAGAGTCAACCGACCATGCAACATCATCATCATGCACAAAATAAGCTTCAGATACATATGTAACATAATAAATCTAGAGAGATTCATTAAACATATTCTGACCTTTTGTGCCTAATCCATTAGCTTTGCAGCCAATACCAACACCTTTGCAATTCCTTTTCAAGTGTCCAGGTTTCCCACACTTTCAACAAGCCACTGATGACTTCTTGTTAGGATTAGCTTTGGTCTTATCCCGATGCTTACGTTTGCCCTTGTTGTCATTGTACCTGAAGGAGTTATTATGCTTCACCATATTGACAACTGATGAACCAGGAACATTGTTTCTCTTTTTGGCTTGCCACTATCATGCACCCTGATGGATTCCTCAATGCGCAAATGACTGTCCAACTCAACAAGAGTTAACTCCTCCTTCTTATGTTTCAAGGTATGCTTGAAATCTTTCCAATAAGGATGTAGTTTTTCAATGACACAAGAGACCTGAATGGTCTCATCCATGTTCATTTTATGTTGTGTAAATCTACCAAGTATTCCAAAAAGTTCATTATTGTTCCATGACTGGTCTTCAGTCAGCCATTTTGTAATTTGTGAAATCACTCACAAGGAACTTCTTACTTGATGCATCCTCAGCCATATATTTGGCTTCCAAGGAATCCCATAGTTCTTTACCAGATTCAACATCTTGGTAAATATCAAATAAAAAATCAGACATATCATTAAGAATAATACCACAACACACATAGTCGTCATTCTCCCATTTGCTCATTTTCCTTATTTCCTCCAAGGTAGCATCATCACCACCGTCAAGAATAGGAGTCGTCAACACGTACACCACATTCATGGTAGAAAGAAGAAAGTGCATCTTCTTTTGCCATCTCCTAAAATCAACCTCTTCGAACTTGTCCACTTTGGAGAAGTTAGCCACCATATGCTTCATTGCAGCCGCCATTGATTATCGCAAAAATAATCTTCTTTGATTGTTGGAGTTTATTTCGTTCCAACAGGGTAAAGATAATCAATAGCCTAACTACGTACCAATGAATGGTTACCAGATATCACTTGAAGTCGTGTAATCACTTTCCAAAGAAGATTATTCGACCTTATGCCTGGGTTAACACGAATACCTCCTTGGGATAAAACCAAGTGTTATTTCTTGTTTTAGGCACAAATCAAGAACTCTGTGCATGTAAGTGTTTATGTTTCTGAATTTTCCTCATGCAAGTGTTATCCCTTTATATAAGGATACCATTCCTAAGAATGTAACTCAAGGTCAAAGGTGTTATGAGCATTAATCGGCCAATTAATCTCATAACTGCATACATGAAAGCATAGTGGTTACATGACCATAAATCTGGTCATCAAGTCAATGTTAAACCCCTCATAATTTGGTCAAAGAGGTTACAAAGACTTTAAGCTAAGTCAAGTGTTTATCAGCATGTGGTTCATCAGCAAGAGCTAAAGGAACAACTTTCTACTGATGAACTTTTCTTCCTACTAATGAACACTTTCCTTCTGCTCATCTTGTTGATGATACAACCATTAGCACAACCATTATATTCAGCGTAGCGTGTCAACCATGGTTTTAAGGTTCGTCACTTAGACTATAGTTTAGGGTGTTTTGTGCAAATATGTGCTTTTATGTGCTTATGTGTTTATTTTGTGTGTTTGGAGTGAGTTTTGGATATCTTTTATGGGTATATGGTACTCATAAGTAAATCGAGGAACGGTTATTTCATGTTCATGAGCTCACAAGGTAGTGACTATGAAATGAGATGGTGTTATTTTGGTGTTTTACGTATACGTATAAGTAGTATAGTAAATCGTATTTTTACGATTTAAGGTTTAGCATTTAGAGGTCTCGGATGAGGTAATTAGTTACGGGGATATTTTTGGGATGGTTTTAAGTCATTTGGAACATAGTTATATAGTTTATTTCATATTTCAAGAGTTCTTATAAAACTGTATATTTTTACGTCTTTTACGGTAAACGCGTAAATTGACTAGTTTTACGGTTTTTAAGTTTTGGAGGTTTTAGAAGCTGAAATAAATTAAGGTAACTTAAGGTATTATTAATAATATATTAATAAGTAATAAAAACAAAAATAAAAATAAAAATATATAAGGGTATAGTCGGTTTGTAAACGCAGGAAGAAAAGAAAAGGGGAAAAAGAGAAAAAGGGAACCGGGCTTTTGTACATGGGCCAAGGACTTGTTAGAAAAGTATATAAAGTCTTTTTATTAATAAAAACACTCATAAAATCCCTGGAGATCAAGGTTTAGTCGGCATCAATGGAGATTTTTAGGGTTCTTCATAATTTGTTTGTCTTCTAAAAATTCTAAGGTAAAACTTATGTTTCTCTTTTCGATTAAATTATTTTTAACTCGTTCTTAATCAATACATGATTAATATAGGGTTAAGTTAATTATGAATTCTGTATTATAATGGTATAAACATGATTATATTAATTAGAGATAATAATTATACATGGTGATGGTAATTAATTAAGCTAATTGTGTTAAATTCGTTTCTAAAAACTGGGCAGAATTTTAGGTAATTTGTTTTGATCATATCTAGAGCTTTACAAAAATTTAAATCGCGATCTTGGTACCCCTATAAAGGTAATTGAGTTGGCTTTCAAATTAAATAAACGAGGACTAAATTGGAGGTCGGGAAGTGGGTCGAAAACAGGTTACAACAGTCAGAGGTCAAAGCAGTTTTGAAATCAGTCGGGTTTAAATTAATGTTTCAAGATGTTTAGGGTACTTAGGAGTATAATTGGACTTTCAAACGAACATGAGACTTAGATTATATATTAAATAAAAGATTTGGAGGAGGAATAAACAAATGGGGTTAGGGTAAGACCCTTTGATCATAACAAACTTTTCGTATGTTCAAAATCAGTAAATTCTAGATAGGTAAAAGTATATATATATATATATATATATATATATATATATATATATATATAGAGTTAGGATCAAATGAGAAGAAACCTTAAAATAAGAAGGATAAGAAGAAACTATAACCGTATATTCGAGATGCATCCACTTAAATTAGATGTATCTTTATAATCTTAGATGCATTATAATGCATTATAACGTGCTTTATAGCTTTTAATTAGATGCATATACGTACATTAGATGCATTTTATAATTTATCTATATTTTTGTTCTTCTGCACGTGCCAAAATCATGAAAATCAATTTGCACCATCTACACATCAAATTAACTTCCGAAACTCAATATGGTGCATCTACATGAATATAAATGCATCTAATACAAGTCGTTGCATCTCAAATATGTGGTTTTAGTTTCTTCTCACCACTTCTTATTTTAAGTTTCTTCTCACTGGATCCTTACTCTATATATATATATATATATATATATATATATATATATATATATATATATATATATATATATATATATATATATATATATATATATATATATATATATATATATATATATATATATATATATATATATATATATATATATATATATATATATATATATATATATATATATATATATATATATATATATATATATATATATATATATATATATATATATATATATATATATATATATATATATATATATATATATATATATATATATATATATATATATATATATATATATATATATATATATATATATATATATATATATATATATATATATATATATATATATATATATATATATATATATATATATATATAGAGGCCTTAACAGTAGCTTTAAGATTGCGGCCAAATGGGAGAGTTAGCTAACACATGTAAGGGCATAGGGTTTCTTTTACAGGGCATGTTATTTTGGTTAAGGGGGGTGTTCGACCCATAGTTTGAAGTATGAAAAACGGGACTGTTTTGGGTTAAATGTTAACAGGGCGAGTTATGAACTAAACTAAGTTAAGGTCTGTATAGAGGGATGTAATGAGATGAATATGGCATATAAATGGGGTTAAGTGGTAGGATAAGGTTATATATCCGTCATAGATTGATGAGCCATTTTGGTATGTGGTTCATCTCTTGATTGTATACGTTTGTGTGTTTAGATTTTTGCTAGAGCGCGGATACTTGGAGAAGCTTGTTTAGGTGAGTTTCATAGTCCCATGTATTTATAATGATTTTGACTTCCAGATGAGATGGAAGAGACACTGTATGGTTTTGTAACTAATGTTGTGAATGTTTTTATGGTTTGTGATGGACTTGTGTGTACACTTATGTGACTAACTACTCTGTGATTCTTGATTGTTATTGTGGTTTGACTTGGTACCAAGGGGATGTTGACAAGGCGGGGCCTTGGGATTGGTTCATAGGTGTATGGGAGCCTATGGGACCATGGTGATTGGTAACGCTTGGAGTCTTGGATTTGTGGTGATTGGTTAATCTTGAATGCTAGTTGTTAATACATAATTGTAGCATATTGTCCATATGTTCTTTTGTTAATGGTTGTTATTCACAGCTTATAATTGATTTGGAGTTGGAGTCTAAACCTATGACTCTCACCAACTTTATGTTGACGTCTTTTTGTGTCTCTTTCAGGTGAGAATGTGGTTAAGCGTGAGAATAGGAGTGGCTAGCTGGGAGGCTTAGGATTGCATTTGGAGGAACCCCCTTTCCCCATAGTCTTTACTTATGTTTGAATAAGTGATACTTTGTAGACACCTATATGTTTGTTATTTGTTAATTGTATGTCTTTGGTAAGAGGTAGACATGTTACATACTTACCTAGACGCCTGCATTGTTTGTGAAATCTTCGTGACATTGTGTCACCATTTATGATATTTCCATTTCATTTAGTTATCTCTACAGACACGGTATTTTCATGATGTTATCCATACGTCGCGCCCCATATTCCGCCATGGTGGGGTGTGACAGAATGCTATCAGAGACAATGGTTATAGAGAATTAGGTTGCCTAGTCTAGTAGCCTAGTCTATAGCTTAAGGATCCATGCATGTAGGTGTCATAGGGGTATGTGTGCAATATAGTATATGGAGTGTTTAAGTGTTAATTTCGTTTTGGATATTTATTTACTTTCATACTTACTTATTGAGATATAGTATATGTAAGTACTTTCATTTATTTTCTATTGATGTGACGTATGAACTGGAAGTGTAGGAACTTATTTAGTGTTACCCATGTCGCGTAGAAGAAGAGGTGCGCTAGGTAATAATAGGATAGTACCGATGTTGAGTCTGCGACTAGTAGTAGATTTGAATTTCCGCCTGAATTGTTATGATCATTTTTTTTAATGTTGGATATTTTGTTGTTATTGATTTGTTTTGGCGTTTGAGCCTCGAGTTATGAATGAAGTTAGGGTTGACGTATGAGATGTTATTATTTTACCTATACGGTATATATAGAGTGTATTTTATGTGATATATATGTGTTCCGTGTAGTACTAATTTCTTATAAGTGACATCATAGGAGGGAGTACATGGGTGAAAGGGGACATATATAATTATGGAGGCCTACGTAATTATATATGTGCCACAACACCGATGGACTTCCAAGTATGGTTGCATGAAAAAGGGGTTAGTACATGCTTGTATATGATGAGATCTGAATTTTGGATATTTGTAAACAATAAGGATTTGTGTAATGGTTGCCTATGATATGCTATTTTTTCGTGTGTTTTATGTTTTGAATAATAGTCATGTTGTGTAATTATGGGGTCACACGATATGGGTTGATTTTGGTGATGGGTTTTATGCCTTGTTGTGGCATGGTGAGATGGTGAGATGGTGATTACTCGTATGGAAAAACGAGTGTATGACGCGATCGATTGACTTGACATGTATGATAACGAGTATGTTTTGGGAGATTTAATAGGTATATATATGCGGAGGTATATATACTAGTAGATGTTATGTTATGATATACGGTCGTTCAATAGTTATTATTACTTGAACGTACCTAGTGTTCTCTCGTGTTTAAACAGTTTATTAGTGCTAGAGTTTGATGTAGTTCCAACGACATTTTGAATCTTTTAAAGTGTGTCTGCATTCGGGTATGTATTTTAATTGATGAGAACTACCAAATTTTCTTGCAAAGGAGTCTAGCTAATTGAAGGAAAATGCTTTTGAAAATACTTTGTAAGTGTACGGTATGATTTCCTGACTTACATATCTTTTCGTTAAGTTTATTGGTAATAAGTTAAAAAAAAATCTTGACAATGAATGGATTAGTTTTCTAGGTAACATGTGATAGTACATATAAAGGGTAAATAAATTTTACGATAAGTTTCTTAAAAGTGGAGTTAAAATTTTAGAAGTATTTAAATAGACGGAAAGAGTAAAAAGGAAGATTTTATTATAATAATGATAATAATAACACCACATCTTGGAAACGTGTAATAGTTAGTTATAACAAGCCTAAATGGATTATATAAAATAATTATAATATAGAATAAAATGAATAAAAACACCATATCTTTTAAACACGTGTTTGTTTAATAATAACAAGTGAAATGAGTTTAATGTGAGTAAACAAGATAATGGTTAGAATAACGTTATACTATACTAACTAGTGGATACCTTTGATAAAATAATGAAGATAAAAGATAAATTTATTGTTAAAGGAGATGATAAATAAAGTGAGTTTTAGTACACTAACTGAGTTATGCCTTTTGATAGTAACGAAGATGGTAAAATATGACTATGATTTCATTTATTGGTGTTAAAATATGGTCCTATTGTGAAGTAACTAATTGAGATAAAAATTTAAAATTTTCTAAGATATTGAAATTTGGTAATACAAATCGTGATGAGTCTATCTTTTGTTGTTAGCACACTGCATTGATCTTTTGGATTACATTGTTTTGTTTTCAGTTGTTTTGGTTAGGGTTTGTTTTACCCTATATTTTATTTTGGGACACAATTGTTTGGAATTCTTTTGGTACACGTCTGGTTGATTTAGTTATGCAGTTGTGGGAACGTTAGGATGAGAGGATAGAGTAGGGTAGTATTACTTATGGTTAGATATTAGAATGGAGAGATGTATTTTGATTTAAAGGTTGTGTTGAAGGAATGATTAAGATTTAGGGAGTTTTGAAACTTAGATTGGTTACAGGAATAAGGGAGTGAGTAAAGTTAGTTAACTGGTCGTGGGAACGAGATGTCTTGCTATTAGAAGTTGGTTGAAGTACCATTAGGAGATTGATGAAAGTACTAGCGGATGTGAGGATAGAGTAGGAAGTTTCTACTAATGGAAATATGGGGCAAATAACACGCAAGGAAATTGCTATAGTTATGGAGGCAAGGTAGTAGTAGACACGTGAAGGAAAACATGGATGTGAAAGAATGATTAGTAGGAGGCTGATTAATGGTGAAGTACAACAAGTAAGGAAGAGTGAGCCATTGAGGGGTTGAAGTACCTTTAGAAATATTGTGGTAGATGAGTTGAAGTTAGAAGCTACTGTGTAGTGTGAAGTTCCTAGGTAACATCATGGAGACGAGAAGGAGTGCGTGAAGAGCTACATCGTAAAGCAAGGAACCGAAAGGACTACGTGCCGACTGCTAGAAAGATGCAAGAGATTTCGAAGGAGTCACAGAAGTTGCAAGGACTGGAAAGGTGACAAGCACTATGATGGGAATCTCCATATGGTTCGTGATAAAGAAGGGCAAGATCGAGTACCGGAGTGGAGCTACAAAGAGCTGAACCAATAGATCGTGATGGAGTGACTACATAACATGGGAGATTAAGAACTCATTGAAGCAACAAGAGAGTCGAGTGACTACACAAAGATAGAATTTCGTGGCAATCAATATCGAGGGATAAGTAGTGAAGCTGAGCGAAATAAGTTCGTGGAGAAGTGATTATAGGGTCAGTTTAGTGAAGGTGTTTATGAAGGATCTTTGGAAGAGACAGTTATGCATTATCCAATGAAATAAAGATTTCCATAGAGTTGATGAATTGAGTGAGAAATTTTGGTTGGACATGATAGTGAAGGAATTAGGGAGAACCATGGAAGGAGAGAACCAAGTATTCTTAAAAGATGATGATTGAAAGTACCTCATGTTAGGTGCAAAGTCATAATAGAAGTATGAGACCTGAGTAAGAATTTAGAATATGGCTTAGTTTAGACATATGAAAACTAATATGGGTATAAGATGAGAGTGTGAGCGGCATGTAATCACATGAAACTCTAGTTTGTCCCTATTAGGAGGGAGTAGGAGAACTGGTCGTGAGGAAATCAAGTGAAGCTACGTGGAAAATTTTGACGTATAGATGACTTGAAAGACAAGAAGTATAACCTCGTGATGTATGCCATTAGCTGAGGAAGAAGAAGGAAGTGTGGATAGATGTGAATCATGAATGAAATAGGTCGAGATAGGAACCGAAGGTAAAACTTTGGTATAGCCTAACGAGTAGACTAAAGCACAAAGCATGCTAATATTGTTATAGTGTGGAAAAGGGAATGGCACTGGCCGATACTGTTGGATTGGAAGGCTTAGTATCGATAATTGAATGGATGAGGAGTTATAGATGTGACGTGTCATGAGAGACGAAGGGTTTGGTCTAACTGAGGCAAGATGAGGAGCACTATGACCTTGAAGGTAAGACATTGTGTAGGTATAAAGGAAGTGTTGGGTAAAAATAAAATCTTTAATTGAGGAAAGTGAGAAAAGAAGTGTATGGGTGCTACTAATGAGTTATCCAAATTTGATGGAAGTAGTTGTAACATGGGTTTGGATGACAGTTGATAAAACTAACTAATTAATATGTGAAAGACCGTCATAGGTCACTTTTTTAAGGAAATTGGAATTTTTAAGTGGTTTGGGGTACGGACTAAAGGGATTGATAAACATGATTGAACATGAGTATATCCGGCTAACTGGAAATGGAAGGATGAAGTGAGAAATTTCTACAAGTATAGGAGTCGTGTTGAGAGCTTGGGTGACTGATTTAGAGGGAGGTGGGAAACTCGTTAGCAATGTCTGAGTTTTCATATAATGGTAGTTATCATACTAGAAGTCGATGAATGCCATTTGAGGCACTATATGGAAGGATAGGGTGAGGTTCCCCTATTGTGGACTAGAATTGGTGAAAGAGGCTGCTAATGTAATAATGGTGTTTGTGGAAAAGACGAGAGAAACAAGAGATGATATGTTAAAAAGTAGGAAACCACTACACTTTAGTGACAAAGTTATGTAGGAAGTTTCACCCATAGTAACGGGCGCCATGTTTAGGAAAAAAGGAAAAGTTGATGTCGAGTTTTATAGGTCCATTTATGATCTTTTGAAAGATTGGACCACTAGTTTATGGGTATAGAATTATCTGGGGTATTGAGTGGTGTACATGATATATTTCATGTATTGAGATTTAGGAAATGTGGTTTGAGAATGCATATTTGCATGAGCGGTTATTAGGGATTTGTGTTAAAAAGAGTCATTTGTGAGATTTATGGGTTGTGAGGTCTTTGGGAATGAGTTTAAATAATTTTGGTTAATATATGTGGTAATTTGAGACTTGAACTAAAGTACACATGGAAATGAGAGGAGTTCATTTAGAAAAAGTATCCTCATGTAATTTGTTGTTTGTGTGTTTGATCCTAAGGAGTAAATCTCAGGAAGAGATTTCTATAAGGAGGGAGTGATGTGACAACTATGGTTTTGGGGTCCGTCACTTAGACTATAGCTTAGGGTGTTTTGTGCAAATATGTGCTTTTATGTGCTTATGTGTTTATTTTGTGTGTTTGGAGTGAGGTTTAGATATCGTTTATGGGTATATGGTACTCATAAGTAAATGGAGGAACGGTTATTTCATGTTCATGATCTCACAAGGTAGTGACTATGAAATGAGATGGTGTTATTTTGGTGTTTACGTATACGTATAAGTATTATAATAAATCGTATTTTTACGATTTAAGGTTTAGCATTTAGAGGTCTCGGATGAGGTAATTAGTTACGGGAATATTTTCGGGATGGTTTTAAGTCATTTGGGACTTAGTTATATAGTTTATTTCATATTTCAAAAGTTTTTATAAAACTGTATATTTTTACGTCTTTTACGGTAAACCCGTAAATTGACTAGTTTTACGGTTTTGAAGTTTTGGAGGTTTTAGGAGCTGAAATAAATTAAGGTAACTTAAGGTATTATTAATAATATATTAATAAGTAATAAAAAGAAAAAAAATATATAGGGGTATAATCGGTTTGTAAACGCAAGAAGAAAAGAAAAGGGGAAAAAAGGGAAAAGGGAACCGGTCTTTTGTACATGGGCAAAGGACTTGTTAGGAAAGTATATAAAGTCTTTTTATTAATCAAAACACTCATAAAATCCCCGGAGATCAAGTTTTAGTCGGCATCAATGGAGATTTTTAGGGTTCTTCATAATTTTCTTGTCTTTTAAAAATTCTAAGGTAAAACCTATGTTTCTCTTTTTGATTAAATTATTTTTAACTCGTTCTTAATCGATACATGATGGATCTAGGGTTAGGTTAATTATGAATTATGTATTATAATGGTATAAACATGATTAGATTAATTAGAGATAATAATTATACATGGTGATGGTAATTAATTAAGCTAATTGTGTTAAATTCGTTTTTAAAAACTGAGCAGAATTTTAGGTCATTTGTTTTGATCATATCTAGAGTTTTACAAACTTTTAAATTGCGATCTTGGTACCCCTGGAAATTTAATTGAGTTGGCTTTAAAATTCAAGAAACGAGAACTAAATTGAAGGTCGGGAAGTGGGTCAAAAACAGGTTACAATAGTCAGAGGCCAAAGCAGTTTTGAAATCAGTCGGGTTTAAATTAATGTTTCAAGATATTTAGGGTACTTAGGAGTATAATTGAAACTTTAAACGAACATGAGACTTAGATTATATATTAAATAAAATATCTGGAGGAGGAATAAACAAATGGGATAGGGTAAGACCCTTTGATCATAACAAACTTTTCGTATGTTCAAAATCAATAAATTCTGGATAGGTAAAGTATATATATATATATATATATATATATATATATATATATATATATATATATATATATATATATATATATATATATATATATATATATATATATATATATATATATATATATATATATATATATATATATATATATATATATATATATATATATATATATATATATATATATATATATATATATATATATATATATATGCCTTAACAGTAGCTTTAAAGTTGAGGCAAATGGGAGAGTTAGCTAACACATGTAAGGACATAGAGTTTCATTTACAGGGCATGTTATTTTGGGTTAGGGGGTGTTCGACCCATAGTTTGAAGTATGAAATACGAGACTGTTTTGGGTTAAATGTTAACGGGAAGAGTTATGAATTAAACTAAGTTAAGGGCTGTATAGAGGGATGTAATGAGATGAATATGTCATATAAATGGGGTTAAGTGGTAGTATAAGGTTATATATCCATCATAGATTGATGAGCCATTTTGGTATGTGGTTCATGTCTTGATTGTATAAGTTTGTGTGTTTAGATTTTTGCTAGAGCGCGGATACTTGGAGAAGCTTGTTCAGGTGAGTTTCATAGTCCCATGTCTTTATAATGATTTTGACTTCAAGATGGGATAAAAGAGACACTGTATGGTTTTGTTACTAATGCTGTGAATGTTTTTTATGGTTTATGATGGACTTATGTGTATACTTATGTGATTAACTACTATGTGATTCTTGATTGTTATTGTGGTTTGACTTGGTACCAAGGGGATGTTGACAAGGTGGGGCCTTGGGATTGGTTTATAGGTGTATAGGCGCCTATGGGACCATGATGATTGGTAAGGCTTGGAGCCTTGGATTTGTGGTGATTGGTTATTCTTGAATGCTAGTTGTTAATACATAATTGTAATATGTTCTTTTGTTAATGGTTGTTATTCGCAGCTTATAATTGATTTGGAGTTGGAGTCTAAACCTATGACTCTCACCAAATTTATGTTGACGTGATTTAGTGTCTCTTTAAGGTGAGAATGTGGTTAAGCGTGAGAATGGAAGTGGCTAGTTGGGAGGCTTAGGATTGCATTTGGAGGAACCCCCCTTTCCTCTTAGTCTTTACTTATGTTTGAGTAAGTGTGTAACATCCCGCCTACTCAGACCATAATATTGTCCGCTTTGCCCGCAGGCTCACGGCTTTGCTTTGTGGCCCTCTTTTGAAGACTTCCCGGCAGGTCACCCAAGCCAGTACTACTCTTCCATGAGCACGCTTAACTGCCAGTTCCTAAGAACCCCACTTGCAGTAGACCACAAAACGCGTTGTGTCATGAGAAGGCGATTGTTATCTTATGAACCATGGATCTCTCCTGGCCACAGCTGATGTGGGATTTGCCTGGGGTGTCACAATCACCCCCCTTCGGGACTCATCGTCCTCGATGAGGTTTGCCCCACCATCCCGAACGGCTCAGGAGTGGCTCTGATACCACTTGTAACATCCCGTCTACTCAGACCACAATATTGTCCGCTTTGCCCGCAGGCTCACGGCTTTGCTTTGTGGCCCTCTTTTGAAGACTTCCCGGCAGGTCACCCAAGCCAGTACTACTCTTCCATGAGCACGCTTAACTGCCAGTTCCTAAGAACCCCACTTGCAGTAGACCACAAAACGCGTTGTGTCATGAGAAGGCGATTGTTATCTTATGAACCATGGATCTCTCCTGGCCACAGCCGATGTGGGATTTGCCTGGGGTGTCACAAAGTGATACTTTGTAGGTACCTATATGTTTGTTATTTGTTAATTGTATGTCTTTGGTAAGAGGTAGACATGTTACCTACTTACCTAGACGCCTGCATTGTTTGTGATATCTTCATGACATTGTGTCACCATTTATGATATTTCCATTTCATTTAGTTATCTGTATAGACACGCTATTTGTTGTGATGTTATCCATACGTCGCGCCCCATATTCCGCCATGGTGGGGTGTGACACGTAGGTACCTCCAAAACCATTTACAAGTATGACTCGTTCCCACAATTGCATTAAATTTTCAACATTTGATGCATAAAAGTCTTGTACACCATGATGCACACAAAATTAGAGGTGGGCCAATAAGTGAGGCTAATCCAATCTATTGATAATATATGGTTTTAGTGTGGAAAAAGAAGCAAAAATACAAAAGTGACAACCACTCAAGGGTGGCTTACTGACAAAAAGATTTGTGGCTATCACTACAAAGTGTGTGAAGTCTCAAGTTCAATTCCCACTAGGTGCAAACAACCTTGAAGTGACCACGCCAACCTCCTAAAAAGAGAGGGCTTTACCTAGTTTGAGTCTGTGTGACGGTGGGCTCAAACTCCTAAAAATAATCGGCCAATGAGTCAGAAATCACGGTTAAAAAAAAAACAAAAGTGACATGGTCAAATAATTGGAATAAATTGTCCGTGTATCTCGTATCCATACCAACCACTTCTAATCACTAGTTTCTATCATTCAAGCTGCATGTAAATTTATTGGCCATTCTCTTGCCGTTTGCTTTTGAAGTAAGATTTATAGCCATCATTTTGATAGGAATAAAACTGAAATCTGATACTGATTTTAGTTTGCGTGTGACTTGGGGTTTTGGCGACAATTATCTTAAAAGTTAGGGTAAAAATTAAAGCCAACTCTTACACAACCCTTTTATTAAAATAGATTAGATTTAAAAAATTTATTAAACTACACCAACTTTCATGCATCATGGTGCCCTCGATACGTAACTAAAAGTATCTCGACTCGGTTAGACTTAGCGAAATCATTGTCAAGAAACTTTGCGATAAAGAGAAGAAAAGAAATAAAGAATAAATACAAAGGTCCGAAATCATTATAAGCAACATTTTCGAAAAAGGAAAAAAGAACTTGTTGGAAATTGTCGCCAAAACCCCAAGTCACACGCAAACTAAAATCAGTATCAGATTTCAGTTTTATTCCTATCAAAATGATGGCTATAAATCTTACTTCAAAAGCAAACGGCAAAAGAATGACCAATAAATTTACATGCAGCTTACTCTTGATGATTGAATATTGCAAGGCGTTAATAACAAGAGAAGGCCCTAAAATTGAAATAACAGTGGCGGGAAACAAAACTCAAAACCACACACAAAAAAACACACAATCAATCAAAAGAAATGTCGCGATTCGAATACCCTCGGCTCCCACTGAATGAAATAATCGAAGTACTCGCCGAAACCGAAATCGCAACCGTAACCGAATCCGATATCAATAAACCCAACTCCGAGTTCATCACCGATCTCTACACTCGTATTCTTATTCACATCAATTGTCTCGAGTAATCCATCTCTTTTTTTACTTTTACTTTTTTTTAACCGACAATTCTAAGTTTATGTTTACTTCTTGTTATATTAGGATAATTAATAATATAGTATATGTTTCGTAATCTCATTTTTCTGGTTTTTTTTCAAACTTTCCGTCTTATATAAGTTTATTATGTCATAATGGAATTATATAAGTCCAAAAGTTTCAAAATAAGCCACAAAAACCAACCCAAAACTAAATAAGCCTTAATTTTTTAAGACGTTTTGGGCGTATCATATAGTACAGTAATAAACTTATATAAGCCCACATGTCTCAAAATAAGCCGGAAAACTAGGGCTTATGAAATATAAGCCAAAACACAAATAAGCTCATAAGCCATGTATAAGCCCATATAGTAATAAACTTAATTTTTGAAACCTGACAAGACCCGTCGGGTTTGGGGTGACTTGGGTCAATCCGGTTTTCGAAACCCGGCCGGGTTTCGATTTTTTCGGGATTTTTTTTTAAAAATATGTAAATTTTACGTATTTCCGACGGAATTTTATTTTTACATATTATATATTGGTTGATAAACAACATATATTTTTAATATACGGAAGTTTTTTTTATGGTTTTTATATATACTTTTTGTTAATTATTAAAAATATAAAAAAAAAGTATTTTTTTAGAAAATCGGGTTAACCCGGTGAAGGTGGCTGGCCACTTGGCTAGTAAGTTTTTGGCGTCATTTTGTGGTTGACATATCGCTCCGTGTCTGATGTCAACATGCCTCGTGCCAAAAACAACAGCCCAGCTGGTAGAGATTTTACTTTTACTTTTTTTTTTAACCTAGGCTTTTGTCAATTCTAATTACTAGTTTTATTTCTTGTTATATTTGGATAATTAATAATATATATGTTTCATAATCTCATTTTTGTGGTTTTTTTTCAAACTTTCCGGCTTATATAAGTTTATTAATTATTATGTCATAATGGAATTATATAAGTCGAAAAGTTTCAAAATAAGCCACAAAAACCGAGCTTATGAAACATAAACCCAAAACTAAGTAAGCCTTAATTTTTCTGCTTTTTTTAAGACGTTTTGGGGGTATCATATAGTACAGTAATAAACTTATATAAGCCCACATGTCTCAAAATAAGCCGGAAACTAGGGCTTATGAAATATAAGCCAAAACACAAATAAGCTCATAAGCCATGTGTAAGCTTAAAACAGGCACCCCCAATTTGTGTTTACGAGCTAAAATTATGGTGATTTGAAGGAGGTGTTTGGAATTGCTTTTTTTTCTTTTTTTTTTTAATTTGGGGGTGGGGGGGTGTTTGTTTAACCTTAATTCTGGGCTTATGTGTTTTCGGCTTGTATTTCATAATTTCATTTTTGTTCTTGCTTATTTTCAAACTTATGGAGTTATATAAGCTTAATAATATGACATAAAAACTTATATAAGCTACAAAAAATAAAGGGCTTATAGAACAGAAGCCAGAACCCATAAGCTCATAGACCCAAAAATAAGCTTAAACAGACACCCCTATAATAAGTAGATGGGGACATGCTTATCATTGTCTTATTTGTGATTAAGATAAAATTACCTTTTTTTTACCATAAGGAGATGGATTTAAGTTTAGGTTACTCGGGAAAGTCGAGCCAACACTTTGATGTACCGGCCTAATTGGTATCCGTGGCCGTTTCAAGACTTTTCCTCGGCTATCCCAAGATGTTCACCCAATGAGTGTGAATCCTGGTCTCTTCTAAGGCTTTGGGGACACCTTACCACTAGTCAGTGTCTTATTGGTGGTGTATTGCGTTTTAATACACTATAAGCAAATCCAAACATGATTTCCTAGCTTATAGGTGCTTATTCATAAGCAGGAAAATTGGCAATCCCAAACAATCTCTGAATAAACAGCCGTAGGGACATGCTTATACCAAAGTGCTTATTCTAGATAAACTAATTTCTAGCTTTTAACTTCTTATATGGCGTAAAAGCCGTTAAACGTGCGCCAATGGGCTGATTTATTTATCAATCTTTCTAGCTTTATAAACATTTTTGAATGGCATAAGCAAATCCAAACACTATTTTTAAAGTGCTTATTTTGAATGCTGCTTATTTACTCATAAACAGAAAAAGTAAGCAATCACAATTCACACAAACCAAGCTTCAGATGTGAAGTAGCAAACTAGCAATAACACTCTCTCAATTTTGCAGGGAAGACAATGGGCTAGTGGAGTTTGCAGACCTAGAACAACTTGACAATCCTGGTATGGATTTTGATTCGGTGAGAATGATAAATTTATCCAAAAAAACAAAAAAAATGATAAATTTATTTCACAAAATAAAGGAAGTCATTGCTGCTCTCCATTGTCCTAAACACTTCACTTTTAAAGATATTGTTGAGCCTGAAGCTGACCGCACACAGTTTTTTCTCAGTGCTTTAGTCAATTTTTGCGTTCACAGGTACTTTTGGTTTTTGTCTTTTAGTTTTTGATGAAGTTGTAACACTACTTTGTGAAAGTTCGGATTTTAGACAACGTGTTACTTGTGTTTTTAGATTGTTTGAAATAGCGAGTCATATTGAAACTGTAATTGGGAATTTTGGCCCACATCAACTGTTTTGTGATTAAAATTGACCCATAACTGTCTATGGTTTATATGAAAAAGAATCCAGTACCCAAAATGATACGATTATTGTATGAAGATGTGAGTATTTGTGTTCTCTTATGTAATCGATGGAGGATCTTGCAGTTTCTATATAAAAGGTTGTTTGGGTAAGCTTATGCTTAAGAGTTATGCATTCTTAGAAATTGTAACTTAAGCTTGTTTGGCGTTAAATTCTTACAAATAAGCTAATGAGCTCATGATAAAAGATATATCTGAACACCGTTTGTATGAGCTTATCTTGTTTTGAGAACACAATAAGCTAATGGCTATGCAAATTACTTATCTGAACACATACTTAATTATAGGGCTTGAATGCTATTGTCTTATCAAAACCCAATAAGCTCAAAATAAGTGTTTGGGTGTAGCTTATGTTAAAAAATTTCTTAGTTTAATAAAAATCTTAAGCTTAAGTCAACCCGAACACCCCTCATGTATGGGTGCATTTTAAGTTGGAAGTAATATTCTACTCTAACAATGAGAGCATCTGAGTAACTTGTTTTGTTGGAA
This sequence comes from Glebionis coronaria, assembly GCA_025667525.1. Taxonomy (NCBI): domain Eukaryota; kingdom Viridiplantae; phylum Streptophyta; class Magnoliopsida; order Asterales; family Asteraceae; genus Glebionis; species Glebionis coronaria. The sequence goes on along the minus strand of CM046879.1, from coordinate 90,387,111 downwards.
TTAAACATTATAGAGAATATAGAATGCATAAACTACAACCGATCGTGGAAGAGCTTGGGGATCTTGATGATCAAGGACGAGTGCTGGATGAAAGAATATCACAGGTTGGTCTTAGAAATATATTTGCTTGGTTAAATAGTCAGACTGAACTGAATGAACCATCTAAAGTTGTCCTTTTCATTAGCTAAATGATGAGACATCAGAGTTTAATGAAGCAAAAGAAAGGGAGATGCCTTTTGTTCAAGAAATCGAAACCAAAATTAAAGAGATGCATCAGGAAATTACGGCTCTTAATAATCAACAACAAACCTTGAAGATTACGATTAGGAAAAGGAGGGATGAGTCTACAGAAATGGATCAGAAGGTATGTTTGTTGTTGTTGTAATGCTTTTTTTATGCTCAAGTAAACTACAGGTGCAATGTTATTCAATTCACTAAGATTGGAAATGTCGAATCATGATGCTCAATTAAACAACAGTTGATACTAATAGCTTTATAATGCTATTAGTAATGAAATGTGTCAAATTCTGTTGTACTTCAACTCATGATCACAAGGTTTTAAAAAGATTAACCACTAATTATAATACATGGTTTATGTTTAAGCCATTTTAAACTCTCTTTTTTTAACGGCAATTTTATTGAACTAGCAACATGCTAGAAAAAGAAACATTTTACAAGCAGACATAGGGTCATTTAGCCAATGAGCCATAAAGGCCGAAAGATTTTGGACCTATTAACAATCCAAGAAAAAGAGAGTTTTGATGTCATCTATAAGGGTATCTTTCCATGGTGGCTTTTCGTCGAAGCCAATCTTATTGCGGTAGCACCAAATTACCCAAACAGTAGTTAGAATAACCCCATCCAGAATCTTTTTAGCATCAGCAGGAACCTTTGTTGAATCTACCCATGTTATCAGGTCCTTAAGCGTATTAGGCACATTATCCAGATTCCATCATTTATAACAGAATTCTATAGATCAGAAGCCAAATGCAGCTATCTAAACGATGTATCATACTAAGTTAGTTACTAATCACGGTTAAAAAAAAAAAAAAAAAAAATCACTCAAGGGTGGCCTAGTGGCAAAAAGGTTTGTGGCTATCACTCTAATATGTGTGAGGTCTCAAGTTCAATTCCTGCTAGGTGCAAACAACCTTGAAGTGGTCACGCCAATCTCCTGAAAAGGGAGGTCCTTACCTGGTTTGAGTCTGTGCAGCGGTGGGTTCAAACCCTGTGGATTAATCGGCCAATGTGTTGGAAACCATGGTTACCCAAAAAAATGTATCATACAACATTATCATTAGCTATCTCTTACATTTACCTTACATCACTAAATCTTTATATCGCTACATCATTGTTTAAAGTCTTATAGTATTGTACGGATTTCTTCAGATTTCTAGTGCCGAGTTTGTTTTGATACAAACTTCTCAAGAAAATGGCACTCTGCGTTCCAGAATTGTTCAGTCTCCCGATAAACTGCAGGTATGAGCAGGAAATATACAATTTTTTTATCTGAATTCCGTTTGCAGTGCATGAGTAGAAGTGGCACAATTTCCCATCTGAATTTGTTATTTTGTTTAAATAAATCCACAGGTTAGGCAAAAACATTAATAAAAGATCTGTAGCATATAGGCAAGTATTATAAGTTACATGATCTGGACTCGCTTCCTACAATGTCTGCCATCTTCAAATTAGTTAAAATAGCAGCTTAGAAGATTAAAACAACTAAAACTTCTTTTATTTAACACATGTATCATGTTTCCTCGCTATAGGATTTTCAAAGAGCATTGTTAGTTTGTTACAAATTATAGTAATACGTAGTAACTATGGTGTTTGTATTCATTTCGGTAGGCACTTCCCATTTCTTTAAAAACACTGTTAAGGGAACCCAATCAGCTATTACAATGCTTGTTATAGTTTTGAACATCCCATGGGCATGTCATATGTTTGTAAGAATCAATCTACAAGAATGAAATGGTTTTCGGCATAAAACAACTAAGTCTGTCAGGGCACTAAGAAATGTTATATTCCCGTTGTATATACTATTTGTCAAGGTTGCATGAGATCAGATGATCCATTTATATATGCTTCTTAGTTATGCTGATTAGATGAAAAATTGTATGTAATGATCAAGTGAAGGGCATAGTTACGTGACAAGTAAAGTATAACATAGGTTAACATATTTAATGTTATTTGGGTGAAATTAGTTGGGTATTTGGGTGTGACCTTGCCTAAGGTATTGTTAAGTCCCAGATATAGTTTTGTAACTAAAGTTTCTAACTTTCCACATTTCTCTCTCAAAATGTTTGTTGATTTAACAATTCAAAGAGGACACTGGAGGAGAGAAAAATAGCTCAACTCGAGGCAAAGAATGAAGAAAGAGCGGCGATGCAGTATTTTCATGAACAATCTGCCACGGATGAAGTGTATACAAAGGTATTTAGTCCTATATGCCATACTATCTCTGTTGTTGTTACTTGTCATCATGGTAGTTAAATAAAGAGTTGCCAGTTTAGTGCATGTCCTTTTTAACAGAGGATTCTGGAATGCTGTTAGTTTACGTGGAGTATGTCCTTGAGTTTAACTTGTGCACTTTATTTATATTGGTGAGCTTATTATATATGAAGTTAGGCAATTACATGCAAGAGAACAGAGCCATATGCTCATATTCATAAAATGATCGAATTTTTGTTTCTTCTTATAAACTCCAATGCCCTGTGTAAACTCTGCTATATAGGACCAAGGTGGAAGTTATTTGTAGGCTACAACTCAAGCCTATTAAGTGTTTAACTTATAAACGTGCCATCTTTTATCTATGTGGGATGAGTGGTTACAGTCCTCCCTACTTTAACATTTGACGTCTGCGTGATACCTACACAACTTGAACTACTCTCTAAGGAGATGCATGAGTTCCCACCCATCACATCTCTGGAGGGACTACTGCTTGTAAATTTCCTCGCTTTCTTAAACTGTTTTTCTGATAAGTGGGCACTTTACCAACTCCTTATTGCTAATTGACAAAATCCCTAACAAGTGCACTAGTGCAGTGCAAATGAACTACGAGTCTGTACAAATAAACCAACCTTTTGATGTGCTTCTACTTTTATTCATCTTAGTGAGCTTGTCTGCAAAATTATTTTCTGTTTGCAATTAGACACAGAAATACCAATTTGTTTGCCTATCTAGTTTACATTAAACACTTCATCTGAATGTTCTTTTGCAGGCTAGGAAGAAAATGACCAAGCATCTGTCGCAAATGAAGACATTACAAGAGCAGGTTCTGCTCTAGCTATAATGTTCTTTATCTTCGTGGTTTTGGTTTCAATTGGTATAGGTGATTAGGCACTAATTGAGTGTCAACAAGTTTTGTTTAATTTAAGGGTAAAAGTTATACAATACAAATTGATGGTAGACTTTACCAATCTTACCCTGAAATGACTCTATTACCCTTATATTCTTTAACATTTTATATTCTAATAAAAAAACTCACATCGGTACCAAACAATGGAGGCCTCTCCTTGCTGACTATATCCAATCTTGTACATCAACCGAACATTCAAATTCATATTGACCACATACCACAGCAAGATCAATACAGCTCGGTAATCGAGTTCATGTCACTCTATATACAAAACCACATACCCATAGTCAAACGAACCCTACAAAACCTCACAAATGATGTTCCACTCGTAGGCTTTTTTGTAGACATGTTTTGCACTTCCATGATTGATGTTGCTAACGATCTCAACATTCCATCATACTTATTCTTTGCGTCTCCTGCGGCTTATCTTGGTTTTGTCCTCCACCTTACAACCTTGTCATCCGATGAGACTGACGCGGACTTAATGTCTCAGTTAAGGGTACAATGTTTTACCACCCCTGCACCTTTGAACGCATATCCATTGCATTGTATCAAGGAAAAAGATCTTGGTTACTCGTGCTTTGTGCATCACGCTTAGGTGCAAAGAGACCAAAGGTATTGTAAACCGGTGGGGACCGATTATTGATCATGTTGGACCAGTTAAATGGCATGCAAACCGGTCAAGTCATGAAAAGATTAACGAATGTTTGGACCAACAACCTTCGTTAACCGTTGTTTTTCTATGTTTTGGTAGCATGGGGAGCAACATCTAAATGCTTTTGAGATGGTGAATGAGCTTGGATTGAGTGTAGAGATAAGGTCAACATGTGAGGAGAATATGTGGAACACATATTCTTTTAGTGGCAATATATGTAATTATATGAAAGAAGATAAGGGTAATAGAGTCATTTCAAGGTAAGATTGGTAAAGTCTACCATCAATTTGAAAGTTCATTGGTAATGTCTAGCGATTAAATTGTAAGTGTTTAAAGTCGGTACATTTTGATAAGTACGATGGTATTATATGCTTTTACCCTAATTTTAAATATACTTCAAAAGGTCTTTCTTGAGAACAGTAATTTATATAAGATTTATGTGTGTTACAACTCAGAAGTGCCTGCTTTTTTGTTAATCACGGTTACCAAAAAAAAAGAAAAAAAAAAATGAGTCAATCTTTGTACAAGTCAAGACAGGCTTGATTAACCTTTAGCTAGTTTTCTTGATTTGATCCATGATATGCAGTTAACATGTTGATTGCCAGTTAACATGTTGATTGCCAGCTCTTCTAAAATACAGTTCCTTGAGGCTTATCTTTTCTTGAACAGGTGAACGAAGCCAAAAAGATCGAGAAAGATGTCAAGGTTCTAAAAACTAAGAACAGTGACGATACAGTGGCGGACAAATCACTTGATGCCAAACTATATGAAATGCAAGGCAGAGGTAGCTATTGTCTATGAACTTAAGTTACTCAACTTTATAAATCAACTAAAACTGTAAAGTTGTATCTTATTTCTCTTTCCAGTGGATCAGCTAGAGGAATTACAAAAGCAACTTGAAAAAGAAAAAGACCTCAAGTGTGAAGAGGCTTCCAAAGAACTAAACAATGTAAGAGCGCAAGTGGAATATAATAGGCGTGGTTTAAAACAAAGGGAACGTAATGCAGAAGCCCTGGTTTCAGAGGTATGGAAATGGTCTACGGAAAACCCGTTTTAAATTGGATATCATTGATTATCATCTCTTTTTTCATATACACTGTTAAACCTTTTAGGGGGCTGCCATTAATCAAAATGTCGCAGAGGTAAAAGATTCAGCAAAAGCTAAGTTACAACTATTACTTGCTAAAGAAGACGAGATTGCTAAAGAGGTAAAACTTAAAAATCCTTTCTGTTTCTTCCTTTTAATTTCATTAATGGATATACTTGATGCTTCAAAAAAAAATAAGTATTTGATCATTTACATTTACCTAGATACTCGTAATAAAATGTAATCCAATCTATCATATATATCAAGTACCTATCATAAGTTTTGGTTACTGGTTCAACGAGCATTCTCTATACATCAATTATCTACACACTTCTGGCTGATATGATTTTGAAATTGCCATTATATATATTTAACAATATAATGGAAAAGGTAAAACGTGGAAAGGCAATGACCTTTGTATATAATCTTTTATGTTACTGAGTGACATTGTATGTTGTACGCAGTTTTTCGAGTACTCAAAATCTATCGGGCAGCTGCTATATCAGATAGAAGCAGGAACAAATGACTCCTGAGCCCAGGATGTTTATGTTTTGTTTGATAATGCTTTCTGAGATGTTAAATGTTTGTTAATCACTTAATGGTTGAGCTTGAGTTACATCTTGCGACACTTGGCAATGATTGTAGTAGAGCTTATGTCAGTTTAGGATATCAGGCTACTGTCTTTTTGATTGGATACGAAAATTTTGACCCGTTTATGGGTCAATGGTTTGCTTTGTGTTAATACTCTCTTGCCTAACTCGTTAATGAAATCTAAGCTTTGTCTTGTAGACCTGTGAAAATCACGGGGTGGCAGTTTCATTTGTATTTTAATCATCTAGTTGGATTGGAGTAGTGAGTCTCCCTTGAATTTTCTTGTCTATCGGTGCTTTTCTTATAAAAGAATCTCTAATAGTAGATTCATGGCTGTTTTTGAAGGCGTGCAAGGTGAGCGATCGCTTAGGGCTTCAAATCTTTTAAGAGTTTTAAAATTTATCCCGTTAAGAATTACATGCATACATACACACAATCTTTTTACGAAAATTTATTCTTGAAAGACTTCAATATCTAATTTCGCTAACGTTGTATTATTGTGGTTGAGATTATATCTTACATTTTAAACTCAAAGTTAACAGATTTAAAAAGCTCGTTAAAATTTAAAATTGCAGTAGGTCCTAAGTGAAATTCAGAACAAATAAACAAAATTACCGTTACTAAAACAAAAGCGCATCTAGCTAGATTGGAAGCCCAGAAGAAGCTTAACCTTTGTGTTTGCGTGGTGTGAGTCCGGGTCCAAGGAGGCTGATAAGCTTCATATTCTCTCAAAAGGTTAAAAAAAACAAAAAAGAAATATACACACGCCCAGTGGGACTCGAACCCACAATCGCTTGATTAGAAGTCAAGCGCCTTATCCATTAGGCCATGGGCGCAACTTGTTATCTATTCGGTAACTAAATAATCTTTCTTACATAGTTTACCAATTTGAAACTAAATGTTTGCTTGTTTTGGATCTTTGTAGAGGCTGGTTGCATCGGCTCAGTTGAATAATGGTCGGTCGACCGACTGTCTCACTCGGTCGAGCCATAACGCCGACCGAGTTACTCAGTCGTCAAAGAGGTATTTGGTCAAGCTGACCAAAGAGGTACTTGGTCCTTTGTCATCTTTTCTGTGCGATTTAAATTCTAGTAATTTTAACATATACATATATGCAACACAATTCATCAAAAATGATAATTAGTCGCTGCCTAGGTTATCATCGTTCGTTGATATATCCTCCTACATATCCTCTTACACACATAATAATATTTTATATTTTATATAAAATACGGAGAACAAGTCACAATCTCGTAGGATAGTGCTGCCGGTTGGTTATATATAGACGATTTGTTTCTTCTTTTCTCAATGTGGGATTAGTAGGCATATGACCAAAAATGAAATGACTATAAATTCAGGTGAGCCTCTATAATCTAGACATGTTATTTTACACTCCTTAACTATCTAAACTATACTTCATATTTACCAATTGAGGTTGGCATGAGTGGTTAAGGGCCTCTTGCTCCTTAACCAAGGTCTCGGGTTCTTGTGACATTTTTCAGCATTTAAATTGAAGTCGGCCCTTGTGACATTTTTCAGCATTTAATTTGACATTCTGTCGTCCAACGGTCAAAGCTTTGTCACGGTCCATTGGTTTCCAAGGATGCTGAAATTCCCATTCTTGTTTCTGTTTACCCAGGTCCTGTTTTGACTTCTTCTTTGACCGAACCCGAGACCAATGATTTTGACCTTTTCGCTTTATTGTACTTGTCCACCAATTCTGCATTGGCATTATTTGTTTTCTTCTCTTGCTCACCGGCAGCAGCAAGTGCAACAGCCTCATTATATGCCTCCAGATAGCTGCCCAAGGATATGATAACTATGTCAGGAATGAAAAACGGCAAAACCAGTATTTCATATTTTTGACGGTTTCCATTTAAAAGAAAATTCACAAGGTGGTTGCATCCCATTCACCCGGAACGTAAATTTCACATTAGAGATGATAAATGGACATCTTACATAACGGGTTAAAACGGATTAATATTTTGTATGTGTCATAATGCGCGGGACAGATTTTACAAGAACACCTTCTGTCCAATTATTGAGTCAGAAATTATTGCAAGTATCTTATTATAAATTTTAGAACGACTTTGGAACCGTAAACTTTCTACTTAACTTTTAAACATAGAATGTTAACCCCAATAACCCTGAACTGACCCATTCATAAGTAGATGCAATGGGTCAAAATTGCGACCTTGAAATTTAGACTTAGGTACACACCCTTTAAATAACCAGCATTACTTGCATTGAAGTATTCTTATCATGGAGATCAGCAAAACTGACACCAAAATACTGGTGTACTTGTTATCGAGCTAAAATATGAGCATCGCCTTAAACATATGGTGGCACACAAGGCACTAAGAACATCACACGCAACAGGGCTTGCTAAATTTGATTTGATGTTAGTCAAAATGAGTCCCAGAATGGCATGTTGCATCCCTTTTCTGTTGGCATTTCAATGGATTACTTTCACATTCCCTTTGATCAATTCAGCGTTTAAAATTGCAATAGTGGTGACAGGAGAAGATGCAACCAATGCAGTTAAAGTTGCGTGGGGAAAACCTGCAAATAATGGTTACCCTTTTCATATGCAAAAGGTTTCACCTGAACCAACTCCCACGTTGTTCTTGGATACAGAAGCTACTTCAGAACTATGCTAAACTACTAAATGTGGGTGACTTTCATAACAGATTCACCCAAAGCACCTCGACAATGGATCACTTTCACATTCCCTTTTGATAAATTCATCACAGAAACAAGTCTCAATTTGAACTTTTTTCAAATAAGAAAACGATATTAAAACTCATTCTTAACATGCAAGATATAACAGACATTAACGCAAAGTACATCACACTAAACACAATGGTGCAATATGGTACGGTAAAACACAGACTATAATCATATCATCCTATCATAATTGTTAGAAAGTGAGTTAAACTTTAGGGTTTGTTTGGTAATTTGTTTGACTTGTCCTACAAGTTTTGTTATTTTTAGTATGTTTGGATTTAGTATGTTTTATGTCATTGGTCTCCTATAAATAGAGGCCAATGTCATTAGTTTTTTTTTGTTGCTTTCAGATTGTAACTTTAGGTATTGAATAAAAGCTTCCGCTTAGTTTGTTCGTATTTGTTTTATTCGTTTGATTTATCCAACAATAATCATAAATAACCATATCATCCCATCATAATCATAGTAATACATAATAAAAATAAAAACAAAGGGTCACATGCTGCCACAATTAAGCTACAAATTAACACAAAATACATCATCTCATCTAAACAAAGAGCTGAACTCCAACTAATCAGGTGGCAGCTTCCAGTCCACTTTTACCCGTAGAGAGCATTCCTTCCCTTCAATAAGACCATTGCAAACTCTACCATCAGTTGGCACAAGAAATTCAACAATTGGATTCCATAACATTTATAAGGCAACCCAGCATGAGTTGATTTATATTGTTACAGGTACTTTAACGATTGGATACCACATACAACTGGAAAAGTTTATTTTTTCAGAATCGTCGTAACATTAATAAGCTACTTGACATTTCCCATATCATTTAGCAAATCCATATAAACTTATGAGCACAGAACATATAGTGTTATGAACCGATACAACCCCCCTAACACATCATCCAATTATCTTAGTAATTAAGCATGTGATACAAATGAAATTCCAAATTTACTTGATAAGAAAGCAGTCACCAGCAGATAACAGAAACGGCAACAACAGCAGCAGAAAGAAAGAAAAAAGAAGTCTTTAAACACATCTCTTGTAACAAGACAGACCTGAAGCTAAACTATTTACAAATTGAAATAACCATCAGTTAACAGTCCTAGCCTTTAAACAGTTGACATTTTGTTCGCGTATATGGCCGTTGGGCCATACCCACGTGCCAAATCTTCTAGAAGCAAGATTGGCCACACGGTCTGGCAGACCGGCCCACCTACCAAGCGTAGATCTAGAAGGAATCCTCGAAAGCAATGCCAATGCATCGGGAAGGAACGGCGCACCCTATTGTCTAGTGGACATTCGCCTGGCGTTCGGATAAAAGAGCCATCCGCCTGCACACCTCAAAAGCAGGGTAGATTCCCTCGGGAACAAACGACGCATCCTTTTACCCAGACGCCTTGCTTAACCTTTTGGACCAAAGCTTGGCCTGTCAGATCACAAGGCTCAAGGAGCGCTGCCTTTAAGGGCAACAGTCCACTACAGTACTCTGAGTACTATAAATACCCCTCATTCAATGTAAGTCACATCCATACAAACACAGTCATTATTACACATACTTACGTGTCCATTCGGCTCTGCATGTTATTGGCCACTCGGCTCAATCAGATACTTACTCTCACAGCGGAGTTGGTCTCGGGCTCTTCACCCGGGGCGAGCTAACGTGTGCTACCTTCTTATAGGCTTGTGGATAAGAAGACCCGGACGGTCCATCGGCATTCTCGGCCCACTAAGAGGCCCAGCGGACTTTTGCATCTACAAACTGGCGCCATCCGTGGGACCCTAAATTCGATCTACCAAGTAGCTAAAGAATGGCGGGTCCTGCCCCAACATCACCTGAAGTTGAAATTCATGATGACAACCACAATAGTCTCACCAATGAAGAAATCATTGAGGGTCACCTTTCGGCCCTAAAGGAATTAATAAAAGACAAAAGCAACCGAGACTACATCAAGCCAAGGCTAATCAGTTTTGACGAAGGGGAAGAACACTCGGGAGATAAGGGAAAGAAGAAGGAAAGTCAAGGCGAGGGAGAGAAGAGCAAGGGGAAGAAAGTGGCAGATGATGATTTGAGAAAGCCTTTCAAATCACTGGCCAAGTGCCCCCTCAGCCGAAGGATCATTGAATACTCAGCCCCTAGCCATAGGATGCCGGCCAACGTTAGGATTTACGCCGGGACGGGAGATCCGGCTGACCACATCAACCATTTTAAAGGGATGGGGAACCAAGGGGAATGGCCCATGCCCGTGTGGTGCCGAATGTTCCAACAAACGTTAGATGATAAGGCCAGAGCTTGGTTTGACGAGTAGCCGTCAGGAAGCATAGATGATTGGGATGATTTGGAGGCCAAGTTCCTCACATGGTTTGGGATGTTGAAAGCGTGTGCGAAGGACCCCACGGAGATCACGAAGATCATCCGAAAGGCCAACGAGAGCCTACCGGTATTCAAAGAAAGGTGGGTAAGTGAGTCCAATTCTATCCCAAATGTGCCAGATCTCATGAGGATCTCTTCATTCATGGGCTCACACAAGTGCCCTGGTTTGGCCAAGCGATTTGCTGAAAGCACACCAAAAACAGTGGATGAGATGTTGAAGCATGTGGACGACTTCGTCCGTGCTGAAACAGCGTTCAGGGATGCTGAATTGCCCAGGGGAGAGTATATCCGAGGAGACAGTTCTCCGACGGGAGGCCCGAGGTATGATCGGGCCCAAAAAAGGGGTTTTTGGGGAAGAAGAGGGGGAGGACGAGGAGCCTATCAAAATAGAAACCCCTACACCCAACCCTATACCTTGCCTTACCGTAACCCGCAGCGTCCTCAAGAGGTGAATCGAATATTCACCCTAGAGGACTTATCCAGCTCACCGAAGGAAATTTTAGCAGCAGAACACCAGCTAAACCTCCCGGCCCCACCTCCCTTGGTAGGAACACCAAAAAAAGAGAACATGGACAGATATTGTGACTATCATTGTGCGAAAGAACACTACACGAATGATTGTTTTCAGTTGATGAGGAAATTAGAGGCCGCCCTGGAATCCGGAAAGCTTAACCACTTGATTAAAGACGTGAGGCAGAAAGGCAAGGGCGGTCAGAAGGGCCACCCTCAAAAGACCAAGGTAATAAACATGGTATCGGGGCATAGTGATAACCGAAAGAGGAAGTCAAGGTGGATCAATGAAGACTGGATGAACGTCCCAATAACGTTCCCACCATGTCCAGACGAGGACCTGTCGGAAGAAGCGATTGTGATAGAGGCTGAGATCGAAGGATACTTGATAAGGAGGGTGCATGTGGATGGCGGTGCGTCCGTAGAAATAATGTACGAGCATTGTTTCAACAGCCTTCACCCAAGCATACAAGCTAGGATGACTAAGACGCACATCATAGTGTTAGGATTCTCAGGAGAAAGTGTAAAGCCGTTGGGAAAGATAGAGTTGGAGGTGTGCTTTGGGGACGGAGGGTTGTTCCGGAGGGCCATGATGAGGTTCACTGTTATACCCGCTCCTTCCCCATATAATATCATCCTAGGGAGGCCAGGGATAAGAAGGCTGAGGGCCATCCCATCTACCATCCACGCCATGATGAAATTCCCGACACCTCAAGGTATCGCAACTCTCGTTACATCATCTTCAATTATTAACGAATGCAGAGAGGTAGGAAAGAGGAAAATGGCAAAAGAAGAGCCAGAGAAACAGGAGGAGCGCCAAGACGTCAACCTGACAGAAGAAGTGATGATCAACCCAGCTTTCCCCGAACAGCTGGTCACGATTGAAGGAAACTTATCAAAGGAAGGCTCGGAACAGTTAAAACAATTGCTGAAGAACAATTTAGACGTCTTCGCGTGGGAACCGCAAGATATGACCGGAGTACCAAGAAGGATCGCTCAACACAAGCTCAATGTGAACCCATCGGTAACGCCGGTGAGCCAGAAACGAAGGGTACTGTCTGCCGAGAAAAGTGAGGTCGTGGCCAAGGAGGTGGAAGAATGGGTAAAGGCAGGAATCGTGAGGCCAGTTAGGTATCCTACGTGGATATCCAACACGGTGTTGGTCAAAAAAGTAGATGGAGCATGGAGAATGTGCATAGACTTCAAAAATTTGAATTCTGCCTGTCCGAAGGACTATTACCCTCTACCAGAGATTGACGCCAAGATAGAAGCCGTCATGGGATACAAATACAAAAGCTTTCTAGACGCCTACAAGGGCTACCACCAAGTGCAAATGTCCCAAGAAGACGAAGAAAAGACAGCCTTCTACACCGATCAAGGGACGTACTGCTACACCAAAATGCCCTTCGGTCTAAAAAACGCAGGGGCCACTTACCAGAGGTTAGTGGACACGGCGTTCGAATCGCAGATTGGACGAAACCTGGAGGCGTATGTAGACGACATGGTTATAAAAAGCAAGACCGAGAAGGAAATGCTGGCGGACATAGCTGAAACGTTCGACAACTTACGAAAGATAAACATGAAGCTTAATCCAAAAAAGTGTTCTTTCGGAGTTGAAGAGGGCAAATTCTTAGGGTACATGGTGACGTCGGAAGGAATAAGGGCTAACCCGGCCAAGATCAAAGACGTCACCGATATGCAATCGCCTAGAACATGGAACGAAATGCAAAGCTTAGCCGGGAAGTTGGCCGCGCTTAACCGTTTCCTCTCAAAATCTGCCGAGAGATCACTACCTTTCTTTGACACTCTGAAGAACATAACCAAGGACAACAAGGAAGAATACAGATGGACGGAAGAAGTAGAGGAGGCTTTCCAGCAGATGAAAAGAATGGTGATAGAACTGCCATCCCTCACCACGCCCAGGCCCAAAGAAACGCTTTCCCTATACCTGGCGGCAGCGAAAGGAGCAATAAGCGCAGTATTGCTAGCAGAAAGAAAGGGGATCCAAAGGCCAGTCCGCTACGTCAGCCGAACGCTACACGAGGCAGAAAGAAACTATGCTCCTTTGGAGAAGCTAGCCTTGGCACTTCTAAGCACATCAAGAAGACTAAGGCGATACTTCGAAGGACACCCAATCAAGGTCATCACAGATCAACCCGTAAGGCAAATCCTAAACAAGGCCGAAGCCTCGGGCAAGCTCGCCAAGTATGCCATAGAGTTGGGGACATACCTATGAACCCAGAAGCGCCATAAAGGGCCAAGTGCTAGCAGACTTCCTGAATGAAGTACCAGTAGGGACGGACACTTCGAAAGACCTGGAAACACATGTTTCCAAGGAAGAAAAGGTCGATAAGGAGGAGGATTGGGTGCTATATACGGACGGAGCGTCCAACCCGAAGGGCTCTGGAGCGGGTTTAGTATTAATCAGTCCCAATGGCATGGAATACACGTATGCTTTGAGGTTGAACTTCGACAGCACAAATAATGAGTCAGAATATGAGGCCTTGCTAGCCGGCCTAAGAATAGCAGAAGAGATGGGAGTAGAACATTTGGCAGTAAAGGTGGACTCAAAATTGGTGGCCAGCCAAATTAATGGGGATTTTGTGGCCGCCAATGAAAGCATGATCAAATACTTGAGAAAGGCAAAAGAGCATGCAGAACGGTTCAAGAGCTTTAAAATCATGAACATACCAAGAAGTAAGAACCAAAAGGCCGATGTACTAAGCAAGCTGGCCTCAGTGGCATTTAACCATCTGACAAAGGAAGTATTGGTGGAAGTGCTAGACAAACCCTCAACAGATAGGGAAGAAGTGAATGCCATTATGGAAGAAGAGGAAGATAATTGGATGACACCCATCATAAGGTGCTTGGAGCAAGGGATATGGCCGCAAGATCACAACGAAGCACGTGCCCTTCGAATGAAAATCAACCAGTATGTAATGGAGGAAGGGGTGCTCTTCAAGAAATCTTACTTAATGTCGATGTTGCGGTGCGTGGGGCCACTACAAGCCAACTATGTGATCCGAGAGATACATCGAGGAGCTTGTGGCATGCACTTGAAGACAAGGTCAGTGGTGGCCAAGGCGCTTAGACAGGGATACTATTGGCCCACGATGCACCGTGACGTGAGGGAAGAAACAAAAAAGTGTGACGCATGCCAGATTCACTCACCGGTGCCCAAGATGCCCAAAACGCTAATGACATCAATTATGGCCCCATGGCCGTTCTTCCAGTGGGGCATGGATGTGTTGGGGCCATTCCCCGTGGCGCCAGGTCAGGTCAGGTACATCATTGTGGCAATTGATTATTTCACTAAGTGGTTGGAAGCAAAGCCCTTGGCCAATGTAAAAGGCAAGGACGTGATAAAATTTGTGTGGGATAACATTGTCTGTAGATTTGGCCTACCACATGTAATAGTGACTGACAATGGGACTAACTTTGTGAATGACCCATTCAAGACATGGTGCAAAAAACTCAATATTAAGCAAATGAACACAGCAGTCGCACACCCACAGGCCAATGGTCTTGTGGAGAGGGCAAACAAGTCACTCATGGAAGGGCTAAAGACAAGGCTAGGTCGGGATCGAACAGGATGGGCAGACGAACTTCCAAATGTACTCTGGGCACACAGAACCTCATTAAAAACAAGCAATGGAGAGACCCCCTTCAGCCTAACATACGGAAGCGAGGCCGTGATCCCTGCGGAGATAGGAATGCCAACACATAGGACGCTTGTGATCAAGGACGAAGAAGCTAACGATGAAGAGCTCAGACTCAATTTGGACCTGTTGCAAGAAAGAAGGGAGGCCGCAGCCATCCGGGAGGCCAAATACAAGAAAAAGATGGAACAGTACTACAACAAGAGGGTCAGAGCCAAGTCTTTCAAGGTGGGAAGCTATGTCTACAGAAGGAACGAAGCCAGTCGCGTGGAAAAAACAGGAAAGCTGAGTCCAACATGGGAGGGCCCTTACAAGGTGACAGAGGCCTACATGAATGGCTCATATAAGCTGGAAAAAGTGAACGGCAAGGCCGTACCACACACCTGGCACGCAATTAACTTAAGGGAGTGCCACATCTAGCCTAATGCTCAAGCTTGTATTGTCATTGTAATGTTTTAATTATGAAATTAATCAAAAGCTATCTCCCAGCTGAGGAATAGCAATTTTCCCTACATGATAAAGGAGTATAAACATAAGAGAAAAAGTGGCCCCCTCCGAAAGGCCAATCACCTACGGTAGGAAATGTGTGGCCAGTGTTTATAACCACCCTTTGGAAAAGAATAAACACATGAGTGGTTCTAAATAACCCATGTGCATAGATAAACAAAAAGCGATCCTAACGTGATCGATATCTAACAAAATAGGCAAAGTACAAGTGATAGGTGTGAAAACACCCATCTTTTCTACCACTTAATTACATTAAAACGGGACCTAAACGTGTATTTTATGTCATTTATGTCGGAATTATGCGTGGTTTGTGTTTTTGTTGTGATTTAGGACGAGAAGGTTAAAAGTGGAGAAAACACGGCTTTCACGGGCTTTTATTGAAGAAAAAGACAAAAGATGAAGTCGAAAGATCAAGAGTGGAAAAAGAACGGAATTCCAAGACCAATTCTGAAGATTTATCGAAGAAAAAGTCAAAAGACGGAAGTTTACTAAAAAGCGGAAGAACTCAAGTCTAAATTATGAAGAAATTACAAGACGAGTTCAAAGAAATCCCGAGACGAAGTCTTAAAAGTCGAAGAATTTAAGAAGACTGAAAGACTGAGGACCAAGAAAGAAAGAAAGAAAGAGGAAGCCACCAACCACTCCCCTCTCCTATAAATACCACCCTCACAACATGTGAGAGGGTTGGTTAGTTTTAGTCTTAGTTTAGGATTAGAGTAGGAGTAGGTAGTTTCTCTCTCTAAACTTATGCTTTCTCTCTCTATATTAATTTGTGTTTAAGCTTTTGTTATTGAATCTTTACTTTTTAATTAAGCTTTTAATTCATCATCTTCATCCTTTCTTGTTGATTTGTTCTTAATCTTTGAGTTCATGTTCTTGAGTTTTTATGTTTTCAATCAAGTGGGTTTTGATTGATTTGGCCTTGTTTGTTAGTTTTGATGATTTGTGTTGATGGATTATTGTTAGTTGATGTTTATTGGTTGTTTTGGTTTAATCTTTTGGTTTGATTTGGTTAGATTTAATCAATTTCGTGTTTTAATTCATCCCACTGTGCATCGTTCAAGTTACTGTATCTTTCCCCAGTTTATTCCGAATAGGACTTCTATGCGGAATATTCCGAATAGGAGTCCCTATTCGGAAAGTTGATTATTCCGAGTAGGATTACCTATTCGGAAAGTTTGATTATTCCGCATAAGAATCCTTATTCGGAATATCTGATTATTCCGAATAGGAGAATAGGAGTCCCTATTCGGAATGTTGATTATTCCGAGTAGCATTACCTATTCGGAAAGTTTGATTATTCCGCATAAGAATCCTTATTCGGAATATCTGATTATTCCGAATAGGAGTCCCTATTCGGAATGTTAGTTTATTCCGAATAGGATTCCTTATTCGGAATATTGGATCATTCCGAATAGTGTTTTTATTCCGCATAACAGATTCATTCAGCATGGCATTTATTCCGAATAGGAGTCCCTATTCGGAATAGTGTTTTTCAGTTTTTAGTTGTAAGTTTTATTTTTCCCGCCTTTTTCTTTATTTGCACTTTTACTTGCTTTCCTTTTATTCTAAGTTTTAATTTGCGTCATTTACTTTTATTTCCTTTAATTTCTCGTCATTTATTTCCCGTTAAGTTTTAATCTTTCATTGTTTCTTCTTATCGTCTTTACTTTATTTTTAGTTTGTTTCAAGTTTTTACTTTTCATTAGTTTTAGACAACGACACCTCTTTTATTTGATTCACCAAGAACAACTGAGTCGCACAATTAACCAGAGATCAATTCGAAGAGATTCCGAGAAACGAACTTTCAACGAGTAAAATCATTTGTATAAAATGGCGCCGCTGCCGGCTCTTTTCGTGAAGATCGAAGGTTTTTTGTGAGTGACGCGTTGGATTTTGGGATCCGTTCACTCGTGAACGTTATTTTTCGTGTTCAAAACTTTTCAAAAATCCAAAAACATTTGAAAAATCATAAAAAGCATTTCTTTTTCAAAGTTTTGCACCAAAAATATTCTTTTTGCTTATCTATCTTTCATTATGGATTTTTATGTCCATTGCGTCCGGTGTGGGAAACAATTATCTGAGAACAACTCTTGTCAATGGTGTACATGTGAGCGGTGCGGAAACGATATCGACTACACATAATTCTGATTTTGTCCCTGGTGCAACTCGACTAATTCACTCTTTTTGAACCCACCTCCTGTTCCCCCGTGCATCTATTGTGGAAGCGATTCTCATTGGCATGTTTCGTGCCCGGTTCGATACCCGTATGGTCACGGGCAAGAACCGGGGTACAATTATGACAATGAAAATAGCTATCCACAAGACGCACCTAATTTTTCTCCACACCCGGTTTGCAACAACTGTGGGGGTCCTCACGATACCTATTATTGTCAACCAATGAATTATTATAAGCCAAATCCGTGCTATAATTCAGGTTTTCAAAATCTTGAGCCCCCACCGCACTCACTCGATCATCAGCCTCGTCACGGGATGAGTTACCAAGAACCAATTGTCGATCTTGCTACAGCCTTTCAAGAACAAAGAAACAATTTTGCTACAGCTTTTCAAGCGCATTCAAAAGAGCTTTTACACACACTGCGAACTTGTATGGAGTCATTTTTACAGCAGCAAGATCAGACGAGTACCCATATCCCTGAGCATATTATTGGCCCTATAAATAATGAGGAGAGTGATGACGATATTGAGATTATTTTCGACGAGGAGGAATTTCTAAAGCAAAATACTTCACTCCTTAGTGATGATGGTTTTCACATTCCTGAGATCGATGAGTTTCTTGATATTGATACACCCGTGGAATACATATCCGGGTATTCTGATGTGGAAGGAGATATACTTTTTCTAGAGGATTTATTACACGATGACACTACACCTTCTATCCCAGAGGTGGAAAGATGTGAATCTACTGAAAAAGGGACTCAGGTGGAAGGTAATTGTTCTCATACTTCTCATATTATATTGCCACCTCATCCTCCCACGTGCACACCCAAGCGGGTGATGTATCACTTTTACTCTACTTGTTTTATACCGGGAAATGAGGATGAGTGCTTTGACCCGGGAGGTGACGATGACAATTCTATGATTGATACCATCACGGCTTTGCCATTTGCTCAGCTTCCATTGTCTTTGGGGGAGGACAATGTGCTTACTATACCCAACCCACCTCCCGTGGATCTTGAATTCACATACTATACATATGTTGAAAGGACCTTTCTCCCTTTCAGGACTTATTCCCCCGCCTCTCCTTTGTTGATGTCCTCCGGGAACGAGGACAAGGTCTTTGATCCCGGTATCACATTCGAGGCTTCCCCATGGACCATTTAATTCGGGGACGAGTCAGGCTCGTGACTCGGTTAACAAAAACAAGCGCTTTTTGGGAGGCAACCCAATTATATATCTATTTTCATCATAAGTGTAGGGGGAGCCCCGTTGGTGTTTCTTGTTCTCTTTCTTATCATATACAGGGATTAGAGCTTCAAAGACACACTCTTGATGACTTTTGACGAACCGTGATTCCGTGTTCCCTTCTTCCCGGTTCTATCCTAAACTCTTTTCGATTCACTATTTTATATTTCTCAATATTAAAATAGGAATCTCTTAAGTTGTCTTTTCCTTAACGAGATTTAAACAAAGTGCACAATGTCCTAAGTGTAGGGGAATTTACTCCCACATGCTTAAACATTGAGGACAATGTTTATATTAAGTGTAGGGGGGACTTCTATCGAAGTTAAGTGGCCTTTTCCTTGTATTTGTCCTCATTTTAACCGGAAAATCAATCTTTCGACATTTTTCAAAATTTTTAATCTATTTTGGCCTAGTTGTAGTCTCCTTTATTTTTGTTACTTTCTAGCATTTTAATAAAATGGTTTTAGCAAGTTTAGACATATTAGATATATTAGGCCCGTTGTGAATATTTTGAATCAACCCAAGTTTACTTATCCAAGTTCACTCTAGCTAGTATCCTTAACCATTTAGACCTTAATTGGTTTATTAGGCTAAGCATCCACGAGTCTCATTACTTGAGATTTTAAATTGTGGAGAACGAGAAATGATAGAGTTAGTTACAAGTTTGGTATTCTCTCATTAACTTATGTGAGTTAATTATGATCTTTTTCTCCCATCACTTGCTATTAAATTATTTGCAATAAGTAAGGTCGTACGATTTGAAAAGTTACTTAGCTTCTAGCCCAAGATCGTTTAAAAGTTGCTCGGTAATGATAAGAGTTCATAGCCAAGGCATATGAAGCGGGGCGCGAAGATTGGCGAGTCCGAAAAGGCCCTAACAAGGCATGAGGATTCAACTTTCTTGCTGAAGATCCAAAGTGATGTGAAAAGCATTATTCCCAAAATCAATATGAAGGATCAAGACTCACGACGAAAAGCAATCAACTCCCATAAAGATCATGGAGAAGTCTATCCGAAAAGACCCTAACAAGGTATGAGGATAAATAGATCCAAGTCCGAAAAGGAGGCGGATCGTTGTATCTCAAAATCCCAATTAGAGATTGAAGAAATAATCATGAAGTCGTGGTCAACAAAGTTGGAGTACCCATCAAAAATCTCCAAGTGAAGAAACTCTATTAACGAAGAGAAGACCATTATCTCAAGAACGTCTCTCGAAGATATGAAGTATGAAGTACATGCCAAATATCGGCCCGAGAAAGGTCTCAAATCGTGAAGCAAGTTATGCCAAGATATGAACTTTTTGATATCCCGAGAAGCAGTTTTAAGAGATTTTGTCCTTTAGCTAACTATTGATCAAATTGTCCTACTTTGCTTTCAGCCTAAATAAATTATCGAAATAAGTCAACAATGTATCCTCGTGATCGTTCAAGACATCAATAAAATATAAGAGATACACCTAGGATTAAGGGAGTTTAAGTGATTAACTGAACCGCATGAGTAAATGTTTGTTATGCTAACTTGTACTAACAATGATCTTGTTTTTAAGCTTGGCATGGGGAACGTGAAACTTGAGGGTGATAAGCATTCATGACGCACAAGCCCTAATGTAAGTCTTAGATTTCTTTACATGTTTCTTCCTTGTTGCATCTTGTTATTTTCTATCTTTTCCTTAGTTGTTTAATAAAGGCCAAGGTAGGTTGATTATGATGGAAAGTGTAAGCCTTGCTTTATCACTAAGCATTGCATGAGGGCATTGCAATGGTTAAGTGTAGGGGATTTGATAGGTGTGAAAACACCCATCTTTTCTACCACTTAATTACATTAAAACGGGACCTAAACGTGTATTTTATGTCATTTATGTTGGAATTATGCGTGGTTTGTGTTTTTGTTGTGATTTAGGACGAGAAGGTGAAAAGTGGAGAAAACACGGCTTTCACGGGCTTTTATTGAAGAAAAAGACAAAAGATGAAGTCGAAAGATCAAGAGTGGAAAAAGAACGGAAGTCCAAGACCAATTCTGAAGATTTATCGAAGAAAAAGTCAAAAGACGGAAGTTTACTAAAAAGCCGAAGAACTCAAGTCTAAATTCTGAAGAAATTACAAGACGAGTTCAAAGAAATCCCGAGACGAAGTCTTAAAAGTCGAAGAATTTAAGAAGACTGAAAGACTGAAAGACTGAGGACCAAGAAAGAAAGAAAGAGGAAGCCACCAACCACTCCCCTCTCCTATAAATACCACCATCACAACATGTGAGAGGGTTGGTTAGTTTTAGTCTTAGTTTAGGATTAGAGTAGGAGTAGGTAGTTTCTCTCTCTAAACTTATGCTTTCTCTCTCTAGATTAATTTGTGTTTAAGCTTTTGTTATTGAATCTTTACTTTTTAATTAAGCTTTTAATTCATCATCTTCATCCTTTCTTGTTGATTTGTTCTTAATCTTTGAGTTCATGTTCTTGAGTTTTTATGTTTTCAATCAAGTGGGTTTTGATTGATTTGGCCTTGTTTGTTAGTTTTGATGATTTGTGTTGATGGATTATTGTTAGTTGATGTTTATTGGTTGTTTTGGTTTAATCTTTTGGTTTGATTTGGTTAGATTTAATCAATTTCGTGTTTTAATTCATCCCACTGTGCATCGTTCAAGTTACTGTATCTTTCCCCAGTTTATTCCGAATAGGACTTCTATGCGGAATATTCCGAATAGGAGTCCCTATTCGGAAAGTTGATTATTCCGAGTAGGATTACCTATTCGGAAAGTTTGATTATTCCGCATAAGAATCCTTATTCGGAATATCTGATTATTTCGAATAGGAGAATAGGAGTCCCTATTCGGAATGTTGATTATTCCGAGTAGCATTACCTATTCGGAAAGTTTGATTATTCCGCATAAGAATCCTTATTCGGAATATCTGATTATTCCGAATAGGAGTCCCTATTCGGAATGTTAGATTATTCCGAATAGGATTCCTTATTCGGAATATTGGATCATTCCGAATAGTGTTTTTATTTCGCATAACAGATTCATTCAGCATGGCATTTATTCCGAATAGGAGTCCCTATTCGGAATAGTGTTTTTCAGTTTTTAGTTGTAAGTTTTATTTTTCCCGCCTTTTTCTTTATTTGCACTTTTACTTGCTTTCCTTTTATTCTAAGTTTTAATTTGCGTCATTTACTTTTATTTCCTTTAATTTCTCGTCATTTATTTCCCGTTAAGTTTTAATCTTTCATTGTTTCTTCTTATCGTCTTTACTTTATTTTTAGTTTGTTTCAAGTTTTTACTTTTCATTAGTTTTAGACAACGACACCTCTTTTATTTGATTCACCAAGAACAACTGAGTCGCACAATTAACCAGAGATCAATTCGAAGAGATTCCGAGAAACGAACTTTCAAACGAGGGAAAAATCTCTAGTATCAACAAGCGACCTCTACGGAAGGCTCGCAACCTCCGGAATCGATAAATATGGTCGATGTCTATGGAAGGGGAGTAAAGGGTTAAGTGGCTCCGAGTGGAACTTAGATCCCTCCACTCGATATATGTAGTCAATATTCCCCAACCAAAACCAAGAGTTGAATAAATATCCAAGTGGCTCTGGAGGGCAGGTGATTCCTCCCGGCCGACCAATGTAACCAAGGTTCACTCTTTTTTAAAAAAAATAATAAAAAAAAAATATACAAGTCGAAACACCTATGGGTTCAAGAACGAAAGGCCAAAAGGGAAGGGCAATTAAAAGATGCATAGATAAACGGGCACGATGGCCAAACATACGGAGGGACACTGAAAAATGTACGAGGAATTTAAGGCCAATGGCCATCTAATTGTTATTACAGACATATTAATATAAAGTTCAGAGCAAATCACTGGGCAGAAGAGCAATCCTGCAGAAGGGGTCCTTGGCCGGGAGTCACTTCTCAATCGGGCATCAAGTTTTGAAGCTCCATTGGACTTCTAAAGCACGCCCGAGAGATCTTCTCCACAAAAGGATACTTCTTCACAAATAAGGCCTCGAATGCCGCCACTAAGCCAGTCTCTGTCACAGAAGAGTCAACATCGGACGCCTCGGCCAGAGCAGCAGCAATTTCTTCTTCAGTTCTCCTACGGCTAACAGCTTGCATGAAACCCAAAGACATTGCAAGGCTGAAAACATCCCCATGGGCAGATTTGTACTCTTTGCTCGCCAGGAGGCGTCGAACAAACACAGGGAAGAGATCCTTCACCAAGTTCTTCCTCAGAGTGGCCTCACGGCCCAGGTCGACGGCCAGCCTAGTGTTATCAGTCCTTAACCCTTGGGCATCTTCCTCAGCAGTCTTTAGCTCATTTTCCAAGGTAACGATCCTCGCATCTCTTGCTGCAATCACCTCTGCGTGAAGTTTCTGTGCCTTCTCAAGAGCGGCCAAGCGCCCGGCCATGTCCATCTCCGAAGAGAGAAGGAGATCATGTTCGCCAAGGAGCCTGTCATAGTCCCGACGGCTCTTTAGCAGCTCCTCGTTAGCAGTATCAAGAGACATACGACAAGCCTCCAACTCGGATTGGGAGGACACACAAGCTTTATGCTCTTCCAGCAAAGATTCGAAGCGGAGTAGAACACTGGACTGCATCTGAGTACTCTGAGCCAATCTGCGCCAACTGGACCGTATGGCCACCTCATGATCAATGCCTTCATTAAAATATACAAGGTCAGCAGGAGTAAAGAGGTTGGCAAGCAGGTCACGGCAGTCCTTGGATTTGTCCACACGAGTAGACTCAGTAATGCCCCATTGAGGATTGAAGGGTCGCTTCCCAAAACGCTTGTAAGGATCACCTGCGAAGACAAAGTAAACATAAGAGGAAGGACATTCGCTCCAAACAGTAGTAATACAATGGACGAAAGAGATGTCCTTACGGTAGGAACTCTCAGCCTCGTCAGGAGTAACGTCTGCATCCAAGTTAATGGGTTTGGAAGCATCACCTAGGAGAGAAAAGTGACAAATATAAGAAAAGATGTATATGATAAAAACATTTTAAAAAAATTATATATAAAGGAGAGAAGGGAATGGGAGCCAACCTCCAGGAAAGGCGAGATTTTCGCCATCAAGAGAAACATGGCGCCCACTAGGAACAACAGATGGGGGACGAGAGGCAGATGAGGGGGGATGTTCCTCTTCATGAGGCCCACCTTCAGAAGCTTGCGGTTGAGATAAGACATCATCAGTATGCTGTCGAAGGTCTTCCATAACATTAGGCCCCCCGGCTGAAGGAGTTGGAGGGTGAGACTTGCTAGCATCATCTGCCTCAACAGGGCTAGGAGTAGCCGGAGGAGGAATAACGGGAGCCCTGGAGACTTTACTCTTCTTATGAGAAGATTCTTTCTTCTTGTGAGAGTAACCCTCACCATCGGCCTTTCTCTTCCTAGAATGTGTGGTAGCTCGGGTAGCCCTAGTGCCAGCGCTATGAGAGCCGCCAGTCGCTACATCCTCACGAGCCGCTTTCTCAACAGCACGCCTTTGCTTTCTTTCGCGATCGGCAACAACCCTAGCATCGACGGTCTCGGCTTGTTCCATGGAAAGAGTCTTTGGAGGGATAGGAGCATCCTTGGCCAAAGGGGAACTAGTGTAGGTAGGGATAACTGTGCCTTGCGGTAAAGGATCACCCTTGCGAATGGACGCACCAGCAAAACGAGGAATCCTCAAGAACTCAGACATGGTAACACCTGCATAAAGGAGGAAAAGTTAGTCAATGTATAGGACGTGAGGAACCAAGCAAGAGAAAAGAGGAAGACATTACTTTCCCCGGCCGGACCACTGAGTACACAATCGAAGCCTGGGTACTTCCAAAAAGGGGAAAGACGGCCGGCATACAAGAGACTTTGGTAAGGCCTCCGAAAGGGAATAGCAAATTCGCAAAGTTTTTTGGCATCTAAAGGATCATATTCCGAAGCTTGGGGAAGGGGATCAGCCACGCTGGAGTCATGGTGCCTCCATGGCATAGCAATGGGAGCCGCCCTGCGATCGACAAAGAAAAAGAGACCTTTCCAACCTTTCAAACTAGTAGGGCCATCTTTAAGAAAGGCACGATAAGGTTTGGCACCGTGACTCTGGAAGGAGAACCAGTCTCCTACTTTACAAAGTTTATAAAACAGGCGGAACAATGCGACGGTAGGAGTGACATCCAAGCCACGACAATAGACCTCGAAGAGAGTAGCTTTATTAACACCAATAGGAACAAGCTGTGAGATATGTACACCAAAATGTTCAACGACCCGAAGAAAGAAGGAGGAAAAAGGAATACGAAGACCGCCTTGAGAAAAGTGGTGGACGTAAAGACCAATAAGGTGAGAAGGAAGTTCATTCATGCGAAAATTACGAGAGGGAGCAGAAGGATTCAGATCTGAGGGAATGTCGTAAGATGCGGCCACGCGGCGCACATGATCCGAACTCAGATCGGAATGGTAAAGATGCATGTCAAATTTGGGCATAACCTGGGCATCATTAATGGCCTCACGCTGTTCTTGGCTTGGGAGGCCAAGCTCATAAGACCCGTCGGAAGACATAATGACAGGTCGGGGAAGACCAGGAAAAAGACAAGAAAAGAAAACTAATAAAGAGAAAGACAGACCTGGGAAGAAGAGATGTACCTCACGGCTCTCGACGGTAAAAAAAAGGGGAAGGTAAGAAATGAGAAAGGAAAGGGGGTATTTATAGGCCCCAAAGGCCGACCAAAAGTCATTCCATCAAACAGTAAAAACACGTGGAACCTTCCTCGACCACACAAAACGCTAATGCCAGCCAGCTGGCCGACAAAACACGCAGAGGCATTAAATGGGCACGATTACCAGTATTTTGACCGAGGGTAATTATGAGGGTAGGTACGCACCCACGCAAAAAAAAAAAAAAAAAAAAAAAGGGGGGAGGAATAAAATACTCAGGAGCTATGAGTACAAGACAAAAGAAAAAACGGAAGGGACGGCTGCACGGTTAAGTATTGAATCATCAATGCTTCACATTGATAATCCAATACTGTGGGGACATGTTCGCGTATATTGCCGCTGGGCCATACCCACGTGCCAAATCTTCTAGAAGCAAGATTGGCCACACGGTCTGGCAGACCGGCCCACCTACCAAGCGTAGATCTAGAAGGAATCCTTGAAAGCAATGCGAATGCATCGGGAAGGAACGACGCACCCTATTGTCCAGTGGACATTCGCCTGGCGTTCGGATAAAAGAGCCATCCGCCTGCACACCTCAAAAGCAGGGTAGATTCCCTCGGGAACAAACGACGCATCCTTTTACCCAGACGCCTTGCTTAACCTTTTGGACCAAAGCTTGGCCTGTCAGATCACAAGGCTCAAGGAGCGCTGCCTTTAAGGGCAACAGTCCACTACAGTACTCTGAGTACTATAAATACCCCTCATTCAATGTAAGTCACATCCATACACACACAGTCATTATTACACATACTTACGTGGCCATTCGGCTCTGCATGTGATTGGCCACTCGGCTCAATCAGATACTTACTCTCACACCGGAGTTGGTCTCGGGCTCTTCACCCGGGGCGAGCTAACGTGTGCTACCTTCTTATAGGATTGTGGATAAGAAGACCCGGACGACCCAGCGGCATTCTCGGCCCACTAAGAGGCCCAGCGGACTTTTGCATCTACACATTTCATTCAAATTCAATCTAAGATTAACAGCTTTCTAAACTCTATTAGCACTTTTCTAGTAAGTAGAGCAGCATATTTGTATGTTACCTGAATTTTCTAAAAGTTTAACCAGCATGAAACATAATGCTATAATTTTGTGTGATGAATTGAGTAGATAACTAACACTTTAATAAAGAATGTTCTAATTTTACCAAGAAAAATGTTGCAAAAGATCATCTTTGTAGTTCCTTTTGCAATTGAAGGCGTGTGTTAAAACATAGCGAGTTAAAATGGAAAGTGTTTTTGGATTGAACGAATTTGAAATAATTTCAACTTGTTAGTCATCTTTTTTGTTATATAGAGACCATCTCTGTATGTCTGTGAGTGTAAGAAATAGTAACATCAAAAAAGAAAAGAAATTCTTACCCCTTATGCCTTTAACTGCTCGATGGATTTTTTTATATGTCTCGAGGATTGAACAAACGACAAAAGTTCCTTAAAGAATATGCAACCAAAAAAAAATCAATTTCTACCATCCATTTAAATCATATTTAATGGTATATATTAATTTTTTAAATTTAATTAAAAAACACAATTTCATCTTATTTCTTAAAAATTAAATATCTCTCAAACCATTAATCGTTATGAAAAAATAATTATACCGTGACGACGGGGATTAAATTATCTTTCTATAGATATGCACTTCTATATACTTTCGGTGAACTTTTTTTAAAAATTTTCGTAAAAAAATCACATGTCATTCTCGAAAAATTACATGTGATTCTCGAAACTCATGTTTGATTTATTATTTTAAAAATCACATTTGAATTTGTAATGTCACATGCGATTTGTGAAAATCACGTGTATTTTTTACGAGAATTTTGACATTGTAAAATCGTTAAAAGCATATTAAATTACCGTCTATTAATGACAAAAATATTTTCGTTATTACTTTAAAATCACATGTGATTTATGTGAATTACATTAGAAATGTTTGAATCACATGTAATTCTGTCAATATATTAAAATATTTGTTGCCATTAATATAAAATATGTTCATTTTACCTAGGTGGAGTTCCTTTACCCCAAAAAAATATATATAAAACAAATTGGCTTCTGAATTACATGTGATTCGGTGATAATTACATGTGATTTTGCTTGCATTACATGTGATTCAAGCATTCCGAACCTGTAACTTTTTCTAACAAACCCACATTAGATGAATCACATGTGATTTTTTTAATCATGTATTATCTGTTTTCATTTATGTAAAATATATAAAACAAATTGGCTTCTAAATTACATGTGATTTTGTTTGAATCACATATAATTCTGCTTGAATTGCATGTGATTCGGTGATAATTACATATGATTTTGCTTGCATTACATGTGATTCAAGCATTCTGAAACCTTAACTTTTTCTAACAAACCAACTTTAGATGAATCACATTGATTTTTTTAATTATGTATTATCTGTTTTTATTTATGTAAAATATATAAAATAAATTGGCTTCTAAATTAAATGTGATTCTGTGATAATTTCATATGATTTTGCTTGCATTACATATGATTCAAACATTCTTAAACCTTAACTTCGTCTAACAAACCCACTTTAGATGAATCACATGTGATTTTTTTAATCACATATAATCTTGTTAATATATTAAATTGTCTGCTTGAATTATATGTAATTCGATGATAATTACATGTGATTTTGCTTGCATTGAATCACATGCAATTCGATGATAATTACATGTGATTTTGCTTGCATTACATGTGATTCAAACATTTCGAAACATTAACTTCTTCTAACAAACCTATTTTAGATGAATCACATGTGATTTTGTTTGAATCACATATAATTCTGTCAATATATAAAAATGTTTTGTTGTCATTCATATAAAATATAGAAAGTAAACTGGCTTCTGAATTACATGTGATTTTGTTTTGATCACATGTAATTTTACTTGAATTACATGTGATTCTCTATGTGTTTTTACATGTGATTCATGTAAAATATATAAAGCAAATTTGCTTTTGAATTACTTATGAGTTTATTTTAATCGCATGTAATTCTGCTTAAATTACATGTGATTTAATGATAATTACATGTGATTGATCCGAATAACAAGTTACTTATACTAAATCCAAAATCATAATTTTGCCAAATCGTAAGTAATTTTTTCAAACACTTGTGATTTGTGTCAAATGACATGATTTTTACCAAATCACATGTGATTGTGATAAATTTTCTTTTTAATGATACGTACTTCTATATACTTTCGACGATTTTCTTAATTTTCGCACTCAAGGATCACATGTGATTTATTACTTTATAAAGCACACGTGAATTTGTAAAATTATTTACAATTTAAGGATTTCTGAAATCACACATGATTTGTTACTTTAATATCACATGTAAAATTATGAAATCACATGCGATATATGGAATCACACATGCATTTTAGAAATACAAATCACAATTGATTTTACAAATTACTAATGACTTTACAAATTATGTGCAATTTTTTTGACGAAAATTTCAACAAAAAATCATCAAAACTATATGAAAAAGCTAGTGGCGTAACTTGTTACGTGTTTACATTCGACTATGTAAATAATTACACTAATAAATAATAATAAAAGTTATTTATTTATTCTGTAAAAAATTTAATTTCTTTAATAAAATAATCACAAGTAATTTTTCCGAATCGCATGTGATTTTTATAGTCGAAAATCGCAATAATAAAAAATCGTAAAAAATATATCAAAGTGCCTATCTACTTAAAGATAAGAATTTTTTCGTCACAATGGTGTATTTTTCGTAATCTGACGATTTATCGTTTGAATGATACTGTGTTTTTAAGAAAAAGGTGAAACATGAGTTTTTATTTTTTAATAGAAAAAATGAATGGTTAAGATTGATTACTTTATTCTTTTATTGGTTCATGTTCTATGTAGAACTTAATTCTTTGAACATGTGTATAAATTTCCCTTATTTGGAACTTGATTTCTATTTTGACCTTGGAAATTTTAAACTTGGGGTGGAAAACCAGGTGGGGTTAAGTAGTTAGTAGATTTGTAAGACAAGTGATTCGGGTCAATATTAGGTATCTTCATTTTGGTAAGCATAAACTTTACCATGAGGTTACCATACACTGAAATAAGAATGTGGCACACCACAAGTCTCACATGTCTCATGAGTGGCATGAATAGTCCTAGTAGGAGGGTTTTGATTTTGCAAAGCCAAATTTTTAACAATTGAATCAAGCTCTTTAATTTGATTAGTTACTTTCAGTTATTAGAATCTCCTCCACTAGTACTAGCCACTTGAACCCTTGTTCTACTATTAGGAACCTTGTCTTTGTTTTCACTTATATCTCAAGCTACTTGTGTGGACTTAACAAGAATATTCCCCCGTAGCAGAATTAAGGTAATCTTGATCACTTAAGCTCAAACCATTGTAGAAAGTAGTAATTTGATGTACAAAATCAAAACCATGATTGGGACACTTCCTAATCAATTCTTAAAAATTATCCCCCGTCTCACTAAAAGTTTTCACACATTTATGCTCAAAACCGATGATTTCATTCCTTAAGGTTGTGGTACGAGAGGGTGAAAAGAAATGGTTCAAAAATTTCTTCTTCAAATCATCCCATTTAAGAATACTTTGAGATGGCTCTTTGTCAAGCTAAACCAGGGTGTGCCCCTCTAAGGAAAAGGAGAAGAGCAATAGCCTAATCGCCTCTTGGGGAACACCATTGTATTTGAATGTATTGGTCAATGACAAAAATCTCCTAATGTGATCATGTAGGTTGTCCATAGAACCTCCCAAAAATGGGATGGCAGAACCATCTGTATAATCCCGGTCTTATCTCAAAATTATTCTCCCCAATGTCAGGAACCACAACGCGTCAACATTTCATCCACATGGGATTGCAAAATCTTGATCATAGGCCGATTATCCATGGCCACCTATGCGTCAACAACTCGATTCTCGGGATCGGCTTGACTCATCACAGTATGTTTACTCTTCCTCTTGAAAGAAAGTGATACACCACGTGGTATGTTTGCACGTGTGCGGGTGCACATGCAAGTAAAACCGAGGAGTAAGGGAAATGCCCTTAGTAATTTTGAAAGGGGTTGGTTACCCAATCGAAGTGCAATAGGTAATATCAACAATAGTAATAATACTTGGGTGGCACACCACTAGCTACTCTCACCTTCAAAAGAATCACAAGGAAGCGGAGGAACGAGGCGACGCGAAGCACTTAAGATCCTTTTCCTTTCGAGTGTGGTTTTTAGCACACTCTCCTTATACCTCCCATTTAGTGAATTCTCTTTGTAGTTCAAGTAGTTCGTAGTATTTATCTATTGTGCCTTTATTAGTTTGATCGATATGCGTAAAATTGTCGGAACGCCAATAATCACGGTGTATTGCAAAGCAATACTTATGGAAATATTGTGTATTGGTTCTTCTTATCTACGTATATGTATTCAGTTTTTAGTATAGTTTATCGTCCTCAAGTCGAATCGAATTGATATCAAGTTTTACGTTATACTCGATCGTTTTTTGTTAAGAATCATAATTTGTTATCTATTTCTAATTAGCACAAAGCATGTAAAAATAGTATCTAGATTACGTATACTCTAAAAACAATTAGCAATACAACAATTATTGTACAAAGTACAAGCTTAACAATCAATTAACAAATGTTAACTAGAAATTAACAAACTATCAAACTACAAGGACTAGAAATGAAATAATAGAAAGTTATAACTAACAAACTTAAATAACTACTTTAACAAACTATAGGGATGATAACTGCCAAAAACAAACAAGTACATCAACTAAAGCCAAAAATACAAACATAAAGGAAATGTAGGGACCATAATGCAATTTTTGAAATTTAATAACCAAAAACAGGCTTAAAGCTATTAATAATCCGAATAAAGCTTATTACTCAACCAATTAAGCTCAAACAAATTTTAAAATGTTTCTTAAGCAAAATAAGCTAGCCAATATGAATTACACGACTTGTGATAAGCTAGATAAGCTGTTTGACTTTTTAAACTTGTACCAAAATCCACTTATAGCTTATGGCTTATCTAAATGCGCTGAAACTTTGCTTAATCAAAGAAAAGCTGAGTAAAATGATCTTTATCCAAAACAATCTTAAATAAGCACTGAAAATAAGCTCATACGACTTATTAAGCAAAACAACTTATTTTGACCAAATGTTGACTTTCTTTTTACTTTTTGAAAAAACACTTCTAATGACTTATGAGATTAAAATAAGCACTTTTTGTAAAATAAAATAAGCTAGAAAACTAGTAATAAGCAAATAGTTTGATGATGTGAAAATGGTATGAAAATGGTGACTATTAAGCTACTTTCAAGGAAGTTTCTAGGCTTATGTAATAAGCTATAATGAAAACTCAAAACTAGACTTTTAAACTCACAACTACAAGCTATTTAAGTCAACAAACCTCAAAACCTAAATCAAAGTAATGAAGAAGATATGATAGATAAAAAATAGCAGTTCAAACAGCAAACTCAACCCAAAGCTTTTTAATGCCAATTACCTCTTTGACTTTGCAATTTCACTTTCAATGACTGAATTGTAAATGTTTTAGGCTAGATAATGCAGATGTCAACAATAATTGTAAGGATCACTAACAAAAAAGCTCAACAACACTTATCCCAACACTCCTTAATAGCTAGGAAATGAAAATTTAACAAAGAGAAATGAAGTTTTAATGAATAAAAACTGAAAACAGATTAAAGACTAACAAAAACTGATATAATGAAGCAAGTTTAAGCATATAGCAAACAAGCTAAAAGTCTAGAACAGTTATAACAGATTATACCAAAAATTTGTGCAAGAAAAGTAAATTAGGCTTGACCTGAGTTTCCAGGCCTCCTCTGATGGAGATGAAAGCTCAAATCTACCCTAACTACCTCTAACAACCACAAACACCATGAATTAACAACTCAAAACCAGGAATCCAAAACCTCACTTTCAAATTCAACGGCTACTTCTACTTTCAACAACTTTCAACCACAAACTTTAATACAATTGAAACCACAACTAATCTATCACCATCACAGCTTCAAAACATCAATAGAAACATGAATCAATCAGCAAAAACAGTAATTTGCAGCAATGAGAAGAGATTGAATGTAAATGAGTGACGTTTTATTGAATTTAATGGTAATTGAGTACAAGTTGAAGTGAATTGATACAAAAACAAGTCTAAATACAAGTTCTAACTAAATTGTAACTTATTAGAGTTACAAGTATAACTACTCCTGAAAACGGTTAAGGGAAAAGTATGAACTATGTGTGAGGGATGCGAGTATTTATAGAGAGATTGGAGGTGGTTGGGGGATAATAGAGTGATTGGTGGTGATGTGGTAAAAGTGAATTAATCAATTAAGAACTGACACGTGTATTAGGGATCTTTAGGTAATAGCAGAATTGGGGGATTTTGATTTAATGAATGGCAGTGTAATAAAGTAGTATAAACGGACTCATCTTGCAATGTAGATTATTTTTGTAGTTGAAGTCTTCTCCTGAAAATGCTTCTTTCAAGCTTAGTTTGTTGATAAAGAATAGTGTGACGTGGCATCATTTGATTGGATGGAGTATAAAAGTACGGATCAAGTCAGAAAAGCTGCATGTTTGAATGGTCATTAATGGCTTTATTCTTCAATCTGTGTGACATGCCATACTTGTCTCTCATTAGTCCAATTGTCATCAGCTTAATAAAACTTTCCCAAGTTGGCAGTTTTGGTCCCTGGCTTTGTTCTTTTGATCTTTAGTACTTTTGGTCCTTCAAACTTTGAAAATCACCAACTATGACCCTTGAAACTTCATCCCCTTGGCACATTTGATCCTTGAAGCCTTGTTTTGTCTTTTTCTTAAATAAATCTTCAAGAAAAAACCCGTGTTTGTTTCACTTTGAACCTTTTTTCCTACGAAAGCACAAACAATACAAAACGCGCATAATTCCGACTTTTACAAAGCATAGTTAAGTATTCTTAGCTTGTTTTAGTGGTTTTTAGGTTATAAAAGATAAGCGTTTTCACATTTATCATGGATCGAGATGGAGCCTGAATGTAATCCAGGGTTTGTTTAGTGCACATGTTTTTAGTAACTGTTGACTCCACGTAGACTACTTCGACTCCATGCTGGCATCCAGGTAGATTGCAACCTATTAATACAGGTTAAAACATTATGGGTAATCTTAGTTTCAAGTAAACTACACATAAGTTATAAAACCCGCATAAAAATACAATGAATTTTAAATTTTAATAATAAATGCATTCACGATAAGTAACTACGTATATTAAATACGGCATGACAAGATATGACACAGAATTAAAAATCATAAATACACGACAAGTAATAACGTATATTCTATTTTATTTACAAAACGAAAAGTATTTAATTAAGGCACGATAGTATTTAAGTATATTAAATTATGTCACGACAAGTTATTATACGAAATATAAATTCATGAAATTAATAATACGCGAGAACTCAAGGTATGGCAAAATATATTAAATGGGCTCCATGTTAACCCATAAACTTTACAAGACTTAAAAGGGCCCAAGGTCCGTTCCACTAAGAAAAGTAATAACAAAACAAACACATTTTGTTTCATTTGCAAGAAGTTAGAAAAATAAGAAATCCTAGGTGGGTGCTTTGTAGCCGCCGACCACCAAGGAACAAAAAGGGAAGAGGAGTTTGATTTTTGATCTTGATCCTACGAGAGTGTTCGTGTTGGGCCTGCTACGTTTAAAATCGATCGGTTTATGTTTGATCTTGATATATGTTGCATCTTTCTCGTTTGCCAAGAGGTAAAAGCTAAATCCCATTCACGTTTTACTCATTGATGATAATATTAATTGTCCACTTCATCTAGCATGTGAATCACTCATTCATGCAGATATGTTGCTAAATTAAATAGAGAGAATTGGCATAGAAACTAGCTGCTCATATTTATGAACCTTATTTGGAAAAATTAAAGCATTAAATAAATAAATAAAATGAAATAAAAAGAACAAGAGCAGTAAGTCAAGATCTTAACTATCAAAAACATATAGTATGAAACTATTTGAAACGAAATGAAGGTAAATGTAATAATGAGTCTCAGGATTCGTTGTGTATGTTGCTAAAGATATGTGATCATATGTGATCTCTTTGTTTTGTCACTTTATTTATTGCAAATAAGTGATAATATCATTACAGATCATTTAGACAATTCTATAATTTATAAGCTACAACATATAGAAGTATTAATAGATAACTAAAAATGCAGTATTATTTGGTTACAAATTCATGTAGATAACTGGACCCGGTAAATAAGTTTGGTGTTTATTTCGGTGGGTGTTTGGTGATTGTTTGGCTCGGTTAAACCGAGAGACACACTAAGGAGTGTTTGGATAATTTAGTTTAACCGGTTTAATTATTATATCGGGCTTATTAAAATAAATTGGATTAATTAAATATGGGCATAATTAAATCACGACTTATTTACATGAACTTATTAAACCGGCTTATTTACGACTTATGTAATTAGACACGGTTTATTTATTATTGAATAAAATAATTTTAGGCCAAATTTATAATTAATTAAACCCATGACGTATTATATTTAATAATTAGTTATAAGTCCATGACATGATATTATTTAATAATTAATATAAATCCATGACATGTTATTATTTAATAATTAATTTGAATCCATGACATATTATTAATTAATGATTAATTATAAACCATGACATAGTATTAATTAATAATTATTTATAAATACATGACATATGAAAGTTAATTATTAAAATGGACTTTATTAATATTTGACTTATGATTTATTAATAAAATAATTATGATTAACCATGGATTAATACTTCATGACTTATAAGAATTAGCTTAGTTAATACACATATTAAACCATGGCTTATATAAATTAGCTTGTTTGATGAACAAGATAAATTACTTATGTATATTAAACGAGCTTATTACTATTTATAGAAATTTGCTAATTATGGAAACTTACTATTTTTGGAAACTTACTATTTATGCAAACTTACTACTTATAGAAATCTACTATTTCTGGAAAGTTACTATTTACAGAAACCTACTATTTTTGGAATGTTACTATATATAGAAACCTGTTATTTTTAGAAAGTTACAAATTATGGAAATATCAAGTATAATAACACAAGAATCATGAAATACACTAATCAAGAACACATGAACAGATAATATTAAGTAAAGACATGATAAACCATGAACAAGTAACTCAAACTAAGAACAAGTAACTTATTAATGAACAAGTAACTCATACACGTCCTTTATCATGTACGTGAAGTCGGAGTAGTACTTTTTCACTGTTCATCTCTTTCACTGCTTGCTGGACATAAGATACGGATATTCCGTCCTTTAGTAAGGACATCTCTTCTATGCATGATTAGGATTCCCCGTTTGATATGCCATCGGTTTTCCCCAGTTTTCAAATCATGAAAACTATTCATTGTTTGTCATGCCATCATTTTAAATTGCCCGAGCTATATACATGCATGACCACGATTTACATGACCACCTAGTTATGGAGGTATAGTAACCATGACATATGAGGCACCTGTGTCATAACTCTTCCGCAACGAGAGTGATTTCTCGCGGCGTCCCTCCATGTTACATGTTGGCCATTATTATTATTATGTTGGGCGTATGGTTGCATTCTAGTTACATGTTTACAGGTTTACACGTACAGGGTGATTGGTATAGTGTGTGCTCTACACTCGATCACACTAGAGTTGATCCCTCCACCCAGATTATTATTTATTAGAGGTCACCCATCTAATAGCATGACGAGGTCACCCCTCTCTGTATTCATGCACGTTGATAATATGTTTTGACTTATATGAGCTCGTGGGCATTTATTATAGTGCATGTAAAACTTATGACTTTTCAGTTATCTTTCATATTCATAAATTATCTTCCAGATTTTAAAACCAGAACATACACTTTATTCCGCTGTGTTTCATGTTTATTTCTTATGTTAACATTTTTCTTATCATGCCATTATATCCATTCACTGAGTGTATTCCTCATCCGTATTTTCTTTTTCATGTCTCATATGGCAGGTACCGAAGGACGATATTGGGCATCGCGAGTATGTGCTTAGGATGAGAGCTACCTTAGTTTTCTTCCCTTATTCATTTTAATAGTTATGCTTTGTTTGTACATATGTTTTGTCCTTTAGCCTTATTTTATTCTTATTTATGTTGAGTTTATGTGGAGAGTTGATGTTTGGTTTCGTCTTTCCTGTGGGTATTTTATGTCTTTGTGATGTTATGCCTTTATTATGCTTTGATGACACACCATAAATGTGACATAACGGTCTACTTGTCAAAGTGGGTCGTTACATGAGTAACCCAAGTGTAAGTTTTTAAACTTTAGTAAAAAAATTTCACTCTAGGGAAACTTAAGTAACCGAAGTGTATATTAATCATGTTATAATATAGTTATTTGAGTTATAAAGAAGAAACAAAGCTTAAGACTGCTTTTTAATTGAGTAAATATTACTATTGGCTGTGTCACTGAACAAGATGACACAAATGCCAAGATTTTGTTTTAATTTATTAATTATAACTTTAACCCGTTTTTTAAAGTTTGGTTGTTTGGTTATTATTTTAAAAGTTTTGCTAACAGCAGCTTTTAGGGTCGTTGTTAACAACTATGGAGTAATACTGAAACTTTGTGTTAAGACAATGTATAATGTTCAGATAACATCATTCTAATTCATTCAAAATCACTAACAACTTCTTATATTTGTGCACACACAAATTCAATTCACACTTCTCATTGGTTTGTATTAGCGAAAAATGCATAGCATGTTTCGGAACATGTCTTAACTATAGCTTATTTTACGGAAAAATTGTTGTCATCGAAAACCCTAAGGCTGCTGTTAGCATTCCCCTTATTTTACAGTGTTTTGATTAATATAAGGGTGTTCGGTCTAGTTTATATAACGTAAGTCTATTTTAGCTTATATAACGTAAACCTCAATCTTCTGGTTTATTTAGAGACTTATGGGCTTATATAAGTTTATTATATCATGATAAACTTATATAAGCCTTAAGTCTCAAAATAAGCCACAAAATTGGAGCTTATGTTATATAAACCGAAAATAAACCATATTAAATGTATATTTTATAAACTCTAATTTTTTAAGCTTATTTGAAGACTTTTAGGCTTAGATAACTTTATTATATCACGTTAAACTTATATAAGCCAATAAGTCTTCAAATAAACAAAAAATTGTGGCTTATGTTATATAAGTCAAATGAGCTAACATTATCTAAGCTAAAATATACAACCTCTAAAAAAGAAAAACAACCGACATAACAAAAATGTATTATAATCCCAAAAAGCACCTTAATACATATATACTTGTATTTGGAAAGCATACTTTAGAGCATTTCTTTAAGACTTGTTATTAAAATATTCAAAAGAAATAAAAATAAAGTGTAACAAATGAAAGAAAAAAGACAAATGATTAAAGAATGTAACGTCCATAATCAATTAAGTTTGATGATTTTTAGTGGATATTGTTATGGGCCATTAGCGTAATATGGCACGCGGCCTCCGAAATTCGCGAAACGACCTTGTTTATATATGTTTATAAAATTTAAAATTTTCAAAAGATGTGTCGTTCGGAGTTTTTATAAAGAAAATTCTAAACGAACGAGTACAAGAAATGGGGAAACTTTAATAATAAATCACTCACTTGTCGGCTGTCGCATATTATCAGTCAGCTATTAAAACCATCCATCACACAAGTCTTTTCGTTAATATCAATGACGAGCCCCAACTCCACAGTCTGTAAACTCATCTGCTTCGTCCTTGCCTTCACTTGACTTCCTCGTGTAGTAACTTTCACTTGAAGTGTATTGTAGCCCTTTAAAGTAAAGGGTTAAAGTGATCTAATAATGACGTCTCAAATTTTTAACTCTTGACGTTAACTCAATAAAATATCACAGTGTCAATCAAAATTTGTTTGTTTTCGGTTGATATGAATGAAAACCGTTTTTTACAATCAAAGTCCGCGTCATCTTCCAAATGTACTTGTCACGTCATAAATTTGTATATTATGATCAATGCGATAGATTCTTCATATTATATATGTGTTCTTCCCAAAATTGATATTGAACTAAAAGCTGAAAGTTTGATGGGTATTTGTGGTATTTATTGAGTTGATATATGCGGAAGTTTCATGTGTATTATCAAACACCTAACTTCGTGTAATTAACTTAAAATAAAAAATAAAACTAAATTCGTGTATTCATTTAGTTTGAGTAGCTGGTTTCCGATCACGATACATAAACAAAAGATATTAAACTAAAACTTGAAACTTTCGTGGGTGTATGCGGTATTGATTAAATATGATATTAGTCAAGGTCGTTGTATGATTTTTGGTGTCCATAGGCAATACTAACAAAAGAGACATTATTATACTTGTAAATTAAAGAGAAATTGTATATAAACTTTAACTATATGGCATATATATGTTGCAAACTAAGAGAGCTCGGTAGGGTAGATTAGTCGCAACAAAAATCGGTATCATTGGCGGAGCGTAGCACACCGCCACATACACCATCTGCTCGTTATTCGTCACTCCACCAGCTTACTAACGGGCAATTTTAAAAAAAATTAAAATATGAATTCAGGGGAGTGTGTATAACGGTTTTATCAAAACCCACTTTTTTACTTATAAATAGCACTTTTATCAAACACAATACATATAATCAACCCCAAATCAAAAAATGACTACACTTTCATATATACATTACCTTCAGGAAATTGTCTCAACGAAATAACGATTAGCTACTTAATTTTATCTTTAATACGTAATCTTCGTACGCTAGGCGAACTCCCCATCACCTTCAACACTGTCATCCTCCCATTTATCTCAATACCCCGATCAGTAAATATCTCGGTCATTCTTTTTAATAACTCGACCATTCTTCTTAATATCCAGACCATTCTTCTTAATATTCCTTCCATTTGAAACCAAACGCCTTCTTACGCACCGCAATATGTAAACATGATGCCATATTTTCTAGAACCGTTGTATACACTGCCAATGAACCAAGATCAATATAATAAAAAACGTACGTACAAAAACAACAATTTAATCAAATGAATCTCGGTACTTCTTCACAGCCAACACAACAACGTTTACTCGACATGACACCAAAGTCACCACCACATTCACCGACACGAGCTTCACAATCTGATTCATCCCGATGAAAAAGGCAAAGCAAAATTCAAAGGAAAAAAACACGACCAAAGAAAACCAACATCATACATACCCGTTGGCAACAATACAAAGAAATTTTTTTGGCTGAAAAGTTTGTACAAATTTCGGAGGACCTACGATTTGGAATTGGGTAAACTTCTAAGTCGTTTTGGGGTAAAGTTACTAGTGAAGACAACTGTCATGCACCCGTCCAGCGTACAAAGGCTAAGATTATGGGAAAGTGTGACAACCCTAGATTTTGAGATTTGTCATTGGTGACTGTTTGACTTTGATTATGTGCTCAGTGTGCGTTTATGTGCTATATGTTTATATTTGAGCCTTTGATTTGATGTTAGTCATTTTTTATGTAGTGCGTAGTATATTATATGATGTTATGACGGGGTTAGTTCGTGCTCATTAGTTCACTTGGATGTAGCTATGATAGAATATGACGTTATTTTAAGATTTTATGTGTACGTATATGTATTATAGTAAATTGTATATTTACGAGGTTTAGTGTTTAGATGTATCGGATTAAGGATTTAGTCTCGAGAATAATTTACGGGTTAGTTTTAAGTCATTTTATACTTAGTTAATTAGTTAATAATTTATCTTAAGAGTTTTCATAAAATTTTGTATTTTAATTCTTTTACGGTAAACGCGTAGAATTGACTAGTTTTACGGTTTTAAGGTTTTGAGGACTTTAGGAGCTGAAATAAATTAAGGTAATATTAATAATACTTTAATTAACAATAAAAAGAAAAAAAAGAAAAAAAGAGGGGGATCGGTGTAAGTCGACGCAAAAGGGAGGAGAAAAGAGAAAAAGAAAACTGGGCTTTTGGTATTGGGCTAGGATTGTTCCTAAATATCTATATAAGGTTTTTATTAATCATAAAACACTCATAAATCCCTGGAGATCAAAAACCATCGACATTCAAGAGAGTTTTTATGGTTTCATAGTGTTTTTTGTCTTCCATTAATTTTAAGGTAAAACCCTTGTTCCTATTTTCAAATTAGTTGTTATTTAACTAATCTAAATCAATACATGATGGATTTAGGGTTAGGTTTAATCTGAGTTCTGTAATTTAAATATATAAAATTTTTTAGATTAATTAGGGTTCATAATTATACAAGATGTGAGTAATTAATTAGACTAATTGTGTTAAATTCGTCATTAAAAACTGAGCAGAATTTTAGGTCACTTGTTTTGACCATATATAGAGTTTTACAAATTTACCAAAGTCGAATCTTATACTCATGGAAAGGTAATTGAGTTAGCTTTTACAAGAAACGAGAACTAAATTGTAGGTCGGGAAGTGAGTCGAAAGTGGGTTACAACAGTCGGATGTCAAAACAATTTTTGGATCAGCCGGTTTACAGTTAATGTTTCGAGTTGGTTAGGGCACTTAGGGTTATAAGTGGACCTTGAAATTAACGTGAGACTTAGTTTATATGTTAAATAAAATATGTGGGGGAGGGATAAGTAAATGAAATAGGTTAAGATCTTCTTTTCATAACAAACATTTCATATGTACAAAATCAGTAAATTATGGGTAGGTAAAAGTACATATATATATGTATCTAGGCCTTAAAAGTAGCTTTTAGGTTGGGGAAAATTGTGTGAGTTAGATAACACATGTTATGGCATATGATTTCTTTTACAGAGAATTTTTTTGTTTAAGGGTGGATTCGACCCATAGTTTGGGGTATAAAAAAGGGGGCTGTTTTGAGTAAAATGATAACGGAATAGGTTATGAACTTAACAAGGTTAAGAGGATTATAGAGGGGTATAATGGGATACTTGTGGTATATTAATGAGGTTAAAATATAAGAGAGAGTTATACATCCATCATAGATTGATGAGCCATTTTAGTTTATTGGTTTATGTCTTGATTGTATGTATTGATATGTTAGATTTTGCTAGTGTGCGGGCACTTGGAGGAGATTTATCAGGTGAGTTCATAGTCCCATTTTAACTAAGTTTTTAAATGTTTTACCAATATGGGATTGAGATGACACTTGTAATGTTCTAAATGTTTTGAAAATATGTTTTGAAACGTGTGGACATAAATGTGTTATTATGTGATATGCTTACTTGGGTGTTGTGTTATATGTTCTATTATGTGTACTGATATGCGTTCTGAGTACTTGAGTTCTTGTACATCGTCATCTCAGAGGCATGATATCTCGACTGGGATATGGTTCAACTTCCATACGGGGTGTGGAAAAGATTTGGATAGGTGTAGGTGCATTGTTCTTATTATGTGTTCTATTGTTATAATTGTGTTTTGTGTGTAGTTGTATGTAACATGGTCATCACTTTTTAGTCCATTGCTAATTGTTTTCTTCAACTTATTTACAGCGGATATCAAGGTTTTCTTACGATGTATTAGATAGTGTAGAAACTAGAAGGGGGGTGGGGGTTGAATAGTTTCTCTTCGATTTATCTCCTAATTAAAATTCCTTTCAATTAGGTGAGTACCAAAACTATCTTTTACTTGAAAGCTAGTTGCATAATGATTAGGTTTAGTTCTAATGCATTAACAATGACAAGTAATAAGTGTAATGATAATGGAAGTAAGTAAAGAGTAAGGAAAGAAACAACCTAATAGGAAGACAGCAAGATTTTTAGTGGTTCGGCAACGAAGCTCTATCCTCGTTCCTACTCCACTCCTCGAGTACAGCTACTCGAGATTTCCACTATATCCACAAACTCCCTTCTTGGCGGAGAAAACCTTATAACGTCACTTACATTATTTTTCAACACTAAGCTAAATGTCGAGACCTAATCTTAGATAGGACCAATCTACACAACTTTTCCTACTTCACCATTTTACGACACAAGGATAAATGTCGAGTTCTAATCGAAAAGTAGAACCAATCTTCACAAAGTTGCCTACTTCACCATTTAACGACACAAGGCTAGATGTCGAGTTCTAATCCAAAGCTAAAACCAATCTTCACGACTCTTCACTTTGAAGCTAAGTGAGAACTTACACAACTCACACACAAATCAGTAATCACTTTGTAGTTTAGTGAGAACTAACACACAACACATTACAACTCAACTAAACATATCCAAGTACCCACATGTAACTTGGATGTACACAAGATAAATCCAAGCACACACATATGCAATGGATTTACACAACACTAATCCAAGTATTCACAAATAGCTTGGATGAACACAACTAGTCCAAGTATTCACAAATACATTGGATCTACACAAGACACAAATAAACAAATGATGAACGTGACTATATCTTTAGGAGAGGATGATCTTCATCAAGGCTTCATCTTTAATCACAACACAAGTGTGTGAGTGCTCTTCTCTTTGGACAAGGTAAAGAAGGAGATCAAAAGGATAATTATAAGTAAACATACTTAACACATTAAGTGATCATTTACAAATGATTAGGATTAAGAAAGGAGAAAGAGAGCTGGAAGAAATGTCCAAAAAGGGTTGTGGAAAATGTAGATTTGATCCACTATTTATAGCAGATAAAAACCAATGGCTAGCTACACGCGGTTCCTTATTGGCCTAGGCGGTTCCTTATCAATAAAGAACCGCATAGGTACTTAAGGAACCGCGGATGTAGACTCCGCTCCTTTTTGTCTTTTAGTGGGGTAGAAATATTCGAGGCAGTTTGAAACTTTCAAAGGATATTCTTATGACATCTGGAATATGCCATATTCAAATTTATATTTTCTATTTTAATAAAACATTTTCTTAAAAAGAAATTTTATTAAAAATATTTTGTCACATTTGACAAAAGTAAGTTTTAAGGCTAATCACTTTTATGATCACTAAACATGATTAAGATATGTTAGTGTAATGATTATTACTTTCATGATAGTGTTTGTTAGATAATTCGTTTTACGATTGTATTTGACTATAAATGTCTTGTATAGTTTGTTGTGGTCAGAACTAAGAAAGATTAGTTAACACTAATAATGTTTTTAGGCATTACTTGCATTAACAATCTCTCCCTTTTTTTATTACGACAAACTATAAACTCATTTACGTAAAATACAAAATTATTCAAATTATTAACGAGTTTATTCACTATCATTTATCCCCCTTTGTCGAAGCAAAAATGTTAGCATAAGTCTTTGGAGAAGAGAAGAATTGACTTTGCTAGTAACTCCCCCTTAGTGCTTACTCCCCCTTGCTTGGGGCACCAAGTGAAAGAGCTACGGTGACATACTACACAAAGGTTAGAAGAGAGAAAAGAAACATCAATGTATAAATGTGCACTACCTACTAAATAACTTGAGAGGGAGGAAGAAAATAAATCTTAAATTAGAAGTAAGTATTTGCTAAGTATGTCCAAAGAGTGTGTGTTGACAACATCAAAGTTTAATTGGTGGAATAGAGGAAGAAAAGAAACATCCAAACCAATTGAAATGATTAAAATGTCAAGGGGTTAAAAATTTAGAATTTATGGAATCACCCATAAGAAATTTTAAATTTTAACCATGA
Organism: Glebionis coronaria; assembly: GCA_025667525.1. NCBI lineage: Eukaryota > Viridiplantae > Streptophyta > Magnoliopsida > Asterales > Asteraceae > Glebionis > Glebionis coronaria. The sequence continues at coordinate 90,342,807 of CM046879.1, read as the reverse complement.
TCACTCTTTAACAAATGTGTGAAAAAGAATTAGCGCGAAAAGGATAACACACATAACATTCATATTACACAAATATGAAAGAACATACAAGAGAAATATTCATACACACAATATGAATATTTAAAGCAAAAAATATGGAAAAGAAACCACAAAGCATAGACTAATCTAGTAGTGATAATCTTCCAAGATTGCTTAAGTTTTATTGACTCAAACAACTAAAGTACAAAATGTGCCTTAGTTGGAAAAGAAAGACGACGAGGCATCATTCAAAGTTTTGTTCACGGGAACGAAAACTTTGAGAGGAGGTCGAGTGAGAAGGAATTCAAGGATATTTAGCTTGTCATAAACATGAGCAAGTTCAATTTGTTGAAATCGACAAAGTACACGAGGATCCATGATGCAATACAAAGTTGTTAGATGGGGAAGGACCACCAAGATGAGAGTTAGGTGGAGAGGGAGATAATGGATAAGAAATGTTTTCACAATGCCTAGTGAGGTTTGGGAATGAAGATATGTCATTTAGTTGTGGAGTGTTGAAAGGTTTTGGTGTTGGTGGAAGAATTTCCTTTTCTTCGGTAATTGGATTTATAGAGTAAGTCTCATTCCAATATTAGATCGGAGAGAAAGAAGAATTCTTAGAAGGTTTGGGAGAAGAGGAAACATGAGGATTCTTGTTTTTCTAGATCCAAACGGGTCGAACCGAGATTTTTGGTTTCTTTGAAAGCTTAGAAGAAGAAGCTTTAGGTTGAGAAGATTGTGACAAAGATATGTCAAGGTTAGGTATGGAAGAATTAGACATTGTGAGGAATGAAGAAGAGAACTCCCAAAAGAGAAGAACTTAAAGAAAGTAGACAAGAAAAAGATTTGAAATGAAAACAAAAGGTTTTAAGGAATGTTTTGCCAAATTGGGTAAACAAAGAATCTTGAAAAAGACAGTGGTCAAAAAAGAAAGACCAAAAACGAGCAAGAAATAGGCTTGCTGTCCGCAGTTCCTTAAAAGGACTGACGGTTCCTTATTGATAGGGAACCGCGCGACTGATATAGAGCCGCACACAGTAGACGTGAAACCATGATTTTTCAATGTTTTGAAGAAAAATAAGACTCTTTCAAAAATTTGCAAATCTTGGATTTTTACCTCTTTTAGCACTAGAATATGCTAGGGAGGCATAAAAGCAACACACTCACAAAGAATGTCTTGACAAAGGGTGACAAAATATTTAGATAACATTTTGAACCATTTTTTAGTCAAGTTTTAGAGGTTGTGATAGATTTAGGTTCAATTTTAAATAAATTGAAGTTGATTAATGTGAGCACATAGGTTGAAACACACAAAAGCTAAATCCATAGAACGTCTTCATTGAAAACTCATGAAGGAAAGAAAATATAAGAAAAGAAATAAAAACTAACTAATACAAAGTTAGATAAACTAGTTCTTGATAGCATAGTATTCCTTGGCTTGACTTTCTTTAAAAACATTTATTTTTGAAAATCATCATTCATCTCCTAGGAGGAGGAGGCATGGAGAACAAGGTAAGCAAGAAATCTTGCAACCTCCTATGAAGACCAAACATCTCCAACCTTAGGTTTTGAATGATGTAGTTGTTATAGAGATAACATGGACAATTAGCGCCATGAGCTTCTAGAAAACCAAATAAGTAAGGATCACCCATGAAGTGAGAAATAGAACACCCAAAAGAGGAATGTTTGAGGAAGGAGGAGGTGGTGGAGGCATAGTGTCCAAAGGTGATATGCGTGAAATGGGTGAATTTGGTGAAGTGAAAGGAGAGGTAATCATAGGCTCAAGAACAAAGGGAATGCTGTGAAGAGGTTGAGGTTGAGTATTCACATCCAAGGGAGGAGTAGGAGTGAAGGGTGAGGACAACTCATTCATTCTTGATTGGAATGAGGAAGAGGTAGAACCATGTGAATGGTTGGTACCATGAATTGAGTTGGTCTTGCATGGAGCAAGAGGTGGTGAAGGTGATGAAGAAATGAGAATAGGAGAAGTCTCATTTTTTGGTGTATGGAAAGATGAAGAACCAAGTTTAGGTCACTTAATCTTGATCTTAAGGTTTCTTTTGGAAGAGTTTATTTTGGGAGAGTTAGAAGTTCTAGTGGACACTATGGTTGTGAAGAGGTTTAGAAAGAAGTTTAAGGGATGAAGAACAAGATCAACAAGGAAGGGTTTAAGAAGAGTAAGGTGATCCAAACTAGTAATGGGTTAAAATCATTTTAGGTGAATAATGAAATTAAGTAGCCTAGTTTAGGAAAGTGTAGGTTTTTGCAAAAGTTTTACCAATGTTTACACAGATTAAGGGAAAACAGTGTAAAGCAAAGATTCTCTCGAACCAGTAACTGGCGGTTCCCTATATAGGGGCGCGGTTCGTTATCGCTAAGGAACCGCTGGGAGATATAGAATCGCCACCAGAGGGTTCAAAAAATCACACTTCTAGAAACTTTTGCTAGCCCAGATTTCACACAAAGGTTTATCAAGCCAAAATGAACTATTAATCAAAATCTAGGAAGCTAACTAACACATGAGATGCACAAAGCTATGTAAATCAAAAGATCGATCACATAGACACCTAGGATTAAAATAGTAAATAATCCAAACACAAAGTATTAGTTAATACACACAAACATGTTAACCATGAATATCTGAAGCTTCACTTCTTCTCTTTGCCAAGTCCCTTGATCAATTTACTTATGCTCTTGAATGAACCTCTTGACTCCACTCGATGATCATACAACTCACCTTGGGTTTTAAGATTATCACGATAGACATCCTCAAGTCCGAAGTTATCCGAAAGTCTACTAGTGGCATGGTGAGGAGGAGGGATAATTTTGTCTAACCTGTCCATGAAAGAGTTCATGGATGGGTAGGAGTTACTCGAAGAGCCAACATGAGCACTTGTGCCAACGCCACCACCATCACTTGGTGACATATTAAAGTCCTCATTGTCGGACTCTTGTGGCTTGTTCTTTCTCGAACCTCGATCACTTCTAGGCTTTCGTGGTTGTACCTCTTGAATAGGTAGCATGACCCGATGAACCGGACGAAAGCGAGAAAGATTAAGGTCGGGAAAGTCTTCACCAACCTTGTTAAAAAGGCGAGTAAGGAGCATGGCATAGGGAAGGTTTTTTTGGGTTTGGAGAGAGCATAGTTGATCCGTCGAGCGATATAGTATGCAAGATTGTACTTGGTGTTGGCAGAGATGCAAAATAACATATGCGCCATACACACCAGATATGATCCCGGTTTCCACCAAGACAAATAACATTTTCCCTAAGGATGTCGGCCCAACGGACATACAATCATTAAGGTCGCTTAAGAGAACCTCAAAACGTTTCACCGAACGCTTGTTTGAGTGGAGGCTTCTTACAACGTTTCCACTACGCGCTTTAGAAATGACATCAAGGATGAAGTCAAGGTCAATCTCTTCATTGTCATTTGGAGGACAATCGAAGGGATCAAGGAGAGCATCAAGCTTCCATTTATCCGTAAATCGACAAGTGCCTCTAAATGGAACACGAAGAGCTTGACCAAAATCTTTGCGAAAGTATTGAATGAGTCGATCATCAATGATGAACTTAACAAATATTTTATCATTATCAAACATGAGAGAATATGTGCTAAAAAACTCCAAAAGAAATTCGGGATATATATCTTCCTTGATGTACAACAAGCAATCAAACTCCATTTGTTTGAACATCGACTTAGTATATATATAGCCCTCAATATCATTTTAGACAACTCTACCCTCGTGAAAGCAACGTTTTTGAAGTGAATGATAGGTGTTGGAAAGTTGTGGGGATGGAAAAAGTTCGGCTAGGTTTGGCATATACTGTTTAGTGTATTGGTGATCTTGTTGATATTCCGAAGGCATGATTAATACCTAAATACAACAAACACAAAATATTTTCCCAATCACTCATATGTTAAATATAAGACGAAAATAAAAAATATGAGAATGTGTTTCATCAATTTCTTGACAAACAAAGGATTAATCCTTATCATTCTCATGTTTATAATATACCTAGTTCATCATTGACAATAACATATTAACCATGTAAAATCAAATGAACTTGAACATTGGTTTTTCAAAACAAAGTTTTAGGTAAGCATTAACAATGCCATTACCAACTTGTTCATGGGTTCATATCAATTCCATCAATTAACCAAAATTATTTAGTCAAAATTCGGATTGTTCTACAAGTGGGTTTTAGTGAAATCTCAATGAATATGAACCTAAGGAATCATAGTAAAATAACTATGTCAACTCACATTCCTAGTAAGGTTCTAATTCAATTTCAATTTTAAAAATCCCCAATTATGAAAGTATGAACCCTATAACAAATTAGATTAAATTGAATGAAATAACTTATAGTTAATTGATCTTGGATCAAGGATGAGTGAAACCCACAAATTGGAATCAATTAAACTTGAGTGATTGAAGGTTTTGAAGGTGCAACAATGGTGGAAAGAGGAAACCCGTCGGTTCTATTGGAGAAGAGAGAGAGATAGAGAGAGAGAGAGAGAGAGAGAGAGAGAGAGAGAGAGAGAGAGGGTTTGTTTGAATAAATGATTTTTAATAAAACCTGGCGTTTTAGTCACAATTTCTGGCCGCGGTTCCTTATCGATAGAGAACCACACCTTTGAGCCGCGACAGATAAAGAACCGCCTACAGTGGCAAGTTTTTATAAAAAAAATCAAAGAATTTTTGAAAACGAAATTTTTCTAAAAACCTTAAATTATATTTAAGCCTTTAGGAAATCATTAGACCTCTTCAACACTAAGTAATAATGCCTTAATGAAGGATTACGAGTTGAATCGAGATGGGAAAAGACCGAAACGTACAAACGACTACTCGTAGCGAAGAAGAAAAGAGGAGAGAAGTCAAGGGGAGTGAATCAAGACCAAGTAAAATGCTCAAGAGACAAATGACGATCTTCAAGTCGAGGAGACGAAGAGCTTGAGTTATATATAGTGGTTTAAGACGTGCCTTTCCGACGAAAGTCTAAACGGCTTTGGTAATGAACTATACCAAGCAATTTTGATACATAGAATAAGATCACTTTCAAGATTAGTATTACTCTACTTCAAAATGTGAGCAAAGTATAGATTCACTTTCTCTCCCACATGAATGGACAAAAATTATTGCAAGGATTTACAATAACGATATCCTTGAATATTTCAATTCCAAATGTGTAAAATCCAACTACAACTTATGAAGTAGTTTGGTATCTCAAGGGATTAACCAATCATCCTAGAGATGAGCTCAATTGCACAAGTTACACATGATATAGGGCCTACTAACCGTGAGGGTGCAAACCATGGAAATCATGCTTGATACTCTAAGCTACTACTAACTCACTCTTCATCCCCATAGTGAGTCAAGTATCCAAGCAATGAAGGTTTCAGAGGGTAAAAATAAAGAATCATAAACCACAAACAAATGTCAAGGCAAGGATGCCAAGAACAAGCACATAGTCAAGTAATGATCAAAAGAGTGATCAAAAGGGCGTGTGGAAGAACGAAAGCGTACCTTAGCCACAAAGTGCATTCCAAGCAATCAAGGAATCAATGCAAAGCCCAACCATGACTAAAGTGACTACTAAGTCTAAGGACTAGTATCACTCTCATCCATCTTGATATCCTCATTCAATGATGTTGGAAATCAAAGAAGATGAGTCTTCTACAAGTGTAAGTGACCCAATCCACAATCAGTTGAATGATTGATCTTCATGAGTACCTACACATAACAAGATGCAAACTAGTAGATACATTTCAAGAGTAAATCTAAAATGTATAAATACTACTAATCTAAATGAGATGCTATATTACCAATTAAAAGGCCTATTTTTAAAGAAAAATAGTTTTGACCAAAGAAAAACTTTGGTACAACTTAACCTTCTAATTTGAGGAGACAATGGATCGATCCAAGTTTTAAAGTAAAATATACTTCAAAGATCTTGAGTGACCATCGATCTGATACCAATTGTAGAAACTAGAAGTGGGGGGGGGGGTTGAATAGTTTCTCTTCGATTTATCTCCTAATTAAAATTCCTTTCAATTAGGTGAGTACCAAAACTATCTTTTACTTGAAAGCTAGTTACATAATGATTAGGTTCAATTCTAATGCATTAATAATGACAAGTAATAAGTGTAATGATAATGAAAGTAAGTAAAGAGTAAGGAAAGAAACAACCTAATAGGAAGACACCAAGATTTATAGTGGTTCGGCAACGAAGCTCTATCCTCGTTCCTACTCCACTCCTCGAGTACACCTACTCGAGATTTCCACTATATCCACAAGCTCCCTTATTGGCGGCAAAAACCTTACAACGTCGCTTACATTATTTTCCGACACTAAGCTAAATGTCGAGACCTAATCTTAGATAAGACCAATCTACACAACGTTGCCTACTTCACCATTTTACGACACAAGGCTAAATGTCGAGTTCTAATCGAAAGGTAGAACCAATCTTCACAACGTTGCCTACTTCACCATTTAACGACACAAGGCTAGATGTCGAGTTCTAATCTAAAGATAGAACCAGTCTTCACGACTCTTTACTTTGAAGCTAAGTGAGAACTTACACAACTCACACATAAATCACTTTGTAGTTTAGTGAGAACTAACACACAACATATTACAACTCAACTAAACATATCCAAGTACATACATGTAACTTGGATGTACACAAGACAAATCCAAGCACACACATATGCAATGGATTTACACAACACTAATCCAAGTATTCACAAATAGCTTAGATGAACACAACTAGTCCAACTATTCACAAATACATTGGATCTACACAAGACACAAATAAAGAAATGATGAACATGAGTAGATCTTTAGGAGAGGATGATCTTCATCAAGGCTTCATCCTTAATCACAACACAAGGGTGTGAGTGATCTTCTCTTTGGACAAGGTAAAGAAGGAGATTAAGAGGAAAATCATAAGTACACATACTTAACACATTAAGTGATCATTTACAAATGATTAGGATTAAAAAAGGAGAAAGAGAGCTGAAAGAAATGTCCAAAAATGGTTGTGGAAAATGCAGATTTAATCCACTATTTATAGAAGACAAAAACCAATGGCTAGCTGCACGCGGTTCCTTATTGGCCTAGGCGTTTCCTAATCAATAAAGAACCGCATAGGTACTTAAGGAACCGCGGATGTAGAATCCGCTCCTTTTTGTCTTTTACTGAGGTAGAAATATCTGAGGCAGTTTAAAACCTTCAAAGGATATTCTTATGACATTTGGAATATGCCATATTCAAATTTTCATTTTCCATTTTAATAAAAAAAATTCTTAAAAAGAAAGTTTATTAAAAATCTTTTGTCACATTTGACAAAAGTGAGTTTTAAGGCTAATCACTTTTATGATCACTAAACATGATCAAGATATGGTAGTGTAATGATTATTACCTTGATGATAGTGTTTGTTAGATAATTCGTTTTACGATTGTATTTGACTATAAATGTCTTGTATAGTTTGTTGTGATCAAAACTAAGAAAGATTAGTTAACACTAATAATATTTTTAGGCATTACTTGCATTAACAGATAGCTTAAACCTATGTTTTCACCAACTGTATGTTGACAGATTTTAGTGTTATTTTCAGGTGAGGTAGTTGAGAAGGGTTATGTTAGAAGTGGCTAGAGTCTAGAGGCTGCTAGGATTGCATTAGGAGGAATCCCTTTCCTCTTAGATTTAATTTTGTTATTTGAATAAGTGATACTGTTAGACACCTTTATGTTTGACAACCCTAGATTTTTAGATTTACCATTAGTGACTGTTTGACTTTGATTATGTGCTTAGTATGCGTTTATGTGCTATATGTTTATATCTGAGCATTTGATTTGATGTTAGTCATCGTTTATGTAGTGCTTAGTATATTATATGATGTTATTATGGGATTAGTTCGTGCTCATTAGTTCACTTGGATGTAGCTATGATAGAATATGGCGTTATTTTAAGATTTTATGTGTACGTATATGTATTATAGTAAATTGTATATTTACGATACAAGGTTTAGTGTTTAGATGTCTCGGATTAAGGATTTAGTCTCTGGGATGATTTACGGGTTGGTTTAAGTCATTTTAGACTTAGTTAATTAGTTAATAATTTATTTTAAGAGTTTTCATAAAATTTTGTGTTTTACGTCTTTTACGGTAAACGCGTAGAATTGACTAGTTTTATGGTTTTAAGGTTTTGAGGACTTTAGGAGCTCAAATAAATTAAAGGAAAATAAGGTAATATTAATAATACTTTAATTAATAACAAAAAGAAAAAAAAGAGAGGGTCGGTGTAAGTCGACGCAAAAGGGATGAGAAAAGAAAAAAATGAAACCGGGTTTTTGGTATTGGGCTAGGATTTTTCCTAAATATCTATATAAGTTTTTTATTAATCATAAACACTCATAAATCCCTGGATATAAAAAAACCATCAACATTCAAGAGACTTTTTAGGGTTTCATAGTTTTTCTTGTCTTCCATTACTTTTAAGGTAAACCCCTTGTTCCTTTTTTTCAAATTAATTGTTATTTAACTCATCTTAATAATTACATGGTGGATTTAGGGTTAGGTTTAACTTAAGTTCTGTAATTTAAATATATAAACATGTTTAGATTAATTAGCGTTCATAATTATACAAGATGTGGGTAATTAATTAGACTAATTGTGTTAAATTCGTCATTAAAAACTGGGCAGAATTTTAGGTCACTTGTTTTGATCATATCTAGAGTTTTACAAACTTTCTGAAGTCTAATCTTATACTCATGGAAATTTAATTAAGTTAGCTTTTGAAACCAAGAAACAAGAACTAAATTGGAGGTCCGGAAGTGCGTCGAAAGTGGGTTACAACAGTCGGATGTCAAAACAGTTTTTGGATCAGCCGGTTTAAAATTAATGTTTCGAGTTGGTTAGGGCACTTAGGGTTATAAGTGGACCTTCAAATAACGTGAGACTTAGTTTATATGTTAAATAAAAGATCTAGAGGAGGTCTAAGTAAATGGAATAGGTTAAGACCCTCTGATCATAACAAACTTTTCATATGTTCAAAATCAGTAAATTTTGGATAGGTAAAAGTATATATATATATATATATATATATATATATATATATATATATATATATATATATATATATATATATATATATATATATATATATATATATATATATATATATATATATATATATATATATATATATATATATATATATATATATATATATATATATATATATATATATATATATATATTTATTTATATATATATATATATATATATATATATATATATATATATATATATATATATATATATATATATATATAGAGTTAGGTTAATGTGGTGTATTATCTTAAAATTGTTAAAGTAAAAAGTAATTTAGACCATTGAATTTGTTAATTGTCATTTGATGAGATTAGTAGTTAATGTTTTGCATTGCATTTAAAAAATAGAGCCGCAAGGGTATGTTAGAGAATTTACAAAATAGTTACATTATCCAAACGATTAAATGTGCTCCTCATTTAACGTATGTAATTAGTGACGATTAGTTCAAAATAATATAACGTGCCACACTAGCTTTATGATTTATGCGTATTGCATGTATCATTTATATTTTTATTACTATATTTTATTTACATATCTAATCTTTTATTACTACATTTTATTTACCTATTCAATCTGATACACTATAATCAAATGCATGATAAATTTATTTTTCATAGACATATCAAAATACAAAAAAATAATGGCTATAAAAACGTGTACATTTTTTTACCAAATTGATACATTGCTTTTATACAGATTCATATACAAATTTAGAACTATATAAATAAACATTCATTTACATCTTAAATAGCTCGTACATCTAAAAAAGATGATACATCTTAGATAGCTCGTACATCTTGAATAGTTTGTACATCTCAAATAGCTCGTGCATTTGAAAAAACACGATACAAACCTCAAATTAAAACAGAAACAACTCGTACACCTCAAAACTAATAATACATATCAAATTACATCTTATAGCTCGTACATTCATCTCAAGACTAATACACATCAAATTACATCATAAATAGCTCGTACATGCATCTCAAAAAACTAAGTTAGCTACATTTTAAATGGCTCGTACATTTCAAAACACGTGATACAACAAGAAGAGAGAACAACTGATACACTGGTTAAATACACGAGCAACAACAACACGTATGCGAGCAATAACCGAGATACTCGTATAATATGAATTGGTGAGACAAGCTATAGAATTTGAAGAAGTCAGTACGTATTAAGAAGCGTCAAATGAAACCTTCAATATCTCAATCATTTTCATCAAATCTGTAAATGAAATATGCAAAATTAATTTGGGATAATAGTCATGAAACAATAACATCCAAAATATCATGAAAGCGTAGATCCATAAAATGAAAGTATGTTTTCTCGCATAAGTCAATGTATCACCGATTCATTGTGTTAAAATAAATCAATACCAACATATATGTATTGGTCCACCAAGCTATATACTCACATAATTAGTATTTTATCCTTATAGATACAATTACTTTATATGAATTGAAAAAGATGGATATATTAAAATATAACTTAAACTGACCATTTATACAGCAAGCTATTTTCATTCATTCATGATACACGAAGAGCAACAAGACATAATTTTTTTATATTTTAAATAAATAAATTAAATTATATACGCTCTTTGAAAGTGAAAAATGAATGTCTTTTTATAGGTTGATACTTACTTTATGTTACAGTTGTTGACAGATATTACGGCACCGGTTGGTGATGTAGATCTAGATTCCAACGACAAAACCGATCGAGAGAAGATTCTCGGCGATAAAAAACCGACGACACTAATGAAGGCCAAATCAAGAGACATGTAACATAAAAATCATGTTAAGTTTGTGATGGCGGTTGGCGTTCGGGTGATAGTTACGTTGTAACTATGGACAGGGGGAGATTGAGAATGAGGGAGGCGTTATTTTCTTTAGTGACAATGAATAAGATAAGATAATTAAGGAGTAACTGTGATATTGTTATACCCAAAATGTCCTCAGTTAACAAAAAAGTTATTAATAATAGTTTTTGTTTTTATTTAATAAAATAGTTGTCATCTTAAATAAATTAGATGATCTAATGGCTTAAAATGCTTTTTATTTTAATAATTTTAAACACTTAAACCATTTTAACTAAATTCTATATAAGGGTTGGTTATTGTAGTGTAGTAGCTTAAAGTTGTTAAAATAAGAAGTGATCATAACCATTGATTTTATTAATTAACATGTGATTTATTTAAGATTAGACACAAAATAATAATTATTATATATAAAAATTTGATATAAAACGGCTAAAAATTTTATACGTTAAAACTTATAACTGATACATATAATACATAGTTTTACTTCACAAAATATTATTAACATAAATAATCATTTTATTCGAAAATTAAGTGATACACTATCACAAATTGCTTTAGAGTTGACAATAAATTGTTAAACTATGAAACACAACTGATACACGAGAAACTAGTAATATTAAAAATCGTAAACCAACTACTCGTACACGAACTAAAAGTTCCAGAAATACTAGTACACGAACCAACGACTCATAAACGAACCAAAACTAATCAATAATGTGACATATAGCCATTTTTTATTGCTTCTTATTTTAACAACTTTAAGAACCTACACTATTTTATCTAAATTTTATATATATATATATATATATATATATATATATATATCGGCGCCTTAACATTAGCTTTAAGGTTGGGGAAAATTGTGAGAGTTAGCTAACACATCTAAGGGCATAGGATTTATTTTACAGAGAGTATTATTTTGCTTAAGGGGGTTCGACCCATAGTTTGGGGTATAAAAAAGGGACTGTTTTTGGTAAAATGATAACGGGATAGGTTATGAATTTAACAAGGTTAAAGCGCTTATAGAGGGGTGTAATGGGATACTTGTAGTATATTAATGAGGTTAAAATGTAGGAGAGAGTTAGACATCCATCATATATTGAAGAGCCATTTTAGTTTATTGGTTCATGTCTTGATTGTATGTATTGCTATGTTAGATTTTGCTAGTGTGCGGGCACTTAGAGAAGCTTTATCAAGTGAGTTCATAGTCTCATTTTAACTCAGTTTTTAAATGTTTTTCCAGTATGGGATGGAGATGACACTTGTAATGTTCTTTAAAATGTTTTGATAATATGTTTTGAAACGTGTGGACATAAATGTGTTATTATGTGATATGCTTACTTAGGTGTTGTGTTATATGTTCTATTATGTGTACTGATATGCGTTCTGAGTACTTGAGTTCTTGTACATCTTCTTCTCAGAGGTATGATATCTCGATAGGGATATGGTTCAACTTCCATACGGGGTGTGGAAAAGATCCTGATAGGTGTAGGTGCATTGTTCTTATTATGTGTTCGATTGTTAAAATTGTGTTTTGTGTGTTGTTGTATGTAACATGATCATCACTTTTTAGTCCATTGCTTTAACTTGTTTTCTTCAACTTATTTACAGCGAATATCAAGATTTTCTTACGATGTTTTAGATAGCTTAAACCTATGTTCTCACGAACTTTATGTTGACAGATTTTAGTGTTATTTTCAGGTGAGGTAGTTGAGAAGGGTGATGTTAGAAGTGGCTAGAGTCTAGAGGCTGCTAGGATTGCATTAGGAGGAATCCATTTGCTCTCGGATTTACTTTTGTTATTTGAATAAGTGGATTTACTTTTGGTATTTAAATAAGTGATACTGTTAGGCACCTTTATGTTTGATGTTTGTTATTTGATTATCTTTGGTAAGAGGTAGGACTTTTACCTACTTACCTAGACTCCTGCATTTTGTTGAGATATTGTCACGACATTGTGTCGTCATTTATGACATTTCTTTTGCATTTAGTATTTCTATATTGAGACACCATTTTGTTGTGATGATATTCATACGTCGCGCCCCATATTCCGCCATGGTGGGGTGTGACAGAAAGTGGACAACTTTGACACGTGATAGCAACAACTTCGGCGGGGTTGCCAATGAACATGCACGGTTGAGTGGTGAAAACGACACAATGTGGCTTGCTCGTTGTTATAAGACGTTTCGAAACTTGAGGGTTTGCATTTGTCCACTATGAAGCGTGGGATGTCTTGAAAAATCACCAAAAATATTGTGGTATCAAAGTCGTTGTTCCTAAGGTGTGACAACCCTGGTTTTGAGGTTCGTCACTTAGTTTTATTTTGTGCTAGTTACGTGTCTTTACGTGTTTATGTGCTTATTGGTGTGTATAGATGGTGGTTTGGATATCGTTTCCGGTACGGGGTACCTTGTGAGTGAAACAATGTGTGATGGTTTCATGTTCATGAGCTCACATGATAGTGACTATGAAGTGAGATGGTGTTATTTAGTGGTTTTACGTATACGTATATGTATTATAGAAAATCGTATTTTTACGATTTACGGTTTAGCATTTAGAGGTCTCGGATGAGGTGATTAGCCATATGGATATTTTTCGGGATGGTTTTGAGTCATTTAGGACTTAATTATAAAGTTTATTTCAAAATTTGAGATTTATTATAAAAGTGTATATTTTACGTATTTTACGGTAAAACGCGTAAATTTGACTAGTTTTACGGTTTTGGGAGATTTAGGAGCTGAAATAAATTAAGGCAAATTAAGGTAATATTATTAATACATATTTAATAATAAAAATAAATAAAAAACGAATTTTGAGGGGTATGGTCGGTTTAAAAAAAAGAAAGAAAAAGGGAAAAGAGGAAAAAGGAAACAAGTGTTATACTTGGACAATGATTGTTTTGCTATATAAGAAACCCCCACACTTATACCAAACGAATTATAATCATTCCCTGGAGTTTATAGTCGACTTATAGAACAGAAAAATTAGGTTTTTCATAAAATTAGGGTTTTCTCATCTTCCATTAATTTAAAGGTAAATCTTCAAAACCCTTTTCATATTAATTGTTTTTAATGTTTCTATGATCATATTATGATGGATTTAGGTTAGGTTTTAATTAAAAACAGTATATTAATCATATTATAATGATTAAATAGATTAGGGCTTGTAATTAGTGGGGTTAGGGTTAATTAATTAGATTAATTTGATTAAACCCGTTTTTAAAAACTGGGCAGAATTTTGAGTCAATTGTTTTGATCATACCGGGAGTTCTAGGAACATTCAAGATGCGATCCAAGTATCCCTGGAAAGCTATTTGAAGTGGCTTTCCAATGCAAGAAACGAGAACTAAATTGGAGGTCGGGAAGTGGGTCAAAAACAGGTTACAACAGTCGGAGGTCAAATCAGTTTTGAATTCAGCTTGTTTTCTTTTTAGGTTTTGGGTTGTTTGGGGCACTTAGGGTTGCATTGGGATCTTCTCACGAACGTGAGAGATGGTTTATATATTGTAGTTAATATCTGCACTTGGGCTAAGGTGGTGGTTTAGGGTAAGACCCCTTAATGGTAACAAACTTTTAGTACGTTTAAAATCAGGAAATCTGGAATGACAAAAGTAGATATATATATATATATATCGGGGCCTTAACAGTAGCTTTAAGGTTAGGGCAAGTGGGAGGTGTTAGCCAACATATGTAAGGGTATGAATATTCCTTTTACAGAAACCATGGGTAGGTTTAAATGGGCATTTGACCTAAAGTTTTGAGACCTAAAATTGGGACTGTTATGGGTAAAATACGAACGGGTTAGTTATTAAACTTAACCAAGTTAAGGACTTGATAAGGAAGGGTAATGGGATAATTTGAGCTTATTAATGAGGTATATATGTGGGAATAGGCTAGATGTACATCATAGGTTAATGAGCCATCTTAGTGATTGGTTCGTTTATTGATTTTTGTGTTTTTGGTTTGTTAGCTTGTTGCTAGTGCAAGGACGTGTGAAGGAGCTATCAGGTGAGTGTTCATAGTCCCATGTTTATCTTTGTTTTTGACTTCCAGATGGGATGGAAGAGACACTGTGTTGAGTTGTTTCTAAATTGTTGCTGTGAATGTTTTATGGTTGTGATGGACTTGTGTGTACATTTATGTGATTAACTACTATGCGATTTTTGATATGTTATTGTGGTTTGACAAGGTAGGGGCCTTGTGGTTTGACAAGGTAGTGGCCTTGAGGTTTGACAAGGTAGTGGCCTTGTGGTTTGACAAGGTAGTGGCCTTGGGATAGGTACATAGTGTGATCATCTATGGTACCATGTTGTTTGGCAAGGTAGGAGCCTTGGATTTTGGTTTAGAATGATTGATCTTGAATGCTAGTTGTTAATACATAATTGTAGCACATTGTCCATATGTTCTTTTGTTGATGATTGTTATTCACAGCTTGTAATTGATTTAGCGTTGGAGTCTAAACCTATGACTCTCACCAACTTTATGTTGACGTGTTTTAGTGTCTCTTTCAGGTGTGAATGTGGTTAAGCGTGAGGATAGAAGTGGCTAGACTTGGATGCCTTAGGATTGCATATAGAAGGAGATCCCCGTTCCTTCTTAGTTTCTGTTGTTTGTTTATCAAGTGATACTGTTGGCACCTATATGTTTGTTTTGTTTGTGTTACTTGTTTGTCTTACGTAAGAGGTAGGACTGTTACCTACTTACCTAGACTCCTGCATTGTTGAGATATTGTCATGACATTTGTGTCACCATTTTTATGACATTTCTTATATCATTTAGTTAACTCTATAGACACGCTATTGTTGTGATGATATCCATACGTCGTGCCCCATATTCTGCCATGGTGGGGTGTGACAGAATGGTATCAGAGACAATGGTTATAGAGAATTAGGTTGCCTAGTCGTGTAGCCTAGTCTATAGCTTAAGGGTCCCTGCATATAGGCGTCATAGGAGTATGTGTGCATTTTATAATAATTGATGTGTTTGGATGTTATTTATTATGATGTTTTTACTCGTATGAATTGAACCATAGTAAGTTCATACTTAGCCACATGTTATTTTTCTTTTCGGGATGTAACTAGTGCTGGTTGAACCATAATCATCCACGCTAGTCATTGTCGTATTTTGCTTAAATTGTACATTATAGTACATAATTTGGTACATGGTAGTTCTATCTTTTGTTGGGTTATTTTATGCCCCTGAGGTACAGTATTATTTTCTTTTGATGTTTAAGTCATGTTCCCTAAGAATCATGTGGTGGTTCGAGTTATTAGGAGTAGGTGAATATGAAGGACCTTATGCTATTTCCACTCTTATGGGCGACATGACTTATAACTGATTATGTTTTCGTTTTGGATTTAGTCTAGGTTGTTTTAGCTAGACTATGGATTTCTGTATTCCAAGAGTTTTATTATGTTATTTTATAGATGGAGTTTTGGACCTTATTGGTTATGTGGTTATGAGCTTATGTGAGTAGATGGATTTATGTGTTATATGTTGTATTGATTCTTATAAGTGTCATCATAGGAGGGAGTGCATCGGAGGAAGGGTAATTGTATAAGTATGGTGGCCAACATAGTTATACAAGTACCACAACTTCAATGGGTTCTCAAGTATGATTGCATGAAAGAGGATTAGTACATGCTTGTATATGGTGAGATGTAGATATTGGGTATACGTATTATATATGGGTTTATGTAACGGTTGCCTACGATATGGCTATTTTTATTAGTGTGTTATATGTTTTGGGTTATAGTTGTGTTGTGTGATTTTGGGGTCACACGATATGGTTTGGTTTTGGAGGTGGGTTTTATGCTTTGTTGTGGCACGGTGAGATGGTGATTACTCATGTGGAAAAACGAGTGTATGACGTGATTGGTTGGTCCGACATGTATGGTAACGAGTATGTTTTGGGTGATTTAATAGGTATATATATGCGGATGTATATATACTACTATGTGTTAAGTTATGGTATATGGTCGTTCACTAGTTATTATAACTTGAACGTACCTTGTGTTTGTTCGTGTTTTATGGTGCTGGAGTTTGGTGGAGTTTCAACGACGTTTTGAATCTTTTGAACTGTGTCTTGTAGCGTATTCTTTGAGTTTCGTATTTCACGTGTACGTTTTAAAACGGTGTTCTTGGTTTTAAGTCTATTGAAATAACCTGGAATTTCTTTTGAGATAATGAAATCTTTTGTGTTGAGTCTTACATTTCTTTTGGTTGGTGTATGGAAAAAGAGGACTTGGAAATCTAGTATAGGGTTAGATAGTTGGTCGTATTCGGTAAAATAAGGGTAAGGTGTTGGGGTCGTGTTTGAAACAAGATGTAACATAAGATTTTTTTTTAATCAACACTTATTTATTTTAAATTCTAAAAGACTTTCTTAAAATAAAGCAGAGTAAAATTTCTTTCCACTTACATAGTTTATATAATTGGGTTTACCCGATTCACGTCATTTATAATTATTAATACCAGGTTAAATTTGAGTTTAGGAAGATTTCACATACAATTTTACCTTTCATTAATATAAAACTGTTTTGGTCATAACTTGTTCGTTTTTAGAGATTTTTGAGTGATTCAAAAGCAAAAAAAATTATGTACTCGGAACGTACTTTTCAAATATTCAGAATGTATAGCCATGGGAGGTCAATGGACTGGTCGGAATTGTTTTACAAGTGTCGGGTTCAAGGTTGAGTTTTGAATAGTAGTTTTATTTTTATGATTTGGGATGCACGGGATACCTAATCTTTGAGTTGAGTTTTGAGATCGCCTAGAAGGTTGTTTGTAGATGGTTTGAGTCACATAGATGTGGGGAGTAAAAAAAAAATAATAATAATAAATAAGAGTATATTCTTTTGGAAAGGTCGGTCTTTTGCACGGTTTAAATAATATGTTGCGGGGCGTAATATGTTTTGGTTGCCATTGGGTGTTTCTTGGATTATTTTTCGTTGTCATGGGTCATTTGGAAATTGATACATGTTTTGGTTTGAGTTTTCTTTGGAGTCTCGTGGTTTTTGATTTGTTTTAATTGGTGCACGTGAAATGTCGTTAGTTATCCGTAGGTTTGATTCGTTGATCGTATCTGATGGATTCAGATGTAGTTTTGGTTTCGTATTGTTCGGGAGCGTGAGGTAGTCATATGAAAGACTTGGTCACGCCTACACGCTTAAGTAGGTGACCATGAGAGAACGGTCGAAATACCCTTAGTGGGGAGGAAGGAAGTTAGTAGACGAACTAATGTGGTCATGAGGTCTCTTAGGAGTACCAAGGAGATGAATAGAGATTTGTGGGATACTAGCACAAGTAACGCGCCATAGAGAGTGTTGGATGGGGATACAATACCTCAAAGGTATTTATGATTGTTCGTAGGGCATGTAAGTTTTCCGAAAATTTCCTGAAATTTAGTAGGTTTGCCTATTACTGTGAGGTAGAACCATAAATAGAGCAAGTAGGAGAAGTGAGAGGAGTTGTAGTTAGTGCCTTTCCAAGGCAAATCGTTAATGGAGTCATTTAAAAACAAGAGCTGTTAGAAATTGCAAGGAATGCCGGATAAAAGTTGAGTTGCTTAGTAGTAGATTGGATGAAGTATGTAGGTTGCACGAGTTGAGTTGTCTAAAGCAGAGAACGCGTCAACATGTATGTTGCGTGGCTTGGACAATCATATGGAGAAAAGGGACATAGACTATACTTCCTACATAGATAGGAGCAGCTTAGAAAGGGCGATGTAAGGACGAAGTTGGTGGAAGGGATACATAATGCGGTGGAGGATTAAGTACGATGAGAGTTGGGTGATAGTCGATAGACTGACTAATTCATCACCTATTTCAAGAGGAATGAGAAGTCACGTAGTTGGGAAGTTGGAAGAATTAATGGATATGTGAAAGACCGTCATAGGTCACTTTGTAAGGAAATTGGAATTTAAAGTAGTTTGGGATACGGACTGAAGGGAGTTGATGAACATAATTGGACATGGGTGATTGATTTAGAGGTAGTTCGGAAACTCGTTAGCGATGGCTGAGTTTTCATATAATGATAGTTATAGTACTAGAAGTCGATAAATGCCATTTGAGGCACGATATGAAAGGATAGGGTGAGTTGTCCTCATTGTGGACTAGAATTGGTAAAAGAGGCTACTAATGTGGTAATGGTGTTTGTGGACAGAATGAGAGCAACAAGGGATGCTATGTAGAAAAGGAGGAAACCACTAGATTTAGTGACAAAGTTATGTATGGAGTTTCACCCATAGTAACGGGTGGTATGATTTGGAAAGATGGAAGTGTTGATGTAGAGTTTTGTAGGTCCATTTATGATCTTTGGGAAGATCAGACCATTAGCTTATGAGCATAGAATTACCTGGGGGAAATGAGTTGTATACATGATACATTTCATGTATTGGGGTTGGTAAATGTTGTTTGAGGATGCATATTTGCATGTCCGGTTATTCGGGTTTTGTGCTAATAAGAGTCCTTGTTTTATCGAAGAGTCATTTGCGAGATTTATTGACTGTGAGGTCAAGAGTTTGGCAATGGGTTTAATTATTTTTGGTTTGTATATGTGGTATTTTGAAACTTGAACTAAAGTTCACGTGGAAATGAGAGGAGTTCGTTTAGAACAAGTATCCTCATGTGATTTGTTGTTTATGTGTTTGATCCTAAGGAGTAAATCTCGGGACGAGATTTCTATTAGGAGGGAGTGATGTGACAACCCTGGTTTTGAGGTTCGTCACTTAGTTTTATTTTGTGCTAGTTACGTGTCTTTACGTGTTTATGTGCTTATTGGTGTGTATAGATGGTGGTTTGGATATCGTTTCCGGTACGGGGTACCTTGTGAGTGAAACAATGTGTGATGGTTTCATGTTCATGAGCTCACATGATAGTGACTATGAAGTGAGATGGTGTTATTTAGTGGTTTTACGTATACGTATATGTATTATAGAAAATCGTATTTTTACGATTTACGGTTTAGCATTTAGAGGTCTCGGATGAGGTGATTAGCCATATGGATATTTTTCGGGATGGTTTTGAGTCATTTAGGACTTAATTATAAAGTTTATTTCAAAATTTGAGATTTATTATAAAAGTGTATATTTTACGTATTTTACGGTAAAACGCGTAAATTTGACTAGTTTTACGGTTTTGGGAGCTTTAGGAGCTGAAATAAATTAAGGTAAATTAAGGTAATATTATTAATACATATATTAATAATAAAAATAAATAAAAAACGAATTTTGAGGGGTATGGTCGGTTTAAAAAAAAGAAAGAAAAAGGGAAAAGAGGAAAAAGGAAACAAGTGTTATACTTGGACAATGATTGTTTTGCTATATAAGAAACCCCCACACTTATACCAAACGAATTATAATCATTCCCTGGAGTTTATAGTCGACTTATAGAAGAGAAAAATTAGGTTTTTCATAAAATTAGGGTTTTCTCATCTTCCATTAATTTAAAGGTAAATCTTCAAAACCCTTTTCATATTAATTGTTTTTAATGTTTCTATGATCATATTATGATGGATTTAGGTTAGGTTTTAATTAAAAACAGTATATTAATCATATTATAATGATTAAATAAATTAGGGCTTGTAATTAGTGGGGTTAGGGTTAATTAATTAGATTAATTTGATTAAACCCGTTTTTAAAAACTGGGCAGAATTTTGAGTCAATTGTTTTGATCATACCGGGAGTTCTAGGAACATTCAAGATGCGATCCAAGTATCCCTGGAAAGCTATTTGAAGTGGCTTTCCAATGCAAGAAACGAGAACTAAATTGGAGGCCGGGAAGTGGGTCAAAAACAGGTTACAACAGTCGAAGGTCAAATCAGTTTTGAATTCAGCCTGTTTTCTTTTTAGGTTTTGGGTTGTTTGGGGCACTTAGGGTTGCATTGGGATCTTCTCACGAACGTGAGAGATGCTTTATATATTGTAGTTAATATCTGCACTTGGGCTAAGGTGGTGGTTTAGGGTAAGACCCCTTAATGGTAACAAACTTTTAGTACGTTTAAAATCAGGAAATTTGGAATGACAAAAGTAGATATATATATATATATATATCGGGGCCTTAACAGTAGCTTTAAGGTTAGGGCAAGTGGGAGGTGTTAGCCAACATATGTAAGGGTATGAATATTCCTTTTACAGAAACCATGGGTATGTTTAAATGGGCGTTTGACCTAAAGTTTTGAGACCTAAAACTGGGACTGTTTTGGGTAAAATACGAACGGGTTAGTTATTAAACTTAACCAAGTTAAGGACTTGATAAGGAAGGGTAATGGGATAATTTGAGCTTATTAATGAGGTATATATGTGGGAATAGGCTAGATGTCCATCATAGGTTAATGATCCATCTTAGTGATTGGTTCGTTTATTGATTTTCGTGTTTTTGGTTTGTTAGCTTGTTGCTAGTGCAAGGACGTGTGAAGGAGCTATCAGGTGAGTGTTCATAGTCCCATGTTTATCTTTGTTTTTGACTTCCAGATGGGATGGAAGAGACACTGTGTTGAGTTGTTTCTAAATTGTTGCTGTGAATGTTTTATGGTTGTGATGGACTTGTGTGTACATTTATGTGATTAACTACTATGCGATTTTTGATATGTTATTGTGGTTTGACAAGGTAGGGGCCTTGTGGTTTGACAAGGTAGTGGCCTTGAGGTTTGACAAGGTAGTGGCCTTGTGGTTTGACAAGGTAGTGGCCTTGGGATAGGTACATAGTGTGATCATCTATGGTACCATGTTGTTTGGCAAGGTAGGAGCCTTGGATTTTGGTTTAGAATGATTGATCTTGAATGCTAGTTGTTAATACATAATTGTAGCACATTGTCCATATGTTCTTTTGTTGATGATTGTTATTCACAGCTTGTAATTGATTTAGCGTTGGAGTCTAAACCTATGACTATCACCAACTTTATGTTGACGTGTTTTAGTGTCTCTTTCAGGTGTGAATGTGGTTAAGCGTGAGGATAGAAGTGGCTAGACTTGGATGCCTTAGGATTGCATATAGAAGGAGATCCTCGTTCCTTCTTAGTTTCTGTTGTTTGTTTATTAAGTGATACTGTTGGCACCTATATGTTTGTTTTGTTTGTGTTACTTGTTTGTCTTACGTAAGAGGTAGGACTGTTACCTACTTACCTAGACTCCTGCATTGTTGAGATATTGTCATGACATTTTTGTCACCATTTTTATGACATTTCTTATATCATTTAGTTAACTCTATAGACACGCTATTGTTGTGATGATATCCATACGTCGTGCCCCATATTCCGCCATGGTGGGGTGTGACATAAGGACATTGAAGAGCCGAACGAGTTATTTCGAGGCGATACAATACCACATCATTCCGGCAAGCCAAGGCCTAGCAAGAGTCGAAAATCCGACTCATCCAAATCGGCAGGATTATCTTCGACGCGAGGAGATGCTTTCAAGGAAATGGTCCAATAAGAGTCACATGTTGAATTGAAAATTTTTGGATTTTTCGATACGCAAAAAGAACTCGAAGAATTGAAGTTTCTTAATTTAAGTGTTGAATGAATGAGTCCGACAGATGCGGCCAACATCGAACAACTTAAATACATGATTCGAGCAAAATAATTTTCCCAAACATAGTTTTTATTACTTGTTGTATCGTAGTTGTTAATATTTGTGATTTTTTTATTTCGTATCGTATTTATACTTTATTTCGTATTTTTATTATATCGTGTTTCAATTTTAGTTTACATTGTGTTAAATAAACATAGAAAGATGTAGGGATGGATGAGTATTTTGACCCGAATCCTAAATCCGAACCCGAATCGTTCCCGGAACTACCGATTCCCGATATCCGAATCTCGTTCGGTACGGGCCTGGGACTACGAAATAAGGTGAAAAAAAAATCGGGACCACTAATTCGGGATGAGACCGGTACCAAATCGGGAAATTCCCGAAAAAAAGGGAAAATCCCGATTTCCCGGTACCGGTACCAATACCCGTACCGGTACCGATTCCCGAATCCCGTTCGATACGAGATCGATACATAACTTTTTAGATCGAAAAAAAATCAGGAGCACTAAATCGGGACGGGTTCGGGACGGGATTGATCCCGAGCTCATCCCTAGAAAGATGAAAAAAAGGTGGTATCAATAACATGTTAATGGTATTTGCTGAGAGGGTTTTACACTTTTACTTATTGATGTATTATTGCGAATGTGTTGAAGCGGCAGGCGCATACATGTTATTCACATCTCCCTTATGTAGCTATCTAATAGAAAAATTAAATTTTAGTGTAATTTTTTTTGTTATGACTATTTTATTAAAGTGCACCTTATTGTATAATCGAATTGTCTTGCACTCGGAAACAAAACAATGTAAAAACATTCAAATTGTCTCCCAAATGAAAAAGAAAAACAATGTAAAAACCTTATATTTTTATCTTTATGTTGATGTATACAACAACTTTTGTCTAAGAAATTTTTTTTCTCCGTTCTATCAACTTCTTTGTTCCGCTACTGGTTTGACCCTAGGATCTTTTACGGACATTGGGGGACCTTAATGGTGATTTTCTTACTCGTATTGTGTAAGATATATATATTCCAATTTTAGTAACTGAATCTTAAATATTTATTTTTCTTTTAGAAAACATGTAGTTTTCTAAGTATCAAGTTTATCTTTTGTATCCCAAGTTCCTTCATGTTTCATTAATAAAAACAAGAGCACATTAAGTAGGTAATAAAGAAAAATTGATATGCGTACTTAATTACAAGTTAATTGCCAAATGTAACTCAAACCTCATTTATTACTTGTTTATTACAGTAAAAGACAATTTAATTCAAGAAACTTTTTGACCATTTTATAAACTTTTAACCAGCTAATGTATTAGTCAACTAGGAATTTAAGGAATGTTATCATACTATTGTGTTATTTAGCAACATTATAATGCTAATGTTAACAAATATTTTATAAACATAAAATAACTTAAATTAACTTCTTTTGACGAAATAGAAGTTTATGTGTAGATGATGAAGACTTTATATATAAATGATTAATCAAATTATAATATATAAAGATACATAAAATAAAATGGAAACCATGCCCATAACAAGTTTTGAACCAGTAAGGTCAAGAGTCACGACTTAACTGTCCCCAAATAGAAAGTTTGCTCTACTTAGGTTAATACACATTGTTCAACTTTTATATATATTTCGTTGAACTACTTTTTAAAATTCTATAAATACTTCTCGTTTGATCTAACTTAAAATGAATCTCGTTCTCTTGAACGAGCATGACGCTAAAAAGGAGCGAACGACCGTCATAACATAATTATATGAGCATCGCGAGTACGGGGACTAAAGAGTTAGGACAAAGTCAGTCTTAAGAAAAGATAACAATAATAACGATATGAAAAGCAGTTAAGGAAGGGAAAAGTCTCAAACATGATTTATCATCAGTTATGCTGCATAGTTTGGTTAAAGTTAAATACAGTAGGAAATTATGTACCTTGATATGATTGTAAAAGTCAAAAGTATAAATAACTTTAGCAAAATAATACTCCCTCCGTCCCAAAATTATTGTCCACCGACAAAAAACACACAGTTTAAGAAAAGTACCACCTTTTTAGCTTTCTCTCTCTTACTTTTTGCAGAAAGACAGTTTTACCCTTAAACAATTAATTTAAAACCTTGTTAAAGTTTGTAATTAAGATTTCAATTAAGGGTAACCTAGTAATCTCGATCTAAAATTCCTACCTATTTTTAGGAATTTTAAAAGTGGACAATTAAATTGGGACAAACCGAAAAGGAAAGGTGGACTATAATTTTGGGACGGAGGGAGTAGTAGTAGTTCAAATTTTCTTAATATACAATCACATTTTTGTAATGAAATATACAAATAGTTAGGATCTATTCCAAAAATCTGTATGCCATTCATATCTTAGTCTTCATATGAAGGGACATCAATTTGCATACTCATATCCTAAGTAAGTTTTACACACAACCTAGATATATTTTCCTATGATAAATTTTAAAAAGTCAAAGAATACACTTATTGTCCAATAAATCACGTAGAATGTAGAAATGACCAAACGAATGTGAGTCCATATTTTGGTATTTTGTTTTAAAGAAAAGATTTATAGTATATTTTGACCAATTTAAGGTTTGGTCGTAAACTAGGACTAAACATGTTGATCAACATAAACATGTATTAATGTTTCCTGTCATTTAATTCTTTAGCTATTAAATGAGACTAACAATGAATAAATTGGAACTCAAGATAAAAGAGAGATGAGTCCCTCACTCTCTTTAAGCTTTGTGTTCTTCATCATCTCACACATGGATCTTTTTTCTGATAATCACTTCAAACCCGAATTAGAACACGAGTTCGAGTTTGAAGATGATTTTACCATGGACACAAAGGGTGTTTTCCAAGATTTACACCAACTAGACAATCTTTCTCACACAAGTTCA
Source organism: Glebionis coronaria (assembly GCA_025667525.1). NCBI lineage: Eukaryota > Viridiplantae > Streptophyta > Magnoliopsida > Asterales > Asteraceae > Glebionis > Glebionis coronaria. The sequence continues at coordinate 90,317,422 of CM046879.1, read as the reverse complement.
TCTTTTGACCCTAATTACACAACTCATGTTGAGGGATACGACCCGTTTGGCCCCTTGCCATATGGGATAGGTTTGAATGATCTTGATGAATACGAGTTTAAGCCTCTTCAACATGTAAATGACAACGCAATGGTGGTGAATTATGTCCCTCAGAACAGAAGCTTCATGCCTTGCCCCCAAGCGGATTTTTCCGCCCGTTTAGGGATCATGGAATGTCCGATTCCAAATCCAAAGCCGATGAGTTTCTTTGCACCAGATGAAGGATCATGCATCACTGCTGACAACGGACTCAACAAAGGCAATAGAAAGCCGCACAAATGGACAAAGAATACAAACTCTTCCAAAGGGCAATGGACCCAAGAAGAAGATAGGTAATGTACCTTTTTTTAATTTATGTTAATTCCTATATACAGCATCAGAAATGAGATCATTTTAAGGCTATATAGCCAAAATTTTCCAATCAAACACTAGTTGTTATCGTCAAATAAAGTACTGAGAGTATATCAGCGCAGGCAAATGTCAAAAGACTTACTTGTTGAAGACCCTTTCCGGCTGTCTTCACAAAATAATGACTACCTAAACATTTTGTTTCAGTCTTAGTATACATAATGACTATTACAACAAAGCTTTCTTAACATGCAATTTTTTGTTTAAGCCTACTACGAATAATCTTTCTATATAGCTGAGTAACGAAAAAGATAGACATATAAATTCTTGGGTGTGTGTCCAAACATGCAGGATTTTGAAAGAAATGGTGGAGAAATATGGGGTGAGAAAATGGTCATATGTTGCTCAGATGTTAAAAGGGAGGATTGGCAAGCAGTGCAGAGAGAGGTGGCACAATCATCTTAGGCCTGACATCAAGGTTTGCTTTTTATAGTAAACAAAAATATAAAATAAGAGAATATTGTAAATACTAAAACACAGATTTAAGATGGTGACCGGGATTGTTGATCTTGTTACTTCATTTTGATGTAGTAAATAATCAGTATATTTGCTAATCTAAACTATGTTTTTACTATAGTAAAAACTATGTCATTTTATATACTGCAAAAACAACATAAGGCTGTAAGCAGTTTCGAAAAGAAATCCTTAGCATGCCGTAAATCATTTATGTGCAATTTGTCATGTTATATACATGTATATATTGATTTATTTGACCATTTGTTATGTATCAATAACTCTATAAACGATTACAGAAGGATTTCTGGACAGAGGAAGAAGATCGGATACTGATTGCTGCACATGCAGAAGTGGGGAACAAATGGTCAGAAATTGCAAAGAAGCTACCTGGAAGAACAGAAAACTCCACCAAAAACCATTGGAACGCAACAAAAAGGAGGCAATTTACAAGACGAAAATGCAGGTCTAAATGGCCAAGACCAAGTCCTATCCTCCAAAACTACATCAAGAGCTTAAACTTGCCAAGAGGACGAATGAATTCAAATAAAAATAACAATGCTCACACGTTAGCAGTGGTTAAACCATTGTCATCAGTTACAGAATTAGAAGATTTTGATTTCAACGATGTGCCAGAATTTGCTATGGATGAGAAATTGCTTGAATGGGATGATAATATTGAATCATTGCTTGATGATATCCCTTTCAATAATCGAGGTGGCGAAGAAGTGGATTCATATTTGCAAGGTGAAGTGAAGAAGGAGATGGACTTGATGGAGATGATTTCCCAGGTCAACTTTTAGATGCTGATACGAGAGAACTCGAAAAAGAATAAAGATTTTGAAATCAATAAATATTTACACATTGTGCTTTGAAACCGAGTGTGTCCATGTAGTTAAGATCAGCTTAGTACCATATAATTTTTTTGAGAAGAAATACTTTAATAAAATAGAATTATAGCACCGAAACAGAAGGAACAAGCGGACAATATCTAACAATCCAAATAGTAGTGTAATCTAAAATACACGAAAACTATTACCCAAAATCTTTCGAAGTGGATTCATATTTGCAAAGTGAAGTGAAGTAGATTGATTTAATGGAGATGATTTCCCAGGACAATTTTTAGAAGCCGATATGAGTATTCAAATGAGAACTCGAAAAAATAAAAGATTTTGATGTCAATAAATGTTTGCACTTTGCACATTGTGCTTTGAAAGCACTTGTGTGTCTAACCCATGTAGTATCTGGCAAATAAGCCTTTGCTAGGGCTTCATTCAAAGTTGATGCGGAACACATCCACATTGTATGTACTTAGACGATTTCTTGGTGATAATATATTTTACCGGGGTAAAAAACCGTTTACCCAAAAATATGAACTTAGTACCATATAATTTTGAGAAGAAAAAGTTCAATCAGATAAAATTATAGTACCAAAACCCGAAGGAACAAGTAGACAATATCTAACAATCCAAATGGTAGAGTTTAATCTAAAATACACGAAAACTATTACCCAAAATCTCTCCTTTAAGCCACACGATTTGAACAACCTCAAGCCTTCTTTGGCTTTAAGCGCTTCACCTGCGAGTATAGGAAGACTCCAGCAAGAGCAACTCCCGTACCTGATAGATGAAACTCGCAATAAGTATGTATCATGCATGTACTAAGAAAAACCAACTCTCTTCTTTTTTTAGCTAGGTGTGAGTAAGGAAAACAGGTTGGGACACAACATTTGTTTTTCTTATCCCGCTTTTAAAAGTCTCCAACATGTCAATAATGATTACCAGGTAAAGAACAGCCCATGTTTGACCCATTTTCTTTAAAATGATTCAAGATTGTCTGAGTCTTGAAAAAATAAATAATGGAATCTTAATGCAAAATTATGAACATGAAAGTGTACCTATGGAGTTGATAGGTGAAACAGGTGTTCGGAAGAACAGAACAGATGTCACAATCACCACCACACGCTTCACACAGTTACCAACAGAGTGCGTAACCGGAGACACCCTTTGCAAAATCATATAGGAAACCTGCACGACACATACATGTTAGCATATAAGTACAAAGTGTGCCGCTGATTTCTAATTTATGAACAATAAAAATGTTCTATTACACACCTGCTGATACGCATGGAAGCAGATAGCAGCAAGGAGAGACCTAACGTAGACTTGTTTAACGTTCAAACCCTGAAAAGACCAATAAAAAATCATTCGTCAAAAAACAAGAGTTGCAATAAACGTAAGCTATCCAATAGTAAGTAACAACAGTTTCTAAATTTCAAAAATACTCACAGCAGCTGTTAGGTATGCAGGGGTAACCTTCACTCCTTCGGTTAAGAGAGTAACAGGGGTCAACAAGAAGAATGACATAATTGTTATGATTGAAAAGAGTGTAATATTGTCCAATGATTCCTGAAGAAGACATAATTGTTACAGCTGAGAATAACAAAAAAGTGCATACATGTACAATCAAAATCACCACTTTTTTGTTAACGAGTTATAAGTTATAACAGAACAAACTGTCTGTTGAAGATACCTCTTTCTTAACCATAAATTTCTTGCTGAGGACATTACGTGATTGATTAGACAAATTGGATGCCATTGCACTCCAAAATCCAGCCCTGTTTACCAAATGCAATGAATCAGTTCATAAAGATACCGTATGAAATCCATAAACTGGAATTCGATTTTCTTCGTTCATGTTAGGAGTAATTGGTAAATAGTGAAATACGAAACATATATTGAAAAGAATGATAAGTATTAATCCGCACCAATTAAATGATGCCTCAGTCATCGATGCAAGGGCCACTCCACCAGCAATTGGTAAAAGGGAACCTACAACCCACGGTGTTGGCATCTGTCAAGTAAGATGATTAGTAGTCATTGTCAACACGGGCTAATAAATTGTATATTTTCGTTATGAAAAGCCAATTATAAACAAAAGTATATTAAAAAGCATACCTCTCCTAAGAACATAGCAGACAGCACAACTGAGAAAAACGGCTCCATAGCTTTAATTGTGTGGGTAAATGAGACAGCCACCTTTCCAAGACTCATGTTTGTAAAAAGATTTCCCATTGTATGGACCATAGCCAATGGGAGAATTGCTAGAAGCTGCAAGTTTATAATTAATCAGTATAAAAAATATATATTGGCCATTCATTCATAAAATATAGACGTACCTGTGCACCGCTGATTTTAGGTCGTTTGTGAAGATTTAATGTCCACATCAAAAACACAAGGGTACTCCCGACAGCAAACTGAACTGTAGTAACAGTTATTGGATTTGGGAAGACTTTCAAAACCTGCAGCATTAATTTACCAAAAATGTAATTATTCTTCAAGTAAAACTGGAGATTGCAAAAGGTTAAATTAGTACTAAATGCAGCTATTTTTTCATGTGTGTTATTGCTTCATCCGATCATATCTAACAACTAGTTGTGAAATAACACATTTCATCCATATTCTACTCTCCTAACATTATAGAATCCTAAGTTATTTCAAAATGTAGCATTGATAGAAATATAAATATCCTGGTTTTGTTCAAGTCGTATCAGGCTTAGTGTTTACTATCTTTAATTGTAAGGACTAAGGCCCTGCTCTGCCAATAGCTTTGAACAATGTTATACACCATAAGTGTGAAGGTCACGCATTGCAACATTAGCAATCTTTAATAGTCAAAACGACTAAAGTGAGCCCAATTTTCCTTTGATAAATCTTTGGAGTTATTATAACCTACATCAGCCTGTTCAACTTAGTTCACCAGTACAAAAGCATTCAATTCAAAACAAACATATATACATGCTACGTTTAATCTTTTTCTCATTGCAGATAGCATAACACTCTTACATTCTTAAAGCAATCACGAATAATAGTATCAATCATTTAAAAAAAGGGTTTAGGACACGGTGTTTCAATATGCACAATTTTGTGATTTATCACATAAGAAATAGTGACACGTGTGAGATTTTGTGGTTATAAGCTATCAGAAAGTGTTCTAATATGCACATTTTGATGACTTGTCATCCTATACCACAAAATCGGACTCGTGCACTATTTCTTATGTGACAACTCACCGCAATGTGCATATTGGAACACTTTTTAAAAGTTCGTCACATTTATCGAGACATTTTGCACTTCATGTACCATAACATGTCTTAAAAAAAAGTTTGTTGTTACTTTTATAACTTAACCCTATAAATAAATAAATCCACGTAGCATTTAATACAAAGTTACAATCATTTAAATCAAATCAAAGTATAATAGTATATGTTACCGCAATTAATTCTATATCTTACCCAATAAATCATTTCAAATTTCAAATTTCAAATATGAGAAATTACTTAATCATTTCAAATTACAAATTCAAACACTCGCGGAGACAGAAGGAGGCAGAGTGGGCACATATCCCCTAGCAAAAAAAATATAACATAAATAATTTGAAATATCTTGCTATTTCGTAATTCGCCCCCCTAACGAACCGTTTTTTAGTGTAGTTTTATCAAATGATCTCGACCATGATCTAACTAGTACTAAAACACAAACATATTAATACAACCTTAAAAAGAACATATAAAACAAAGAAACAAACCTGTTTATTATAGATATTGAAATAGATATTAAACAGATACCAAAGCCCAAACAACGACCCAAGCACCAAAGTCTCCCCCATTTTGGACTTGACAACCACCGCGTCCCCATCACCAACAACACCTTCCCCACTAGCCTCCGCCGCCTTCACTTCCACACCACCATCGCCGCTCTCCTTCTCCAACGCCGGTGCCGATATCCAATCACCCAGCTTCCTGTTACTCAAACACTTTATCGGACCCAATCCACGTGTCTGTAAAGACAAACCATTGACGGATCGGAAGGTGAGAGACGATGGGAGGTTGGTGGGTGTTTGGGTGAGCCTGTGATGACGTGGCTTGAGGTTAGGTATGGTTGTTGAGATATTGATGGAGGATGTTTGCATTTTGGGTTGGTTAGATCTTTGTTTGGGGGGTTGGTGAGTGTGTGTTTTATTGGAGGCTCCGCCCGAAGAAATGAAGAGGGAGAAGTGACAAAGTGTGTGTTGTGTGGGGTTTTGGTTTTATATTTGGGTTTGTTTATAAAAGTTTGTTTTTTTATTGGGATATTCTTTGGGGATATCAGATTTGTTTTTGTTGGACTGCCTTGAATCTAACTACTCTCTCTACTATGTTTTCCACGGCTGAGAACATGCATCTAAAAAAGAACAAAGGAAGCAATCTCCACCATCCAATATTAATCTTTTAAAATTTAATTAAAAAAACATATTTTCATCCTATTTCTTAAAAATTAAATATCTCTCAAACCGTTAATCGTTATGAAAAAATAATTATACCGTCACGACGGGAATTAAATTATCTTTCCATAGATATGCACTTCTATATACTTTCGGCGAACTTTTTTTAAAAAATTTCGTAAAAAAATCACATGTAATTCTCGAAAAATTACATGTAATTCTCGAAAACTCATGTTTGATTAATTATTTTAAAAATCACATTTGAATTTGTAACGTCACATGCGATTTGTGAAATCACGTGTATTTTTTTGACGAGAATTTCAACATTGTAAAATCGTTAAAAGTATATGAAAATAACCGTCTATTAAATGACAAAAATATTTTCGTTATTATTTTAAAACCACACGTGATTTATGTGAATTACATTAAAATGTTTGAATCACATGTAATTTTGTTAATATATTAAAATCGTTGTTGCCATTAATATAAAATATGTTCATTTTACCGAGGTAGAGTCCCCTTTACCCAAAAAAAATATATGTAAAACAAATTGGCTTCTGAATTACATGTGATTCGGTGATAATTACATGTGATTTTGCTTGCATTACATATGATTCAAGCATACCGAAACTGTAACTTTTTCTAACAAACCCACATTAGATGAATCACATGTGATTTTTTTAATCACGTATTATTTTTTCATTTATGTAAAATATATAAAACAAATTGGCTTCTAAATTACATGTGATTTTGTTTGAATCACATGTAATTCTGCTTGAATTGCATGTGATTCGGTGATAATTACATATGATTTTTCTTGCATTACATGTGATTCAAGCATTCCGAAACCTTAACTTTTTCTAACAAACCCACTTTAGATGAATCACATGTGATTTTTTTAATCACATGTAATCTTGTTAATATATTAAATTGTCTGCTTGAATTACATGTAATTCGATGATAATTACATGTGATTTTGCTTGCATTGGATCACATGTAATTCGATGATAATTACATGTGAATTTGCTTGCGTTACATGTGATTCAAACATTTCAAAACTTTAACTTCTTCTAACAAACCCACTTTAGATGAATCACATGTGATTTTGTTTGAATCACATGTAATTCTGTTAATATAAAAAAATGTTTTGTTGTCAATCATATAAAATATAGAAAGTAAACTGGCTTTTGAATTACATGTGAATTTGTTTTGATCACATGTAATTTTACTTGAATTACATGTGATTCTCTATGTGTTTTTACATGTGATTCATGTGAAATATATAAAGCAAATTCGCTTTTTAATTAGTTATGAGTTTATTTTAATCACATGTAATTCTGCTTAAATTACATGTGATTTAATGATAATTACATGTGATTGATCCGAATAGCAATTTACTTATACTAAATCCAAAATCATAATTTTCACCAAACCGTAAGTAATTTTTTCAAACACTTGTGATTTGTGTCAAATGACATGATTTTACCAAATCATATGTGATTTACCACGAATTACATGTGATTTATCACGAATCGCATGTGATTTACTTGGTTTCTAGATTATTGGTATTAAAGTTGAAAATAAAAATCTATGAAAACATGTAACTTAAAAAAAAGACTAACGCGTCAAATGGGACGAAAGTTAGATGTAAAGTTATGTGAGTCTACATGAATCACATGTGATTTAAAGCAAAATTACATGTAATTATTTATAAATCACATGTGATTTAAAGCAAAATTACATGTAATTTTGTATAAAATCACATGTAATTTGAGCAAAATTACATGTAATTATTTATAAAATCACATGTGATTTGAGCAAAATTACATGTAATTCACACAAAATTACATGTAATTTTCATTCAACACTAACTAACCACTTTATTACAAAAAATCACATGTAATTCACACATAATTACATGTGATTTGCATTTAACACTAATAAACTATTTTATTACAAAAATTACATGTAATTCACACATAATTACATGTAATTCACACAAAAGTTAACGATTTACAGTGTTAAAAATTCTCGCCAAAAAAATTACACGTAATTTTCGAAAATTACATGTAATTTTTCGAGAATCACATGTAATTTTTTATGCGTAAATTTAAAAAAAAAAGTTTGTCGAAAGTGTATAGAAGTGCCTATCTATAGAAAGATAACTTAATTCCCGTCGCGATGGTATAATTAGTTTTTCGTAACGATTAACGGTTTGAGAGATATTTAATTTTTAAGAAATAGGATGGAAATGGGTTTTTAAATTAAATTTAAAAAGATTAATATAGACCATTAGATGAAACTTGAATGGATGGTTGAGATTGCTTCCTTCCTTCTTTTTTTGATGCATATTCTATAAGGATCTCACCTCTTCCACGGCTATGTTGTTTCTAGTTAGTTCATCAATAATACCAACTAGGTAGATGCTTGTGCTTCGTCGCGGGTTTTCAGTGGACGTTGGTTCGGTAAAAGTGTAGTAATGATCCAAACCGATGTGTAGTTATAGCATTAACGTTCTAAAAATAGTTTTTACATAAGTTTTGTCACATGTGGCATGGGATCCCCATAATTATTTACATATTTAGTAAGTTGTCATAGCACGTACGCTGCCATGACATATGTTTATAATAGTAGCATAAGTACAGTATTTTGTTAATCTGGCTAGGCCGATTTATTTTTTCTTGTCTGCTTCTATGTTAGGTAGGAGCGAACGCTTGGCGGTTGTAGTCTTCCTTTTCATTTGTTTTTCTCTGGTTGTCTCAACAGTTGTTATAACATTGTTTAGCACAACGTCTTCTCGATGAGTACCTACATATGATGATTAACATAATAATTAGTCAGAAATATGAGCTAACGTTTTTGGGACAATGCAGGATGTATATAACTCCTTCTGAACACATCTGCAGGCAGCTCAACGCAACAGCAAGGCGTTTTCAGCAAAAACAATTTTCAAAATGAGAATTTCTTAAAATGACTTGTGAAATGTACAATAAATGAAATAGGACTTGTAAAAGTGTATAATATATTTGATCTACCTTTTTGTGTAATGTTTATAGCCGCAATTTTTATTTTTTTTGTAATAATTTCAATCCATATTACAAAATTAAGTAATAATCACTGCCTAACACACAGTTAAAGACAAATTAAGCCTACTTGAAAAATAAGCATTATTCAGTTCATGTTTTCCACAAAATTGGTTTTCAGTTTGGGTCAGTTATGATAAGGTTAAACAAACACCCCAAATAGCTTATGTGGTTTTCGTCTTATATTTCATAAGGTTACTTTATGTTGCTAATTCGAATGTCTTAACTTATATAAGCTTAATATGACATGATAAGCAGTATAGGCCAAAAAAGTTACTGTACCAAATAAGCCACAAAAACTTATCTTATAAAAAATATTCCGGAAACCAAAATAGTCATAACCTAACTGATAAAGGTGGTTTTCGCCTTATATACAGGTGTTTGTTCCATAAGCTGGACCAAAATAAGGCACAATAAGTTTACAAGGTCCTAATAAACTTATATAAGGCGAAAAGGTTCAAATGTCGAGGTATTAAACATAATAAGGCGAAAACCAAATAACTCATAAGCCGTTATATAACACGAAACAAACTCCCCCTTAATAATTACTCTACAAAGACGGTTACACTCAGTAATAGTAACATTTAAACTAATGACAGTGACACGTAACCAAAAACCTGCGTATAAAATTAATCAAATACAGAGTAGCAAATTAATCGCTAGTTAGCACAAAGGCGTAAAATTAAAACACGCGCATAATTATCCTAATTAAAAATAATTATCGCTACCTAGCACACACGCAGTAAATAAAAACACGCGCATAATTATAAACAAATTTTATATAACTAACAGTAATCACTAACGCACACAGTTATAATCAAATTTTAGCCTATTCTAAAAATTAAGCATTATTCACTTATACATTTAACTAATAATCACTATCACACAGTTGGTTACACTCAGTATAATAACATATATCGCTACCTAGCACACAGCTTTAGCAACTAATAGTAGCATTTTAAAAAAACCGCACTACTTGCAAATAACCATATCATCCTAGCATTATGATTTTATAATCACTATTCCACTTCCACTTAATTGGCATTTCCAGCTGAACAAACTACAGTGATGATGATTGTACAGGATTTCAACCATGTAATAATTTTTCACTTAAGCACTCTCTGTGGACTTTTTTTTTTATCCAGTGAATGTTGCGGTGCATACAACATAAATCTTTAGCCCATCTCGAAAGTTTAGGTGTAACTCTACCAAAAAGTGAAAATGACTTTATTTAACTTCAAGGTGCTAAATAAGTCGAAACAGGTTGTTGTTTAAACTTAATGATCAACAATGGGCTTAACTAACCTATTATTGTCTGTGAAGTTTTTTTTGGTGAATCGCAATATGTGGGGCTATTAAAACCATGTTCCTATAGTCTACTATTTCTATCCATAAGGCTTAAAATAACTACAATTTTTCTAATCATCAAGGCCAATTTGCTGCTATAAAATGATGTTCGGTGACAATATACTTCATTTATTAAATTGCAATAGTGATAGGCAGACATTAGTAACGGCTAACTTTGTACTCATATATTCACCCAACAATAGATTTTTAGATTTTATATCCCTACCAGTATATACCCTGAGAATGAAGATACTGCATTTCACATTTAACAATATGACATACAAAGTTGGTCACTTATTATTATAAACGTGAAAGCAAACTACAGGTTGTAAACTAACAGTATGCTTGAAATCATACTATCTATCTAGCAAGTATGCATAAACTTTGATTTAACCTTTAAACATATATTTTCGTTAGTCTTAAAAGGTTTAACCTTTAAATTAACAGTATGCCCGATAAGATTTTTGGACCCGAATTAAACCGACCCTATAAGGCCTTATCGGGTTCGGGTCGTATTCGGGTCGGGTCGGGTCGGGTCGGGCAACCCATATGACACCCCTACCAACAATAACATTAAGGGATTGTTTGGAATTGTTTTGTAACAAACATTGCATAATAGTAGTTTAATATGATAACATGAACCGTAAACAATTTTTTCCTCAGTGAATTTTATGGCAGAACATAAACAGCGGTATTATTAACTACAATTCCAAAACGTATGTCAAACAAAAAATTATAAAATAATAATAGAATAAAATTATAAAAAAATATAAAATCATAAACGGAACGCATTTAAACTACGATACTATTACTCTATGTCAAACAATCAGAAAACCTAACAAAAAATGTTTGAACTCAAAAAATAAACAGTACATGGAAAATATGCATAAAATCGCTAAGACTAACCGATGGGAACTGTAAATATTTTCTGCAACGGAGATACGAATTGATGTTGAAACAAAGATGTTGAAACGAAGGTCAAACCTATTATCATAAAAAAAACAGGATATTACAGCAAAGCTAGATACATTCGATAATATATCAAAAACAAACTTATGTATAAGCCCATGGCCTCATAAGCCTATAAATAAGTCGAAACAGGTTGTTGTTTAAACTTAATGTCGGGGTTATTCGCCCGTTATTCTGCTCGTCCACCATTGTGTTAGAACACAATTAGCGTCATTTAAAACATACCTTTAATTCCTACTCGGTAAATTCCTCCATTGTCAACCAACAATCTGAAATCACACATGTAATAATTAAACATCAGATATATAGAATCATAAAAAGAAGAAAAAAGGCAAAAGGGTCACCGAAAAACTCAAAGACACGCCGACGACGACTCTATGCATATATCCCGTGATCTTGTCTCTTCACTCCTAAACGGAGTAGCGTTAACCTCAATTAAGATAATTGGATGGCAGAAGCAATTAAACCACAAAACCACCAGCCGAAACCGTAATTAATATAGAAGAAATTTTGGACGGCAGAAGAAATAAATCACTAACTCAAATATAATAGAAACACCCAAAGGTTCAAAATCTAAAATCAAAAACGTATAAGAACACCCACAAATATGAAAGCCACAACATGTTACCTCTTGTTATGTCTGACGGCGGCGGTGGCGGTTTTTTTGATGAAGATAAGAAATGAGGATGGAAGAGGTTGGATATTTTTTTTTACCGTCAGTTACCGTCGATAAAAGTCTGTGAGGAGTTTTTTTTTAATGACGGAAATTCCCATCTATTATAATAGTTATAAGAAAAAATTTCACGTTTGGTCCCTATCGTTTACCCCAAACATCAAGTTTGGTCCCTATCTCAAACTAAGTGCACAGATCGTCCCTATCGTTTATACTTTGGATCAAGAATAGTCCCTATCTTGGATGGGCGTTAGTTTTGGCAGTTAAATCGTGTAAGTGGAGGGGCATTATGGTCCTTTCCTTGTTTGGCTTCATTAAATACAAACACTCACCCCTTTTCATCCCACAAGATCAAACACACACCTTCTCTCTCTAAACATCACCTTCACCAACATAAAAAAAATCACAGCACCAACTTCTTATCTCTAAGCATCACCTTCTCTCTCTCATAAATCCAAATCTTATAAACAAAAAGGAATAATTTAAAAAGTCTGAAAGGAAGATTAGCACCACTAACTCCCCACGTTAGCAAATGGACGAAACAACACCAACTCAGATATCTTGTAAACCACAAAACTAAAACGATTCAGTCACAAGCATAACCCATATCCTATATCAAAAATTCGAAATTAACTGTGGATCTGTTCCCTGTGGCATATTATGTGATTTGTGGTGGTCCGATCGTGATGGTTGGTGATGTAACCATAAAGGCGGTTGGTGATGGGGATTGGTTGATAGACCGGTGGATGTGGGTGACGGGTTAAGCGATGTGGGTGACGGGTTAGGCGAGGTGGTTGATAGACCGGTGGATGTGGGTGATGCATCCAATGGAAATTGTGGGAGCAGTTGATCAGCTTCGAGACGGGAAGACGGTAGCAATCAAGAAACTGAGCAAATCAAACCAGGTGGGTATTATGGAAGACGGCGCCAAGAGCTTGAGAGGTGTTGAAGTTCTTTGGACAGTAGCGACATGAAAAGATCCTTGTTTGTGGGGTAGACCGGATGATGGCTGTTGTTGGTGTTTGATGGCGGCGCTGCCATCGGCGCCGTCATGATGAAACTGAGGTGGGTATTATGGAAGATGATGATGATGTTGTGGTTTTTCTGGGGGTGTGTAGGCTTCTATAAGATGATAGAAACCTTCATCCTCCATTGATGGTACTTCTTACACACAGTGAAAGTGAAACTCTGTGTGTTAATGTTTTGATGCTGCTGATGACATGTTTGCCATAATAGGAGGGGAAGGGGACATTCGTGGGACCACATGGAGTCACGAGAGAGGGATTTTTAGGAGTGGGATTGGTTTAGTGAAAGTTTAATTTAAGATCTGGAGTGAATGGGTCAAAACCACTTTGAAATGAGTGTGATTAGGATTAGGGTTCATGTTCATATGTGTGTGTTTTAGTGTGTGTAATGATCTGGGTTTAGGGGGTGTTTAGAGAGAGTCAGAGAGAGAGATAGATATAATAGGTGGTGGGTGGATAAGGGGTGGGTGGGTGTATGCATTAAAAGAAGTCAAAACAAGTAAAAGACCGAAATACCCTTTCAGCCATAAGAGTTAACGGATAAAACTAACCCTCATCCAAGATAGGGACCATTCTTGATCCAAAGTGTAAACGATAGGGACGATATGTGCACTTAGTTTGAGATAGGGACCAAACTTGATGTTTGGGGTAAACGATAGGGACCAAACGTGAAATTTTTTTCTAGTTATAATAACACCCAATGTTTCAAAAACCAACTATTTATTTGAGGGTAAAGTGTAAATTTCGTCTTTTGATTTTGTACAAACATTAATTTTCCTATTGAATGCGAATTTTCGATAATTTTGTCATTATACTTGTAACTAGCTTAAAGACCCGTCTAACGTCGGGTATAGTTTATTGAGCGATTTTTGTAAGAAGTAACAAAGAGATGTTAATATTAAAAGAATATAAATGGGTATGATAATAAATAAAAACAATAATAGAAAAGAACATGAATTGTTCAATAAGCGTTTAAGTTTGTAAAATCATAAAAATAGACTTTCATGCATTTTGGTCTTCAACCATGACGTATGTGAGCTCAAATAAAATAAACAGCCAACGCCCATTTCGTAAACACCTAAAAGTTAAAGAAAAGGTAACTAAAAGGAAACCGTGAACAATAATTTAGAATTAAGCACAAAATATTAGAATAAGCATTTAAAAAATACGTTTATAAACCGTGTAACACTTCTTTATAAACCACATTTGTAGTCGTTTTAGATATGTTCCCATCCGGATCACAAACAAAAACCTCCAAACCTTTCTTGTTTTTCACTCTTTGTAAACCACATTTTTAGCTACGTATAGTTTAATTAAAATAAAATAATAAACGTTTATACTTCGTCAACACCAAATTTGATAGTCTTGAATAAAAAATAATCAAGTTAATGGTCAATATTCGTTTCGTGAACACTAATGATTCACAAAAAATATAAGTAAAAATAGGATACGATTAATAATCAAGTTATGTGTACTTATGTGCCTTATATGTAATTTTAACCTCTTATAAGCCCAATACACCACTTACCTATACATTAAAATTCTAGCAATGAAAAATGATCATCGATCACTCAATCACTAACTTCTTCAACATTTGGCTTTTTGCTACTCAAACAAAACACCAATCATCTATCTCATACACTATTTTTCGTCACTTTTAACAAAACACCGATCATCTATCTCGTAAACAAATAGCCTTTAAAGTAAATGATTGAGGAAGTTTTCCATTGTTATCATTTTGATATTATACTACGACTTCACCGCTTTGCCAACCCATTGCCAAACTGTTCATTTTGACACATAAGCTTAAATTATCAATTAAAATAATCACGTAAGCCATTCACATGAGCATAATAAAACACGTCACCATTCAAATGAGCATAATAAAACACGTTACCATTCAAGATAGTTATAAACGTATAGACACAGGTCTCCAAATTACAATTGAATAGTTGAACTTTGAACCAATACGTGACAATACATTATGAATCGTGACTTCCATATCTTTTGGTGCCTCTACCATGACTTAAGTTACAGGAAAACTTGAATATTCATTGTCTTTGTTGTCTTTATGTAAGACTTGTGTTCGACAGTTTTTTCACCTTCGTATGTAACATTGCTGCATAATTCAATTATCAACAATTATGCATAAAACATATCTTTTACATAACTCATTTTCTAACATTATAAAACTTTTCTGGAACTGCTGACACAAACTTATCTTTTACATAACTCATTTTCTCACTTTCTTTTGTAACATTGCTACATTGTGGTTCGCTAATAGCTTTCAAATCTTTTGGCCCTTGAATTAACAACTTTGCATTTGGCTATCCTTTGTGCATGTGATGCATATAAATTTTGAACAGATATTTTCCATTTGGCTCTCAAAAATTCTATAATCTACATTTGGCTATCAAAAATCATATACAAAAAAATAAAGTATAATTATGTAAAGAAATGAAGAAATGTAATGAGAAACAAACCTGAAGAACTTGAAAGAACAAAAACCCACATGACCATATAATAAAACATTCCGCAAAAAATAAACCTATAACGACATCGTCCTCCATTTTTTAACGCGCACCCTATAATTTATCATAACCACATCTGATCCCAAAACCAAGTCATCTATCGCGATCACAGAACAACACCTTCCGGTGCTTAATCAATAATTATCTAAAACAAATACACATCAAATCGCATTTTCGACCTTTAGTTGAATGCTTCCATGTGAAATACTAAATGTGGCTTCACAAAATCATGTTTCGGGCTTGGTTTCAACTTTTCTAAATTTCATAATGAGTGAATTATGATGGGTCAATTTCTGCAACTTACTTATCAGCTTATTTTGGGATCAATGCGCCTTTTTACCTAATTTCTAACCTACAAACCTTTAAAAAGAGACATCCATAAGTTCTTCATTCAACTGCTCGCAAAAAATACTTAAGCCAAACGTGACATAAGCAAGTCAAAAAACCATTTCCTGATGTGCTCTTTTTGAATCTGATTTTCTTATTCATATAAGCATAAGCCTAAGCATAACTAATTCAAAATGAACGCGTCTCTAATATCATTTGAGTCCTAAATAACAAAAAGTTTTAATAAAAGATTATGAATGCCACAATATGCCCTCTACTCTAACTACTTGTAGTTGCTATACGTAGATCATAGTTATAATACAGAAAATTGCGCATTAAATATTTATAACGCATACAAACTTGGAATATTGTATTCATATCTTATTATTAAAAAAATTAAAAATATATGACACACTAATAGGATATAAAAATATTTTTTATTGATAATTTTTTCATAGTAATAAGTTAAATTTTCTCATGTAAGATTTGTTCCCACCTGACCCAAGTCTATCCTTGAAAGAATGACCCGCACCAGTTTGACCTTTTACGGACATGAATTACCCATTTTTTACAGATTAACTGAAGCTTACCCTTGACAAACTGGCCCACAGCAGTTTGACCTTTTACGGGTCTGATCTACCCGACTATTATTGTGCTCCAACATAAGGAAATCCAAAAACTATTTCCTCAAGCACATTTTAAGCATCCTATAAGTACTTTTCTATAAGCATACGCAAAAAACAATGATATTAACTGATTTTAACGTTTACAGTGCAAACAATACCTTTGTGAAACAATACTTATACGAAAGCATAATACTATTGGTCGTGGCAGCCTTTCTTCATGGTTAATAGTCATTGGATGTCGAAATAGAAATAATTATTTTTTTCTTTTTTCCCTCAAATGAAGCTCTAGACATAACCATGCTAAAAGTTCAGGTTATGGATGATCATCTTAATAGGAACAAATTTGAAGCCAAAAGAACAATTTAAATCGCTACAGAGAACGAATATACGCACGTGAGATCAGAATAGAATGGCCTATAATTTAATATTTGGAAGATGTACCCGGAATTTTGAATCAACGCCTATGGACACTTTCCCATGTGTAAAGCAACACTTTGCCAAAGCCCAATTCCGAATGTTGAACTGTTAAGAAAATAATAGAAAACAATAAACAAATCATACAATGAACCATTATAATCTAATTGAAATTTTTAGAATACAAAGTGTGTTATACACGATCAAAAAATGATCAGCTGCTAATCCATTTGAAGATCAGAGTTACATTACTAAACATTAGTATCCCTCTAGAATGGAATTTGGAGCATCATCATTTCATTTTAAACAAATTTACAGGCCTATGGTTTTTTTGTTTGGCTCTCTGTGGTTTCTTTAGGCCTATGATTTTTTTGTCTTTATATATAAATAAACAAAAAGACATTTCATCAAATACCTTATATGTATGCAGTTGTCTACGAATCCAAATTATAAGTTTCACGCATATCGGATGTAAAAATTATTACATCCTTTTTGAGACTTTAACTCAATCAGTGATGATAAAAACGGACTGAAGGATTACCTGACTGATTGTTGAAGAACATAAATTCGATTTTCTTGACTCATTACATGCTGCAGTTTGTCCTACAAAGAAATAATGACACAAACATTATTAAATCATGAAAACGGTGAAGCAACCACACAGTTGTAAAACAACCACAAAAAAGAATACACATGAATTCCGTTTGCCTATTTTTATTTGTGAAAAATGGTTTTCGAAACTGCTTATGGTTTTTAAAAATGACTGGAATGATTTTAGAGAGGTTATATGCCATTAAACATCTACTTAAATTTCATGGTAAACATAAATATTCGGCAGTTATAACTAAAGCTTACATGATTATTTGGTCGCATCAGAGTTATGCGTAAATCAGTATAAATTGACCGGTTAAACCTACACAATAAAACTTCAGAAATAAATTCTTTGAATCATTGTTAGATAAAGATTGTTTTAAATAGGTGGAATCGGAAAGAAGAGTGTAGATGAAGAATTGGATGATTACGAATCAACAGTTAATACGTATATATAAGAAATCACTTTACAAAAATAATTGATATTAATTACGGAGTACTATTTTTCAAAGTTCAAAATAAAATAATTAAATAACCATCTGTTACGAATTGATTCCATAAAATTAGTCATTGCTTTACAAAAAAATCCAAAGTACATAACGCGTTTTGTTTTAAAAGTTCAATTATTTGTTATGACTTGCCATAATTATATAGTTTTTCTTTTTATTTTAATTCAAAATATATATTTAATTAAAATCTTGTTATGACTTGTCATACTTATAACTTTTTCATTTTTATTTTAGGTAAAAATATATATTTAATATTATTTTCGATTTTGTTAAAAGTATTTGTACTTTTAACTTTTAAATTAATTTTACTTTTTATTAAAATAATTTTGTGTTTGTAAAAGAATAACAATAAGAGAAAGCTTGTTTTAATTTCTTTTTTTAAATGACTGTTATTTCATTTTGTTTAAATAATTGGTGTTTTCTTACCTCAACTAAAAAATAATTGTGTTAATAGTTGTGTTTTTTTAAATAACACCATAACACCAATTACTTATTAAACAAAATTGTGTTTTATTTTTTTGGATAAATAATTGGTTTGAAATATTTGATCATGGTAAAATTTAATTGCAACCTTTTTTTAAAATTTTTTTACATAGGCTTGCTTAGAAATTTAAATATGGTAATATAACCAAACCCTAATAATTTTAAAAACAGAGAACTAACCTCATTTTTGGAATTATAACTGTGATTACACGTTATGTAATCAATGTAATTGATTGTGGAAGAAAATAACTATAATATGGCATGATATACGTCAGTTTCACGATGTGTGTTTAAATAATTTAAAATCATGGTATTATTTCCTAAAATTATGGAATTCAGTTTTAAAATATATATTTAATATTAGTGATAATAATAAATGTATTTAAAAAATATAAATAACAAATGTATTTATAAAAATATAAATAACAAAGTACATAACGTGTTTTGTTTTAAAAGTTCAATTATTTGTTATGACTTGCCATAATTATATAGTTTTTGTTTTTATTTTAATCCAAAATATATATTTAATTAAAATCTTGTTATGACTTGTCATACTTATAACTTTTTCATTTTTATTTTAGGTAAAAATATATATTTAATATTATTTTCAATTATGTTAAAAGTATTTGTACTTTTATTTTTTTTAAAATTAATTTTACTTTTTATTAAAATAATTTTGTGTTTGTAAAAGAATAACAATAAGAGAAAGCTTGTTTTAATTTCTTTTTTTTGAATGACTGTTATTTCATTTTGTTTAAATAATTGGTGTTTTCTTACCTCAACTAAAAAATAATTGTGTAAATAGTTGTGTGTTTTTAAATAGCACCATAACACCAATTACTTACTAAACAAAATTGTGTTTTATTTTTTTTGGATAAATAATTGGTTTGAAATATTTGATCATGGTAAAATTTAATTGCAACCTTTTTTTTATAATTTTTTTACACAGGCTTGCTTAGAAATTTAAATATGGTAATATAACCAAACCCTAATAATTTTAAAAACAGAGAACCAACCTCATTTTTGGAATTATAACTGTGATTACACGTTATGTAATCAATGTAATTGATTGTGGACGAAAATAACTACAATATGGCTTGATATACGTCAGTTTCACGATGTGTGTTTAAATAATTTAAAATCATGGTATCATGGTATTATTTCCTAAAATTATGGAATTCAGTTTTAAAATTTATATTTAATATTAGTGATAATAATAAATGTATTTAAAAAATATAAATAACAAATGTATTTATAAAAATAATAAATTGTAAATTATTATTGTTTTTTTGTGTTTATTTACGTTTTTTTGTGTTTTTTACGTTTTTTATGATTTTTAAATTAAATGAAAAACTTATAATATTTTCTTTTCAATCATGTGTAAACGTACAAAAACATTGCCAAATGGGCTTTTTGTGTTTCAATGATTTTTTACTTTTTTCCATTTAAAAAATTTTGTTCTTTTAAATAAATAATTGGTTTGATTTATTTACTATGATTTATTTTTGCACACTTTTTTCTTGATAAATAAATTTTCGGAATAAAGCTCATTATGACTTAACAAAAATAAAAAAACTCATAAATGTTACAGAAAGTGTTTTAGTTGAAAGATAATGCTTAAAAAGTTTGTACATTCACTCTAAATTAGGAAGTTAATTGATTGCAATTTTAATGCTTGAAGCTTAAAGGGTTTGTAATTTATTTCATTTTATTAGGATACTAGCTTAATGACCCGCCTACGTCGAGAATAACTTATTGAGTGATTTTTGTAAGAAATAACAAACAGATGTCAATATTAAAAGAAAATAAGTGGGCTTGGTAATAGATGAAAAAACTAATAAAAGAAAACATGAATTGTTCGATGAACGTTTAATTATCTAACAATCACAATAATAGAGTTCTATGCATTTTGGTCTTCAACCCTGACATATGAGAGAGCGAATAAAGTCAACAACTAATGCCCATTTCATGAACGCTGAATGCATTTTAAGAAATTTTTGTAAGAAATAAAAAATATATGAAAAAAAATCAAACGTAAACATGTTTTGTTAATACATAAAATAAATAATCAAAAAATACCTGAACTATTCGATAGTATTATAATAAACATTCATGCATTTTGGTCTTCAAATTTGATGGTCTTGAAGAACAAATGACGTGTTTGAGCGCTAATCAAGTCAATAGACAATATTCATTCCGTGAACACTTAATAATCGAATGAAAATGTAAGTAAAAGAAGATTGTGATTAGTAATTTATTTTATGGTAAAAAAAGTATTTTTGAGATATTATCATTTGCATCACAAATAACAACCTTTAAACCTCTTTTAATTTTAATCCCAGAAGCAACAACACATAATTATCCATGTGTGAAAATTTAACTTGACCAATACAAACCAACTTTTTGAAAACCATTACTATAGCTCTTGTAAAATACCTATGGAATCATAGGCATTTTAAGAAACTAAATATAAAAAATGAAACAAAAGTAAATGCTCGGACATAGGTATTGTTATAGCTCTCCTACAATTATTGTTTTGAAGCAAGTTCCAAAATTTATGTACCTTCTCATAGCTCTCTTAATACTATGCATTTAATGCTTGGACATAGTTCTCCTACTACTATGCATTTCAATAACAAATCAAGGGTAGAAATTTTTGGTAGTAAAGAAATAAATTCTATTACAGTAACAAATTAAGGGATTTAAAAAAAATCAAACCTTTCTCATAGCTCTCCTACTACTATTCCTTTCATGCGGAAAAAAAAATAGTGTCGATATATATTTCTTACTTTCATATTCTCATAAACTTTCACAACTTACTTATATGCAGCATGAAATGCATGCAAGTTGATTTTGAGAATCTCTTACAAAAACTAATAGTAAGTGGATTAATTTACTAAATGTTTAGTAAACAAAAAGGCTAAAAACCATATATCTATCATTCAAAACTAACATCTCTTAGAACTATTTAGTAAAAGGGAAAATGTGATTGAAGAGAACAACGTGATTACATATGGTTGACGTAGCAAAATACAATTAACTAACAACCTGCTATCTTTTAACAAAAATGAGTTAACATTTTTCTTTCTTTGATAAATAGTTAAAGAAAAGTGTCCAACCATCATGTTGATAACTCATCTTTACAAATATAATTGAACTTAATTCTTACTTTTTAAAATAAATAAAAAAAACATTTCTTTTCTAGTAATACATCTACAACTATTTCTTTTTTAAATGCTAAGCGTTTTTTTTAAATAGTTATGAGTTTAAAAATAACACCAATTACTTATAGATTTATAAAAATAAATAATTGTCATTTTTATAAAAATGTTTATGACTTTATAAATATAACATCATTTTAAATAAATCATTGGTTAGAAGAATTAAATATGAACATTTTAAATTGTATCGTTTTTTTTTAAAATTATCACACGTTTGCTTAAAAACTGTTTTGTTCAAACAATCTACTTCTTCAAACTTGTTGGGCTACTTTTGTATGGACATGTCCAATACAGTTTTACATCTTCCCTCTAATCAAAATGTGGCATTGAAGTGTTGTACTTAGGATTATTTATGGAAACCAATTTAAATATAAGTTGTTGCTTGATGGCCTTTTGATTACACGTTGTCTAATATCTTTTTATCTTTCAAAATGATTTTTTATGTCTATTAGAGCTTTATGTACCCACTATTATCTTTGTCAAACTACGTTGAATGCCATGTACAAATATGTACAAATGATTCTCTTAATCTATTATATTGAGATGCATTGTTGGTATTAAGAACTCTTTCTAATTTATGGTTTCATCCATATCGTAAGCCCGGTGCACAAATTAGTCAATGAACTTAGATTATCTTACAACTTTCAATTGTTTTGACTTCAGATTCAGTTATTTTTGTCCCTTGCTTAGATAGTCCATGTTATGGTTTCATAGTATCAATATATAATTATCTTGTAAATTACAATAGTGATATTGGATATATAAGGTTGTATACATTTAAGCATGATATGTCAATCACACGAAATAGTGAACTAAATATATTGAATCATGTACCAGTACATTAACCGATCAAAATATCATGCTACATGCCTATAGTAAATATACAACATAAACATGTTATGAAAGGGGCATGTGGTGGAGACATAAGGAGTTTTTCTGATTCCCTTTTATCAAAATACAAATCAACCAAGACTGTCATAACCGATGAAGTAACAACAATTTGTAAAAAGTTTGTAAAAAGTAATACACGTAACTTAACAATGATACATTCATGTCCTTCCATCAAGAACTAAGAGGAAAAAAGAATGATGCGGAAAAATAATGGATATATCATATTGCAATTACACAATTTGGATCTCTGAAACAACAAACTAAAGTGGACGAATCAATATTTGATTCATACACATTTCGTCAAACAGTTTGTAGGCAAAAAAACACTCGCAAATTAATAGATACCCTTGTGCATCAAACACCTCTAACTTAGTACTAAGATGACACAAAACCTCATAATCATTTATTGCAAAGGATAGAGTAAAAGCTTTACAACTAAGAACAATGTGCTTGTTCCACTTCAAGAAAGAGGATTGGTTGACCCTGTCATCAAGAACATTACAAATTATGCAGCATATCATACAGGTTGTTTATGTTTTTTCATTTAAAAATCTCCAACAATTAAAATCAAAGCATAGTCTTTTATTTTAAACATCTGGGATGATTCAAACTAATAAAAACATATCATATGAAGTTCAGTTGAAGAAGACATGATAAGAAGCTCTTGATATCAGTGTAGCAAAGCACCATTCACCTGATCAACAAAATAAAAATCAAATCAAACTAAAGACATAGGTATAGTTAAACATGTAAAAACAAATTAAATATTTGAATACTTTTTAAAAGTATATGTTTGAGTTTATGTGTTCAAAAGCAGAAGAATCGTTCTTTCTATGTGTTTCTTATGGATTGAAATGTGAAGCCTGCAAGATCAGAAGACCAAAACAAAAAAATCAGTTTTACTAAATATTTTGTATTATGAGTTGATATAAAAACAACTAAAGTGAACTGAAACACAATGTAACAAATCTAAAAAATAAAATTTACACAAAAAATCTCAGACTTAAATATTAAAGCAATACAATTTAAATCAAACCCCTAATAAAATTTGATATATATAATAATACCTATTTTGGCGGTGTGGACATCATAGAATCACTGGCAGATCATAGAACGAATGTGAAGATCGTAATGTTTTTTAATGTGTTGAACCTCATTGATTGAATTTAACATGCGTCATTAAAAATTACACACTTCATCGCTAATAGATTCGTGTACGTAAAGTTTCATGCGTATTATCATAAAATATTACAAACCTGCTCAGATAAATGTTTCATCGGTTGTCATGGCATAGTAAAACATGTCATCGAATCATGGCTTCTTCCTGCAAGTATAAACATAATGATTAAGGTTTCATGTGCAAGACCAACATCATGCATAGGTGCTTTATATAGGAATAAATATGTATGTCAGAACATGATATCAACTTAAAAAATCAATTATTTTTGTTAATTATAGGAAGAACGGGTGGTATTGTTGGTATGTTTCTTATGCCATACCAAACATTCAGTAATCAGAGTAATTAAGTTTATATAAATAGTTTTTTCTAAACAAAAATAACTGATTTAGTTTAATACTTTTCAAAATGCAAGAAAAAACATAACGCATCTTTAATGAGACGTTTTTATGTACATTTATCTTTTTTATGACTTTACAAAAATATAATTAGTCCCTGATTTTTTTATTCTTTTTACAAAATTTTACACGGTAGTTTTTTGATTAAGTATTTATGGAATTGTTTTTATTATCAAAATAGTTATGTAGCTTTGGCTTATTTTATACAATTATTTGTATTTTTTTAACAAAAATATATATTAAATATTTTTTCGGTTTGTTAAAATTACTTGTGTCTTTTTACGTAGATATATTTTCCATGAACAAATACAACTATTTTATAAATGGCTATATAAATATTCATTTTAGTTTATACATAAACAATTTCAGTGACTTAAGAAAATAATTTATGTAAAAGATTTAGTTTTAATTTGTTATAGTATTATTTATGACTTTACAAAATTACTTGGAGTATAACACGTTTTTTGTTTTCTAATTTTTTTCAAAATAACCGGTATATTTTTCACTGCTAATTATAGTAACTTTTTATAGTTAAATAACTTTTATTATCATTTTTTAATTGAAAATATTTTATTTGTACAAAATCCTTAATTAAGGTGTCATGTTGATTGCAATTTTAATGCATTAAGCTCTCTCGGTTGTAAAGTTTATTCCTATGTTTTCCAAAGATCATCTTATATATTGGTAGTGTTTTACAAACTTATTCTTTATCAAAATAGATTGAGTTTACAAAAATAAAAAAATTATGAAACGTGTTCTTTTTAAATAACTTTCAAAAAAAATTGTAATTAATTTTTCGTTGAAAACTTTTCAAAAATAGTTTTGTAAAACGTAAAGATAAAAATTTTTAACAATGCGTTTGTTACTATTGAGACTTTTTGTTGTGACTTTTTGTTACAAAATTTATTGAATTTTGTTAGAGTTAAGTGTAGCATTGGAATACTTGTACTTATAATTAATTATGGTAAGCAATTTAATTCTTGCATTTAATTCTTGTGCTTTATAAACTTGTAATATATTTTGTTTTATTATATAAAATAGATATAGATTTTTATGCAAAAGAGCTCTTGAGTTAACTTTCTTTAACTTTCGCAAGTTTTGCTCCATTAACTCCCACACGTGCCACACACGTGAAGGTATCTTACTCATTTCCCGTGTCTCATCATCTCGTCATCAAATCTCCATTTTTCCTTTATGCAGTTTTCGTCCCCGAAACCATTTCCCACCCGACACGATTGCTTTCACCTTTCGTCCTACGTCCCTTGAAAGCATTTCCCCAAAAAAAAAAATTGATGGTTCACATTCCGACACATTTTAGAGGACGTAGTTTGCACGATATTTGAGTCACTAAACTTTTACAGGGACTTATATTGCACGTGTAGAGTATTGGTAATCTTAGATCTAGAGTGAGGTTGAAGGTTTTCTAGAGAGAGAAGCTAGAGAGAGAAAGTAGAGAGAGATATATGTGTTTATTAATGAAAAGTAAAACCAACCAACACATTCTCTATCAAATGAGAGGGTTTATATACCCAAGTCCATAGTGGACTTGGGTTGTCAGCCCATGGACAAGCCCATGGGTCGATTTAGTTAACTAATGTTTACATTTATCTAACTACGAGCTAGTAACGTTTAATAATATTGTTGGAGTGACTGATACTTCTAGTATACGTTAAAACGTATTTCCAACAATCTCCCCCTAAGGGAGGTCACTCCAAATTACAAAGTCCTAAACCTAGCATACTATACTAGATCTTCGTTCTTGAGCTCGCAGTCTATTCTTTTTTCTTATTTTCTTTTTCTTATTTGTTGTGAATATGTGTTGATAATCTTTAGGCTTTGGCTTGGAGCATGTTCTTTTGACCTTTAACTTGGTATGTGGTTGGAGATCATCTTCACGTGCGACCTTCGCCTTCTTGTGATACTTGCCTCCTCGTGACTTCATGTCCCGCACACTTATACTTTGTTGAATTCTAGAAAGCTGCAGAGTTTGATACAACGGAAATTGAGCTTTCTTGAATTTGCTGAAATATTTGGTGCAGAAAGTATAAGCATGTGAGGACGACTTCTTCTTGGACACCGCAAAGCCAGCGTCTTCAAATGCAGCAACATAAGTAGACACGAATGAAATGGCTTTGACATTTCATTCTAATTTAGTAGCATTTTACCTCCGATCAGTGAAGACCGTTGGACGATATTAAATATCGTACTTGTAACAGGCAGATTTAATTAAAAATCTCCTTAACAAGATTTCGTGGGTAAACCCATTCTCTTTATTCGATCGTCTAAAGCTGATTGCGAACATAAAGAGTGAATCATTTGGATAAAATTATCCTGATGAATGAAGTCGTTAATTCATGAGCCTGGAACAAGTGAAATTTAATTAAGAGCTTCACCATCGTTGCTTTCCAGTTGTCACGATCTTGATTCTAGTATAATCTTGCTTGTCACCTACCGCAGTGTTGTTTAATGTTAACACTAGAAGGATTTCCACTCATCACTGTGAACACTAAAGAGTCTCACTCTGAGTGTTCTGGCAAGATCACTTCATTTTGCGTAGAGGACCTGGAACAAGTTTGAATTCAATTAAGAATCAAACCATCGTTTCTTTCCAGTTATCACAAGATTGGTTCTTAAAAGAACACACGTGTCACCTACCATGAGCTTGTTTGATATTGGATCAAGCAGGAATTTCCATCTTCATTGTAATACTTTTGTATTACTCGGATGTTCTAGCAATATTACAAGAATATTGTGTATGACTCATAAAAATGTTTCTTACTTTTCATAGTGTGTGACGTATAAGGAATATTTAGAAAGTGTCATAATGAGACTTTTGATGATCTCGTGGCTCGAGACTCAATAGTACATTTTGATTTACTGAGCAGAGGCTGGAGAGGATAGCCACCTTTTCAATACCATTTATTCTGAGTGAATAAACCAATAGATAATATGTTGAACTCTGTGACATTAAAACAAATATCTTTTAAGAGACATTTAAGTTAGCTGGGTGGGGTTGTGCATTGCATCACTAGGTCCATGACGTCTTATGTTCAATATCTTCAAGATGTGTTGACCCGGTTTCAGCCTAAGTTGTAAGGAGGGATTCTTTCTTTACACCCTTTATCTTTACATTTCTTTTTTATTCTTCAACCCCTTCAATGCTTACCAATACGTCATCACTAGCACCTTGTTGTGATTGTTCCAGTGATAGCTTAAGTACTTGGTCAGCATTCTGCTACATTCACAATCGTTCTCCATCTTCCATAAGGACTATTATTTCTAGCTATGGAATTGTCCTTGGGAAGATTCCTCCGGTTCTGGAAGAATCATTGGAATTGTACCTAATCTTACCACCCTTTTATCACCACAACCATCATGAATTAAGTGTGTTTTAGGTAAGTACTAGCCATCATGAAAAATTACTTGAAAATCGCTTAAGGTACTTGTGATATAAATATCAAAGTTTTTGTACCTTAAGTATTTTTGTTATAAAAAACGATCCCCCTTAACATGAGCATGACACATTTAAGTTGGTTTGTACATTAAGTCCTTTTAGCCTTAATCACCTATGTTAATAAGTCCCTTAATCCTATTTTTCTCCCCTTATTCAAAGTGTAAATCCTTGATATTTTGGATACCAATGGATTAATGGGTTCAGGTCAAATGAAATTATGATTGGCCTTAAAACATATTAATGCCCCCCCTCAATTTAAAGGGTTAGTTGTACTGCTTAAGTATGATATATTTTGAAAGATTTA
This sequence comes from Glebionis coronaria, assembly GCA_025667525.1. NCBI lineage: Eukaryota > Viridiplantae > Streptophyta > Magnoliopsida > Asterales > Asteraceae > Glebionis > Glebionis coronaria. Next base: position 90,289,237 of record CM046879.1, on the reverse strand, counting down.
GAATCTCGTGAGAAATTCTTGAAAAAATTTATCCTCTTGCACTACACCATGCCACACAAGCCTAGTATATGTAGAAACACATATTCACTTTTTACCAATTACGAGGCTCGATCTAAGGATGAGAACAACATATGATTGAATCATGTGGTTCTTGTCAGCAACGGTAGATCTTCCCCGTAACGTATGACGTTATCTCCTTTTTTTGAAAAATCGGTAATCATTCTTGACACCACATGTACGATTGGTAATGTTGTCTTGAAATCAATTGTGAAGTCGGTAATTCCGTCTTGACACCAATAGAAAGATGAATACTTCGTCTTGTCACCAATAGTTAGCATCGACATTTCAAAAAAAAAAACATCATTGGAGAATCTGATAGGTAGACAATTGCTCCCCCTCATTTGTTGACCCGTGTTCTATCGAAAGAGCTGCAGTCGCCGTTTGAGTAGTCGCATCATCGAGTATATAGATACCAAATCGTAGAGATGTTCAATTCGTAGAGATGATAACTTCATAAAAAACAAGATTTCTCTTGTTTTAACAAATAAATGCACTGAAGCGTACATGAATTTGTGTTGGACCAAGTTATAAAGTAAACTTGATCCCTTACATGGTTTTAAAGTAAATCATGCCCGATAAAATTAATTTTCATTGTTAAGCCAACGTTTTCTTAAGAAATACATGACTTTATGAAAAGCAGGTTGCAGTCTGAAATAACTACAAGCCATTTTGGCATGTTTTATGAAATATTTACAACTTTTATACGAACTCTATTTATGACGCCGTGTCAATATTAATCGACATTTCTAAGGCCGTAAATATTATCGTACTAAAAGACATGACTTTTTGAAAATGAATATATTTTTGGATTTTCTTGTTTTTATATTTTTTATGGTTTTTGTAGGTTTTATATTTTTGTATCTTTTTTGTTGTTTAAATATATACAATATATACATGATCACGAAAAAGGATACTCGAGAATAGTTTACCACCACTATTCTACAGCTTCATCTGCCAACTCTTTGAGAGTCTCACAGGAAAAAGATTTCATGCCCAGCTTGTCGGTCAAAAACTCGATGCGAGCTCGATCTAAAGCCTTAGTGAAAAGATCCACTAGCTGATACTCCGTGTTGACAAAATATAGCTCGATTACTCCATTCTCCACTTGCTCCTTGATGAAATGGTAGCGTATGTCAATATGCTTCGACCGGGAGTGTTGAACGTTGTTGCAGCAAAAGGCAATGGCACTTTTGTTGTCGTAGTACGTCGGTATCTTACTGAATCCAAGATCGTAGTCGGCTAATTGTGACCTCATCCAAAGGATTTGAGCACAACAACCAGACATGGCTATGTATTCTGCCTCCGTACTTGATATCGCAACGCTTTTCTGCCTTTTGGATGCCCAACTTATCAAGCGGTCTCCAAGTAGTTGCAAACTTCCAGAAGTGCTACGTCTTGTATCTTGACACCCGGCGTGATCCGCATCTGCAAATGTTGTAAGTGCAATATATGAGTATTTCGGATACCATAGACCACGATTAATGGTTCCTTTAAGGTACCGAAATATCCTTTTCACAACATGTAAGTGCTTTTCGATAGGCCGAGCCTGATACCGGGCACACATGCATATAGGAAATTATAAATTAGGCCTGCTAGCAGTGAGAGATAGAAGGGTACCGATCATTCTACGATATAGTTTAGGATCGATAGCAATCTCATCTCTATCTTCATCTAACTTAGATCTCTCCATCATTGGAGTATCCACGGTGTCACAAGATTCAAAGTGGTTTTTGTTTAAGATTCTAGAGCATATTTGGATTGATTAATAAAGATGCCTCTGGGATTTTGAGAAATTTGTAACCCTAAGAAAAATGAAAACTTTCCCATCATTGACATCTTAAAACGTGTGGACATTATTTTTTCAAAACGGTCGGACAAATGTTGGGTCGTGGCAGCAAATATTATATCATCAACATAAATTTGTACCAGTATCATGTCGTTTCTTTCCTTGAGAATGAACAATGTCGGATCCACCTTGCCTTTGGAGAAGCCTTCCGAGATGAGAAATGATGACAGTAGATCGTACCATGCGCGTGGAGCTTGTTTCAACCCATAAAGAGCCCTCTTTAGCTTGTACACATGAGTAGGATGTTCTGAGTTGACAAATCCATTCGGCCGGCTGACATTAACTTCCTCTCTTAATTCACCATTTAGAAATTCCGTCTTAACATCCATTTGATAGGCGATCATGTTCATGTGTGCGACATAAGCAAGTAATAGTCTAATTGCTTCCAATCTAGCAACCGAGGCAAATGATTCCTGAAGGTCGATACTTAGTGCTTGTTTATAACCCCGAGCCACCAATCTTGCTTTGTTCTTTAATATACCACCCATCTCATCGAGTTTAATTTTATAGACCCATAACAAAGTAAGAACTTGTACATTGTCAGGTACAGGAACAAGTTCCCATACTTCGAGTCTTTGAAATTCATTGAGTTCCTCTTGCATGGATTCAATCCAACACGATTGTGTCATTGTTGCTTGCCATGTTTTAGGTTCAACCTCGAAGAGAAATGCATCAAAGTAACAAAATAATGCATTCTCTTGTAATTGATGGCGAGTAGAAACTGGTCTTTCAATGGCAGCAATGATATTTCTGATTGGGTGATCCTTTGTCCACTTGGTGTTATGCGTTTTAATCCGTTATGGTCTGGAGTATACGATAGCAGGAGCTTCCTCTAGGGTGTTCGAGAATCGGCACACCAAAATATGGAAGTTCGTGTATATGAGCAAATTCCAAATCATGATCATTGTTATCCTCTTCAACATCATTAGGAACGAATGGGGGTGATGATTCAAGTGTAGTTTGTGAATTACTAGGGGATGGTGCATCTGGTTCATTGGTGATCGTAGATGCATCGGATTGAGCTCCATTGTCTTGAGCAATAACTTCGGAAAACAGAGCTATCACTGCAAGAGCTGGAGCATCATCACTTGGGGAATAAAAATTCATCAAACATCGATTGAAATAACTCATCTCACTCGGGCCTTGTAGGTGGTATAAATGATGGAGAAGTAGGATTGTTGGGAGCCAATCCGGAACTTATAGTACCAGGTCCCATCTCATGAAGCACGGGTTCAGAGCTGTGTTGCTCAGAAGCCATCGTTGTCAGCTCATCAAAATTGACATCCATTGTTTCTATAATCTTACCAAGACAACGGTTATAAATTCGATATGCTTTCTTTGTGGGTGAATAACCAATGAAAATTCCTATATCAGCTTTCGGTTGAAGTTTACCCAAGTTCTCACTATTGATGTTCGGATAACATAAAGCACTAAACACATGTAGAAATGATAAGTCAGGTTTTTTTTCATGGAGAAGCTCATACGGTTTTTTTCCATGGCGCTTACGAATGATAGAGCGGGTTTGGGTATAACATGCGGTTGCCACAACTTCTGCCCATAAGAATAAAGGAGCGTTCGCGTAAATCAACATAGTTCTCACAGCTTCCATAAGAGTACGATTACGTCTTTCCACGACATCATTTTGTTGTGGAGTGCGAGCAACTGATGTTTCATGAGAGATTCCAACCTCTTCATAATAATTAGGTAGAGTCTGATTGACAAACTCGGTTCCATTATCGGTACGAATACGGTGGATAGTAACATTTAGACGCACTTGAATCATTTGAGGAACTTGATAATGTAATTCGGTGCCTCATCCTTGGTGCGTAGAAATTTTACCCATGTAACCTTGAAAAATAATCCACAATAACGAGAATATATTTTCTACGAGTCACACTTTCAGTACGCATTGGCCCGCAAAGATCCATGTGCAAAAGATACAGTTTTTCTTGCAAAAGATACAGTTTTTCTTGGTTGGTGTCTTCAGCTTTGGGGTTGTAAGATTTCTTGGTGCTTTTCCTCAATGAACACGTGGAACCTAGATGATCCTTGTTAAACATAAGCTTTGGAAGACCACGAACGAGTTCGTTTTTAGCCAAATGATTAATAGCATCAAAGTTAAGGTGAGATAAATGCCGATGCCACAACCATGACTTAGTCTTAGATGCTTTGGAGAGAAGACATACGGGAGAAGCGGCCATCATATCTTGTAATGACAATGTGTAGAGAGTATCCCCTCGAGAACCTTTTAACAAATCTTTTCCTTCCAAATTACGGATGAAGCAAGTATGTTGTCGAAAAGCAACCTGAAGGTTTGAATATCAAAATTGTCCCACGTAGAATAAATTATGACCTATTCCTTCCAGATAGTATACGCGAGAAACCGTAACATTCCCAATATGATATTCACCGTAACCCATGATCTTTGCAATGTGATCGTTACCAAATTTAACCGTTCCTAGAAACTTGCTGACGAAGTTTTTGAGCATTGAGCGATCTCCGGTCATATGCTTGGAGCAACCAGAGTCTAAATACTAGAGGATGATTTGGACCACCTAAAAATATCAGCAGACAAAGATGATGTATCGAAATCTAGTTGTTCCATTTAGTTAGCAGGTACAGATACAATTATCTTAGACTTGCTCACGTTTGGTTTCCTAAAAATCCAATTTTTCTTCCTAGATGTCGGCTTAGAGTCCAGTTGTTTAAGATCTTGAGGTATTTCTTGACTATTAGGCACTATTGTAGGGGCATGCCAAGTTAAAGGATACTGTTTCCTTACTTTAGTGTTTGTTGTCTTGGCTATAGTAGGAGTAATCCTAGTTAAAGGGCACTTAGTTCTAGCTATAGTGAATGTCTTACCAGTGGTACGCCATTGCGATCCAACTTGGGTAAAGGTTTTCCCAGTTGGCCTTCATTCTAGGTTGTGCTTAATGGCATACATTTCATTCACATGGTCAAAAAGGCACAAATCATGACCCTAGGAAAACATGCATTCATTACAATTCCAACATCTTAAATCAGAATTCACTTTACGCTTGGGCTGCTGCACAACTGTAGGACCTTTAGGTTTAGCTAAATGATTCTTTTTATTCAAATGTGAAATAATATTCCTAGGGTGAACTTCTACTTTCTTCTTCATAGTGCTACTAGTGGAAGGCTTGATCCTATCTTTCTTGACTTTTGATCCTTTAGCCCTAGTAGAAACAATTACTCCTATAGAAGGCAGGGGAACATTAGTGTCAGATTTTGATTTTTCCTTATTGATTGTACCTAGTGTTTGAGATGGTTTGGCACTTTGGTAGGGTTAAATGGAGTAACGGCATATAGCGTATGGTTTCTGAGCGATTCAGAAGCCGGTGGACCTATATAGTCAAAATATGCCAAGCAGTCTTGAACTCAATTGACGTAACCGCAAAGCTTGTAATGGTTGCTATTTAAGGGATCTGAGGCACGAAACTCATCAATAATTTCCCTAGCAAGATCCGCATGGTCTAAGGCATTCCACATGTAGTCGGCAAATCTAGCGAGATTATTCTTAAAAAGTGAATTCTGATCTAGCACACATGGGTTGGGTTTGGGGGCACTAGAGGACGGTGCAGAGATGATTGTTGCGTTATCAACAACTTCTTTTCCATTGAGTCGAAGTTTCTCCTCTAACTCAGCTAGAACCATGTTTTTGTCGTTGAGTAGAACGTTTAAATCAGTGATTTCTGCAGACTTTTGATTCAGTTGGTCAATAAGTGACTTGTGTTGTGCTTCATTAAAAGCGTATCTTTGCTCTATTGAATCATAAAGTTGAGTACATCCGTGTTTGGCTCGTTCAAACTCCCCTAGAAAGTAGACAATTCTATTTTCCAAGGCATGGTTTTTCATCTTTGCGGCCTCTAGTTCTAATTTCACAAATTCAATCGGTGACTCTCTCTTGAGTCTCATAATCTCTTCCTCTAATGTCTGAATCACCTTGTCACACTTCTGATCTTTATTTTCACAATCATTGTTTACTAGAAGAATCTCAAGTTTAGATTGTTGTTCTATTTCAAGAGAAATACAATGCTTTTGGAGTTCATCAAAACGTTTTGAAAGTGAGTTAAAAGAATCTTGAAGCTTTAAAAAATCAACGTCAGATTTGTGACAAGGTTGATTATCTACCACAACATTTACATTCTCAACAATATTCACACAGAGAGCATTCACATCATCACAGTTATTCACAAATAGTTTCACAATATCAAAAGACATCACTTGTTCCAAGAGTCGGTCATTTTGTTTCAAAACTTTTTCTTTCTCAATAAAAATTTGCTCATAAGCGTCGTCCACTTCATAGAAAAATATTTGAACTTCTTTAATTTCAGTAGTTAAGTTTTGATCAATAGTTTTAAACCCCACTTTAATATGATCCATAAACATAACGACCTCATCACGAAACGCAGCTTTAGTATGTTCGAATTTCCATTCTCTTTCGGTTTGTGCCGTGGGAGTCATACGTTCCTTAATGACCTTGTCAAAATTGGCAAAATGTTGTCTTAGCTTTTTCAAGCCTAAAAACACCATACTTACCGGTGGGAGTACCTTTGGAATTTCCTTGGGTAATTCCTTTTCAACAAGTGTAGGATACGTATAGGAATTTCACTCAATGACACTTTTGTTGGTTCGTGATTAACTTCTGTTGAAAATACGGTTAATTGTTGGAAATACGTTTTTACGTATTTAGGAAGGATCAGTCACTCCAACGAGATACATCTAGTATGGGCTCGTGATCTAATATGTAATAGTGTAACCCACAAAGCCCACATGTAGGGTGGGCTATATATACCCCATCCTAGCATGTTAGGAGGGGTTGATTCTCATTTTACATTCAATATTACATCTTTCTCTTCATTCTCTCCTTTCTCCCTCTACTTTCTCTCTCAAGTTCTTCATCTCTCTCCCTCTCTTTCGATCATTCTAACACATAAACAATCTAAGGATTACGTGGACCTACAATTGGTATCAAGAGCCATAGATGATTGGTTTGTTCTTGTGTTTGTTCATCATTGATTTTGGTGGGTTTTGATCTAAACTCATTCGATCCAAAAAATTTTGTGTGTTTTTTATGGTTTAATCTTCCTAGAAATCATCTACATAGTTGTGGTAGTGATTTTGGGTATTTGTTTTGGTCAAAAACACGAAAAGGTTTAGATTTTTGGCTTGACTATTGGGTAAAAAGTTTGAAATGTCAAGTTTTTGGGGAGTCAAAGTTTTTTGCAATCTGAGGGTTTAAAGTATTCCGACATTTAATTCGGGATTTAAGCAAGTGGATTCCAGATAAAAAGAATCATATTCCGACTTGTATTTTAAGCAAACGTGTAGATCCGACATTGGTGCAGTGTAGGATTCCAACATCAACAAGGGTTACATATTCCGAATTGTTCAAAACAATCATATTCCGAATTGTTTTGATAATTGATTCTGACATCTACTCTGGGTCACATATTCCGAATTGTTCAAAACAAATTCCGAATTGTTTTGATAATTGATTCCGACATCTACTCTGATAACACATTCTGAATTATATTTAGTGTGACTCTGTATTTTTTCCCTCCAAAATGAATATGCATTCCGACTTTTGATACAATATTCAAAGTCATATTCCGACTTCTAATCAAGTTCCATATTAAGACATTATTAAACGAGTGCGTATTCCGACTTTTTATAAAGCTATCATATTCCGACTTCTTCTGTTCCACATTCCGAATTCTTGTTATCTACATCGTATTCCGACTTCTATACTGTGTTCTAGATACATATTCCGACTTCTCATTCAGTTTTCATTTTCCGAATTATAATCTTGTTATCATTCCGACTCCTACTTCATCTTAATATTCTGAATTTTAAACCGAAACACAAAATCGACCTCAAAACTGACTCCAATTCAAACTCAAACCAAACATCAACTCGCCCACCAGCCTGGACTCCACAAACCTGACTCTCTTTCTCACACTGAGACTCGACTCAACAAACAGCCTCGACATATCAACAACACTCGACTGACAAACAACCAAACAGACTAGACTCCAACACAACTTGACTCGACTCAACTCGACACACCAAAAACAGACTCAAACCAAAACCAACACCGACTCGATATTCTGACAAGACTCAAATACACCAAACATCTTAATCAGATCTCAGTCAAAGACTATCCTCGATCAAGTACTCAAACCGAAAATAAAAATTCAGAAACTACCTGAGACCTATAAAGATCTTGAAGATTGAAACTTGTTGCACTTGTTCATTATCCATAGTATTGAGATAGTATTCATTTGATTTAGGTACATGAAAGAGGAGTGTATTTTCGTTTGATCTATGATTGTGAACTGTAAGTTGAGGCGGATATAACAAAGTAGGGTTTGATATAGGTTGCTGCGTGAGTGAATGTGTGAGATTAGAAGGTTGAGGTTATACGAAGTAAATAGAGACGGAGGTTACATTTTGGGGATTGAAAGTATGAGATGGTTATTGGAATTTAGATGGTGTTTGATGGCTGCAAAGAAGGGGGCGGATGAAATGAGGTAAGTGTTTTAGGGTAATGAAGTGAGAAAGATTAGGGTTGGTTATTTATATAACACAATTTTGGATCGGTGCATTTCTTTTGGTAGGTCGAGTATGGGCATATTATTGGGCCTCATATCCATATATTTGCTTTATTTCATATTCACATTTGTGAGACAAATTTGATAAGTGTGATATCTTGTTTCAAGTGGCCTTATCTCAATATTACTTACGATGTCGTGTATATCTTGCTAAGAAATGAGGGTTTGCGTCTTTTTTAATGTATTTGGGATAAATGATTTTTTTTAGCCTATAATTTGGTGTAACAATGTTTGTGATAAATTTATTTACTTTTACACAAGTTTATTATAAATATTGTGTTAAATGATTAAATTTAAACAAATTTTGCTATATTAAGTTACTTAAGATATAATTGGACTTCGAGTGACACAATGAAGTGAAAAAAGTTACGAGACAAGGTGACGAGCTAAAGTTACATCTTACCAAAAACGAATTACAGCTTTTTACGGATCTTTCGTTGGTTTTGTCAAATCCCGCGAATTTCAATTTCTTGGTCTTTCCACGAATTATCAAATCTCATATTGCTATTTCGACAACTAACACAATTACCTTTATCGAACTTCAATGGAATCGTTGAATTCAACATTTCAAGAGGGAGACTTGCATCAAATGCAAGACAAAGCTAGTGAATGTGGCATAACTTCATTTCGACTCTCATCTAGTGACTCTTTCATGGCTTCCAGGAGGGAGCGACTTTGTGATACTCTTTGGTCAAGATCGTCATATTTTCATGGAATCTATATTCCTCACTTTGAACCAACTAGCAGAACAACTCCACAATGAAGAATTCAATCACTCTGCATTGGCACTTGCATATAAGGCTCTCGTGACACAACTCACGCCTTTCCTCCAATTCAATATCGTCAAGTCTAAAAGTTCAATGATTTGTCAGTCATTTCTTCGAGACACACATACCGAGCTTCAAGCTTTCCGTGGTACACTGTTGAAATTCATGTCATCGGTGTCATCTTCGATTTATTCAAGATCACGAACTAAACTCGCGTATGATAATGGAGTGCAAGAATTTACGATGCAAGAGGATAATGGTCATACGATTGACGAATTGGAGGCTGCTAAAGATTGCAAGGACATGGGATCAACAGCAAAGCATGATATCAGCAACACGACAGGGAATGTTACAAACATATTTTTGATGACACCTTACCCATTTATGACGAAGAACCTACAAACATGGTACAATGTAATATTGTATATAATATGTATACTGATGAAATGCCGCATATTGAGCATTTCGAACCTAATTATGACAAACATGGAATGGAAAAGAGTGATAGCGATACCATTTCTGATTCATCCGATGTGCGTCATAATGGGGGAGAAAGTGTTCAAAATGCTAACAATCATGATAATTGCCTTATGACTGTTTCATTAACTGATTCTAATTCTAAGATTAAAGAGCTCAAAACGATCGTAGCTCAGCAATCAAAAGATATTGAGGATGCCAAACTAGAATTTTCCAAGAAAACGAACAAATTTGAAACATATTTTAAAAAACTTGAAAAGTCAAACGTTGTTCTTGAACGAAAATTGGATCAAAAACTTCTAGATTCTAAAGCTGAAAAGGATAATCTATTGAAACAAATTAAGTTGCTAGAATCTAAGTTGGCATCCCAAGACAAATTGCTCAAAGAGAATAAGACTTTAAAGGCTCAAGTTCAGGAAAAGGTTTTTGCAATAGCGGCTCTGAAAAATGAGTTGAGTAAAAATAAAGGAACTAGTGTGGACACTAAGCTTGAAAAACCATCAATCTTGGGGAAACCGCCTCAAAATCAGTCTGTTAGACAACCGACTGCATTTAGATCCGAGCGACCAAAATCTTCGAGACCGCGGTTTGCCTCCCAAGTTGATATGGTTCATCTTTCTAGACCAGTCACTCTACCAGGCTCAATGTGACTAAATCAGCTTTTGCAAGACCTAATCACATGTCCGCATCTAGTCTCCCTAGACATAGTCCAGAGAACACGTCTCGAACGTTCACCACAAATTTGGTCTAAGGGAAGCTATTCAAAAGACACAAGTAAGAGATAGGAATTTCAAACCTAGTCAGATGCCTTATAGATTACCCAACACCGTTAACCATGGCATGTCATATCATAGGAGCATCAATCAATCACCTATGAATTATAGATCTTACTCGGACCTTAAATATGCTACTTGTAAAACATGTAGAAAATGTGTCTTTAAGGCAAATCATGAATCTTGTGTCAAGAAATTCCTTCATGAGGTGAACTCCCATGCTAGAATTAAATCCCAATGGCTAGCTAAAATCAAACCCATTGTTAAATTTTGGCGCCCCACTTGTAGAACTTTCACGCTTGTAGGAAACGAGTGCCTTGTAACTAGGATAGTCTTTGATCCTACTAAGACTACTAGGGAGGAAATTGAAAAGGATGATACATCACTTAAGCATGAACTAAAGGTATTCAATAAAAGGAAATGTTTGCCAGCTAAGACAAGTGAATCATCTCCTCAGGTCACCTCTGGCACAAGAAAAGAAAACTATGAATCCCCGCATGGTTCTAAGATAGATATCGCTAACCCATATAAAAGCATACAAACTCCAAATAAGAATGCACGTACCAAAGTCAATGATCAACAAAAACAAACCGGTCCGATCTTGTATACCGTTCAACTAAGGACACTCTCAGAGTTTAGTTACTGAAGAAGCAGATATTTGAGAAACAAGTGTCTGAGGGGATTTGCAGTTAAGCTTACAATGTATTTGGCTCATCGTTAAATGTCAAATGATGACCCGATCTTCAAATAAAGGAAAGTTTATTGCCGATGATAAACTTATCCTCACAAACGAGAAATTAGATTTTCTCGGACACGAGCTTACGTTAAAACTATTCCAAGGTTTTAAGCTCATGTAAAATGGATCATCGTTAAATAACAGACGATGACCCGATCTTCAAATAAAGGAAAGTTTATCGCCGATGATAAACTTATCCTCACAAACGAGAAATTAAATTTTCTCGGACACGAGCTTACGTTAAAACTATTCCAAGGTTTTAAGCTCGTGTAAAATGGCTCATCGTTAAATATCAGACGATGACCCGATCTTCAAATAAAGGAAAGTTTATCACCGATGATAAACTTATCCTCACAAACAAGAAATTAATTTTCTCTCGGACACGAGCTTACATTAAAACTATTCAAAGGTTTTAAGCTCGTGTACATGGCTCATCGTTAAATATCAAACGATGACCCGAACTTCAAATAAAGGGAAGTTTAGCTATGCAACGATAACTTACCCTCAAAACGAGAATTTAAATTTTCTCGGACACGAGCTTACATTAAAACTATTCAAAGCTTTTAAGCTCGTGTAAACGGCGTATAATTATTTTCAGATTATGCCCCGGACTTCAAAGAAAGGAAAGTTTATCGCCGATGATAAACTTATCCTCATAACGAGAAATTAATATTTCTCGTGCATGAGCTTCTATTAAAAAATTCGAAGTTTTTAAGCTCATGCACAATGACTTACAGTTAAATATCAGACTGTAACTCGGAATTCAATTTTAGGAAAGATTATCTTTAATGATAACTTATCCTCGCAACGGGAAATTCATTTTTCTCGGTCATGAGCTTGTATTAAAACATTCTAAGTTTTAAGCTCATAAAGGAAAGTGTATCTTTTAAATAAGAGAACTTTTCTTCTTAACGAGAAATTCATCTTTCTCGGTCATGAGCTTTCTATTAAAACATTCATAGTTTTTTAAGCTCATGAAAACGACATCTAAGTAAATGTCATCTTAGTACTCGTTCTTCGGTTAAAAGGAAAGTTTATCGCCGATGATAACTTATCCTTAACAACGGAAAGTTTACAACTTCTCGGACTTGAGCTCGTGTCGTAAGATATTCAAAATCTTAAGCTCAAGTAACTGGTTTTCAAAAAGGGCATGTCTTCTGAAATCGATAATATTTACGATCCTAGAAATTTCGTTCAGTAATGACACGGGGTTGTAAATAAAGTTCGAGCAGAATTTTATGATTTAAAACATGCTCAAAATGGCTTGCTATTATTTCAGACAGTAACCCGCCTTTCATATTCAAGTCAAGCATTTCACCGGAAAGCTTTGACTCAACAACGGGAATTAATTTTCTCGGGCATGGTTTATGTTTTATAACCATGTAAGAGATTGTGTTTACGTAATAACACAATCTAATACGAATACATGTACGCATCAGTGCATTTATTTGTTAAAATAAGAGAAATTTTGTTTTTATGAAGTTATCATCTCCACAATCCGCAACAATTTACAATTGATATCTACATACTAGACGATGCGACTACTCAAACAGCGACTACAACTCTTTCGATAAAACACGGGTCAACAATTGAGGGGGAGCTATTGTCATACGTTCAGAATCTTCGATGCCGAAAGTGCCAAGTTCACAAATTGGTGTCAAGACAACGATATCAATTGTACATGTGGTGTCATAAAAGATTACCGCTTTTCAAAAAGGAGGAGATAATTTTAGATGTTACGGGGGAGATCAACATTCGTGAACAAGAATCATGTGATTATATCATATGATGATTCTCATCATTCAGGTCCAACCTCGTAAATTATCAATCTTGTGAATACATTATCATATATGATCTTTGCACGTGATAAATACCTTACACTTGTGTTTAAAAGGTATTGAATGTACGTATCAAGTACAACCTTATTAATTTGAGGGGGAGCTTGTGTAATTCATGAAGATAATTGGATTTGCATTTTTCTTTCCAAATTTTCTTAAAATTTCATTAAATCAATTGATATTAAAAACATCGATTGGGTTAATATTTTTAAGAATTTTTTTTAAGAATAGTCCCTATCGTTTACACTGAAAATCAAGTTTCGTCCCTATTTCAAAATAAGTGCACCAGTCGTCCCTATCGTTTACAACTTGGATCAAAAATCGTCCCTATCGTTTACAACTTGGATCAAAAATCATCCCTATCTTGGATGGGTGTTTATTTTGTCCGTTAAATCTATTTATTAGAGGGGTATTTACGTCTTTTCTATTAAAAAGTCACAAATAGTTTTTTATTTTATTTCTTATCTCTCTCACACATATTTCTCAGCCCCCATCTCTCTCTCTCTCTCACTGAATCATCAATCACCACTCATCTATGCAAACTAAAACCCAGATCCATCCAAAATAAAAAAACACAAGCCACATATCATTAATCACCACTCATCTATGCTAAACTAAAACCCAGATCTGATCCATTATTATGTATACAAAAATCCCTCACATCATCCTTAACGAATCATCAAACCCAATTCATTCCATAAATAATAACACCGTCATTGATAATCAATAAACCTTTTTCTCACACGGTGGGATGATATTATGACAAACAAGTCTAGGATACTTTATTTTCTTACTCAATGTAACCCAAAATGACTAAACATTGCACAAATATTGGCCAATGAAATCCTCAATGTTCGTTGTGCCAAACACTTTCAATTTCAAACCATAAACTAATCTCTTGAAGACAAAATCCAAACATTCAAACCAATTTCAAATCCAATCTATAACACCCCCAAGTTGGTCAAATGCAGCGGAATAGTAATTGGGGGTGTTACTTTGGTCGATCGATAGCAAATAGTATACAGAGAATGATCATAAAATATCATTTAAACATATTACATGAATCAAATGTGCAGATTTAATAAATTGTCTGAAAATCAATATTTATTAATATTTGTAGAAATATCCCAGCCCGATGGTAAATATGATGCTTCCTATGATGCTGGAATCCAATGCATGAACCTGTTTATTTTTCTGAGAAAACATATAAAGTAAAATGTGGGGGTCAACACGAGGTTGGTGAATTCATAGAGTTTAGTTCAAAAAGTATAAGTATTGTTATGCCATACACCACGATCATAGCAGGACAATCACAGCCCAATGCTATAGTAGTTCCTATTGCCCTGTAATAGAAGCTAGACAAAAAGTTGCTCAGTACGCCCATTTGGATCTGTCTTGATGTTGTTCCCTCAGTCCGACAATGATATAAACCTGTTGCTTCGCCTAAGCGTTTCGTGATAGCAAGTCACGCAGGCTGGGTGTTGTCAATACCCAAATAGATCTATTCATACATTTCACGCTACACTATTAACTATTACAGTCCACGGGTATGGGGCAAACAATAGGCAATAAGTTGTTGTTGTCCGTAAGTGTTTGCATAAACAATAATTAAGTATGTTTAAAAGATGGGGTCATTAACTCACCTCAATAATGGAGCAGTAGTAATAAGTCACTGAGTACGCTGGCACAGTATGATCACGAAGCAGTAGAATTACCTAAGTAATTTATGTGTGTTTCAGTAAATGCACAAATAAAATGCACAGGTGAATGTAGTTGATGAAAATGCATGCTCACAGATTTAATAAGTTGTTATCGTTTTAAGTGTTAAACTTATAGTAAGTTATCGTAACATATACACCTTTAATTTAATAAAGTGTATTTACCTTGGTTGAATGGTAATAGTTTAAATGAACTAAATAAAATGATTTTTATTTAATTAAGACTTATAGATATAATGTTTCATAAAAGTCTTATAGTTTCCGTTATCGTAATAATAATATATGTTGTATATAATCCCCTAGTATGTGCTTGAGTTTATTAAATAAATCGATGGTTTTAATAATTGTGAAAGTTGTAGTGTTTTAGTAATAATGTAGTCATTCAATCGGGATATATTTAGGAATACTAAATATTTTGTTGTCGGGCCAGTTTATTTATTTGGGTCATTTAATGTGTCAAATATCCTAAATATATTATATTTTTATTATAAAAATAATTAATTAAATAAATTAAATATTTAATATAAAAGTTTTGAAAATGTGAAACATGTTTCCTTTAAAGTATCAAAATATGTTGGTGTTGTGGAAACATGAGACAAGGTTGTCAAGTGTGGGGGGAACATGAATTTTTTTTTACAAATATGGTAAGTTTATAGGCTACGTACATGGGTCTTTTCTTACAATTCTAACAGTGGCAAAATTTATACCTACGATGGCAAATATAAACTAACAGTGGCAAACTTATATAATACTTGTCGTTGTGGTTATTTTCGAAAGCGAGTAGTGAGTTCAATAATGATTCGTGGTATAAACTAAAAGCATCATTAGAAAGCTAGCCGGTTCGTCTAGAGACCCGTATGTTTAGTTTTATAAATCGAGATCATTTGATAGGGTAAAATCATGTTCGAAGTAGGTGTTGTGAACTAATTTAAAAGAAAAATGTTTGTCGAGTCACTTTCGATCTAGTCTACGGTTTTCGATAAGGACTTTTGGATTGAACTAAAAATAGGGTCGTGTAGACGGCATGGCCGTCTACAACTTTCGTTGTTTACTCGACTTGGGGCGACACTGTTTAGAGGGTCAAAAGTGGGTCGTAAAAGGTTGCGATGCATCTTGTTTTCACTAACATATACTATGAAAGTTTTCTATTTATGCTATAACATCAAGATATCACTACTGTTATGGCTTATTCACGCATAGTGCAAGGTTTCTGTTGTTATCTATGATCCTATCGACGAATATTAGTGGTTTAACGAGGGTGTTTTTGTGGGTTGAATAAAGGAACGAATAGGCCATACGGGGCTGTGTTTATAAGTGGGTTTTATTAGCTTTCTAGTTAAACTACAATATGCTTCCTAACTCCCCCTCGTCAAATACATACAACAGATATGGGCTTGTTATCTCAGTGTATGCTTTAAATTAGCGCAAACGAAGAGCATTAAGGTTATTAGATTTATGTTTTAACGGATCTCAAGCCCACGTTATAGGGATTCTAGCATGCATGCGACGATGAAGAATGAAGAACAAAAGAGTTTAAAAGTGACTTACGAATGCGTCGAGTTCGAGTGCTGGGCTAGGAGTAAACATGGCCAATGATTCCAAAATCTTCGGTTACTAGTTTCCTAACGTGCACCCTTATGCGTCTGAATATAAACTAGAACAATAAGAGCACCCTTCACAGGCTGATTCACGGCAACAAAAGAATACCCCATGACTGGGCGAACCATGGCTGGTGGTCTAACAAGGATGGCGATGGTGGTTAGATCGTGGAGGATCTATCATGGGTTGACTGTGAACGGCAATGTACATGGTGGGTATGGTGATGCGGCTGCGGTTGATGGTGGGTTTAGATGTTGCTGTTGATGGTGACGTGAGGGGGTATCAAGTGGTGGTCGGTGATGGTGGATTCATGGTGTTGCAGGCTGGTGACAACAGTGGTGTCGACGTGATGATGTTGCTATATAAGAGATGGAGATGTGGTTTATGACTAAAGAGGAAATGGAGTTTTGTGCTACTATGATATGTATGTGTAGTGACAATGAGAAGAATGAAGGGGTGCCATGGTTTATGTAGTCACGAGAGATATAGATGGAGAGTGTGAGATTGCTATTTTTGGTGTGTGTGTTATACACGAGTGAGGGAAGAGAGGTAAAATCGCAATGTGTTGTGTTTGTGGCTTATACCACATATAAAAGTTAGGTTAGGATTTGGTATAGATATGATAGGATTTCTTAGATTTTATTAGGATTCATAGTACTAGGAATATTTAGTTAAGATTTCTCTTGATTTTGTTTGAGACGTGTACAACTTTTCGGCCAAAGAGAGATTGTTTTTAGTAGTTTTGTATAATACCCCATGTATAAATGAAAAGAGATCCAAAGAAATGTTTAGTTCAAAGTAGTATACATCTTTTTGATTTATTTTGTACATGATATAAATGGTCAAGGGGTTCTAAAATACTTCATTGAGTCGAGTTTGTATTGGTTAATTGTACTAAAAGTTTATGCTTAAAAATTATTGTATATTAATTTTAATGCGTAATATTTTGGATCATCATTATTAATTATAATAAATATAATTAGTAATTAAAAATAAAAATAAAATAGCTCCCTGGTTAAAACGTCAAGTTTTTAAGTAAAATATATAAATAAATAATATTTACTATATTGTGATCTCGTTCATTTAAATGACGATTATTTATCGTTTTAAATAAGTATATTAAAAATAACTTCTCATTAAATTTCTTGTACTTTTTTACAATGAAATATTAAACAATTTTAATTAATCGTTTTATCGAAAAACTTTTGAATAATTATTAGTCTAGTTACAAGTTGTGTTTTTAAATACGACGATATTCATTATAGTGAAATAAAATACTCCACTATTTTATATACTAAAATGATGATTTTTGTTCGTGATAAGTCTTGTGAGGATATATTGTAAAGGTGGTCCGTAAGATATTAAATGATGAACGATAATAATCATGAAATCGGTGACGTGTTAAAAGCCCAAAATTTGGGGTTTTACACAATCCTATTAGTATCTAATCTATAACACCTTCTTCCATATATTTTGAACAACCCAACCAATTCCGATCCGAACTCTGGTGTGGTTTACAACAATGACAGAGGTCGGCATATGCCTCTATCTGCTTTTACATAGAATGATTCAAATACTGCTACTACGAACCTTGGCACTATACACTTGTTATTGTAACTCATCTTTACCCCTCGGACATGAGAGAAAAAAACATGTCTCTTAGAGTAATAAACAAACAATACTTGGGACCACAAAACCTCTTTGTACCAAACGATGCATAGAGCAGCACTAAAATAATAATACATCCCCTTTAATTTCGTCTCGAATATGTCATCATCTGCGTACATACATTGGGACCATATCAACACTTCTTTGATGCACCTTTATACATATCACATATTCAGTACCTCCCCTACCACCAGTCGGAAGAACAACATTCCTCATCCACTCAGCCGTGTCTTCTCATTCGGCTTACCATGCTTAGTCAACTTCCCTTCACTGATCAATTTCTTCTTTGTAGAAGCAGCAAGACCCAACCCCTATTTCCTAGGATAAGTATCTCTATCCATCACAACCCTCTTAATCTTAGCTACAACCCCATGATTCGGTGGTGGGTGTGAATGAAGAAATCGGTGTGAATGAAGAAATCAGAGGAGATATGATTCGGTGGTGGGTGTGAATGAAGAAATCAGTGGTTGGTGTTTAAAGAATGTGGGTGGGTGTGAAATGCAACCATGGCGCGCACCTTAATGGCTCAGAAGTGTCAAAATGGGTAGATGATGCAATTAATGAAATTAATGAGAATCTCTTTAAGAAAATCGAATCCCAGATCTGTGTTTTTGAGAGATGATAGACGAATTTAGATGGGTAGGTGATGTGTTTTTTAGATCTTTGAATACGTGTTTTTGTTTCTGTGTCTATGGTGGGTAGGTGATGGTGGGTTTTGGTGGGTGTGGATAAGAATAAGTAAAAGACCAAATTACCCCTTCCTTCATATCACTTAACGGAGAAAAATAACCCTTATCCAAGATAGGGACGATTTTTGATCCAATTTGTAAACGATAGGGACGACTGGTGCACTTATTTTGAAATAGGGACGAGACTTGATTATCAATACAAATGATAGGGACTATTCTTGAATCTTTTTCTATTTTTAATATAGGGGAGAAAATGTGATTTAATATTGAGAACAATTAATTTAATGGATTGACTTAATGTGCTGGCTCATTCCTACATATGCGAATTGTTTTCGAATATCGTGGCATATGTTAAGGGGGAGCAAAATGGATTTGTACTTCAAAGTGGATTTCATGGTGACGTATACTTACCCACAACATCTTAATCCACGACGGTGATGATTATGGTGACATAAGGATGGTAGGATAGGTTAAAGTCCAATGATTCTTCTAGAACCGGAGGAATCTTCCCAAGGACGTTCCATAGCTAGAAATAGTAGTCCTTTAGAAAGATGGAGAAAGATTGTGAATATAGCTGAATGCCGACCAAGTACTTAAGTTAGCACTGGAACAATCACAACAAAGTTCTAGTGATGACGTATTGGTAAGCATTGAAGGGGTTGAAGAATGAAAAAGAATTGTAAAGATAAAGGGTCTAAAGAAAGAAGCTCTCCTTACAACTTAGGCAGAAACCGGGTCAACACATATGCTATTGAGATCATTTTTAATGATGCTCGATATTGAGGATAGAAATCATGGACCCAGTGATGCAATGCACAACCCGTCCCAACTAACTCAGATTTCTCTCGAAAGATATTTGTTTTAATCACACAGAGACAACGCATTATCTATCGATTTATCCACTCCAAATATATTGATATTGAAAAGGTGGCACTCCTCTCCAGCCTCCGATCACTAAAAATACAAATTGCACGATCAAGTCTATAGCCATTTGAGATCATCAAATATCTCATTAGGACACACTTCTATATTTCCTTGCTTCTTCACACACTGGGAAAAGTAAGTAAGGTATTATGAGTCCTACGCAAAATCTTCATGATCTTGCCTGAACATCCGAGTAATACAAAAGTATATACAATGAAGATGGAAATCCTTCTTGAGTAAACATCAAAAAGCTGATGGTAGGTGACTAGTGCGATTCTTTATGAATTAAACTTGTGATAACTGGAAAGCAACAGTGGTTTAATGATTAACTGAATCTAAACACGTTCTAGGCCTCTACGCAATATCTTAGTGATCTTGCCAGAACACTCAGAGTGACACTCTTAAGTGTTTACAGTGATGAGTGGAAATCCTTCTAGTGTTAACATCAAACAGCACTTGGTAGGTAACTTGCAAGATTCTATACGAATCAAGCTCGTGACAACTGGAAAGCAACGACGGTGCCGTTCTTAATTGAATTTCACTTGTTCCAGGTATATGAATTGATGACTTCAATCATGCGGATAATATTATCCAAATGATTCACTCTTTATGTTCGCAGTCAGCTTTGAACGGTCGAGTAAAGAGAACGGGTTAACCCGCGAAATCTTGTAAAGGAGGTTCTTAATTGAAACTACCTGCCACAAGTACGATATTTAATATCGTCAAACGGTCTTCACCGATCGAAGGTAAAATGCTACCTAATTAGGTTAAAATGTTCAAAGCCATTTCATCCGTGTCTATGTTTTGTAGCTAATTGTCTTATGCAGCATAACAAGACGGTGGCATTGCGGTGTCCAAGAAGAAGTCGTCCCCACATGCTTATACTTTCTGAACTTAATACTTCAACAAATTCAAGAAAGCCTAAAAGTCAAGTCTTCCACTGTATCAAACTATGAAGCTTTCAAGAATTTATAAAGGTATAAGTATGTGGAACATAAAGTCACGAGGAGGCAAATATCACAAGTGATGAATGCACAAGGTCAAGGCAAGGAAACATGCTCAAGACTAAAGTCAAAGATCACATCAGCATATTCACAAGAACAAGATCGAAGACTCAAGCATATTGCTAGGTTTAAGATTTTGTAAAATGGTGTGACCTCCCTTAGGGGGAGATTGTTGGAAATACGGTTTTCCAAAGAAAGTCTCAGTCACATCATTGTTAGCATAGATCAGGAGCTATAGACTATTTAAAACTTTGTAACTTGGAGTGACCTCCCTTAGGGGGAGATTGTTGGAAATACGTTTTTACGTATTTAGGAAGGATCGGTCACTCCAACGAGATACATCTAGTATGGGCTCGTGATCTAGTATGTAATAGTATAACCCACAAAGCCCACATGTAGGGTGGGCTATATATACCCCCTCCTAGCATGTTAGGAGGGGTTGGTTCTCATTTCACATTCAATATTACATCTTTCTCTTCATTCTCTCCCTTCTCCCTCTACTTTCTCTCTCTAAGTTCTTCATCTTCCTCCCTCTCTTTAGATCATTCTAACACACAAACAATCTAAGGATTACATAGACCTACAACTTACCTTTGTATTTTAAAGCGAGTTTTAAAATCAAGTTGATATTTATTATGCTTTTTATAATCAAAAGGTTTCAGATTTTTGGAAAGCATTTTCAACCGACTCTCTTCCATAAGTGATATGCATTCCGCATCATCACGAACATTTGGAGGATCTAATACCTTCCCAAGTTTGGTAGCATCGTAAAGTCTTGGATTGTCAGTGATAGCTTGCTTTGCATAACCTGGGTTAGGTGGTAGGTCTTGCTGACGTTTTAAATCACTTTCCATAAAAGATGACGTTAACAAATGTACCGTGTGAGCCGAAGTATATTGTTTTAAAAGAAAATTATCTATCTTTTTAATTTGATTAGAATCATTAATTTCCGTTTCAACCTTTTTATACTCGAGTATTTCTAAATCCGTTTTAAGTTTTTGAATATTAGTGACAAGCGACTCTTTTTCCTTAACTTCTTTAGAAAGATTTGCTCTTAAATTCTCAATCTCTTGTAAGTGACCCATTTGCATTTTTTGAAATTTATCAAATTCTGTATTTTTTAGCGTAGTTGTTGTAGGAGTTAATTCCAAAGTTTGAACTTTTTCTTTATACAAAGCAAGCTCGACAGATAGTGTCTGATTAACACCAAGGGTTTCGAGGACATCAGTATTCATTTCGCCAAGCAAAGTTGTCGGAACCATTACCAACTCTTGTTGAGCAGGGGAAACCGTATATGAAATAGCTGTCGGTTGTATTTCACTCAAAGTCTAAAGACTTTCATTGATATTGCTATCATTGTTCGTCTCCTGGTTTGAGTTACTCACCACCGGATTCTTTTCCGGATACTTAGACTCTGGCCCAACTTGATGTGGCACAATACTAATATCGGTGGTATCAATTGGTACCTCAGATCTCTTTTCTGACCTATAAAACGAAAGATTTGCCATGAGAGGTGCTTTGGCGGTGTTGAAATCATCACAGTCGGAATCGTATGCATCGAGATCATCTGCTTGATACGCTGCATTATGAGTGAAGGCTGATGTGACAACATTATCATCCGCGACTCATGGATCAGCAAGAAACACAAACTCTCCCTCATCTAACTCACGACCATTTGCTTGAGCGTTTACCAATAACACCTTCTCATTAAAACAAGAAGCATCCCTTTTCCTTTTCGGTTGCTTACATTCCCTAGTCACGTGTCCTTCCCCCTTGCAATTATAACACATGATCATTTTCAGCTTGCCATTGGTATTTCTTCTTGCAGTGGTGTTGTAAGTTCTTGCTCCCATGTTAGACGAAGTTGGTCTCCCCTGAATTGGTTGAACCATGACCCTGCCCTCATGAATTATCGATTGCTGACGAGAATTTGAAGAGGTTCTCAATTGGTTGTTCGTTGTGGGAAGACCTTTGAATCCACGCTTGTTCAATGTTTGAGCTATGTAAGTGGACATTGCAACCAATACTTCAACGAGATTATCACCTTGTTTAAATTCAAGAATTGGAACCTCTGAGAATTCATCACTGTAAAACGCTTGTGCCTGCTGAGCTTTATAGGTAGGAGAAAATACACTTGAAGGAGTGCTTACATATTGTGAATAGCTCAGGTGAATAACTCCATTAGGCTGATAAGTGACTACTTGAGATAGCGGTGCTTGATGATTAAAGTGTGATTGATGAACTTGAGGTGATGGATATGGATTAGTGTGTGATGGTGATACTTGAAACTGAGATTGTTGATGAGAACTAGCTGGTTGTGGTAGAATTGAATATTGTGTGTAGCTTGGAGTTTAACACAAGGACTTCTCATATGATTGCTGCCCAGTTGCGTAAGGAGAATGGTTGTAGGAAAACATTTGTTGATTTGCAACTAACACCAATGAATCATGATAAGTTGATTGAGACATATGAGACATTGTCACATGCTTCTCTTGTTGTTGCAAAAAAGCATAAAGTTGATCCATATTAGTAGTGTGCAAATCACTTACCAACTTGACATAAGTAACATAACGGCTCCACCCTAATGGTAAAGTATTCAAGAACTTGGTGTTGATTTGAAATTGGGCAATCTTCATGTTGTGGATATTCAATTCATTAAGCAATGTAGCAAATCTCTATAAAACTCAAGAAGTGTTTCCCCCGGGGGTGTATGTAAACCTATCAAATAGGTCATATAGTTGACACTCACGTTCTTGTTTTGTGAGCGAAGTACCTTGTAGCAATAAAACAAGTCGTTCCCATATTTACTTCGCTTTCTCATGATGACTTACTAACCGATGAATATCTCGTGGAAGAGCTTGAAGAATAGTTTGGGTAGCCTTAGTGTCAATTTCAGCGATAGCTTGATTGGCTGGACTCAAATCAAAGAAATCTCTTGGGCGAGTCACACCATCCTCCTTAATGGTGCCCTAATCAAGTGGTCATTTTTATTGAATTGAGCATAAGTCTCCCATTAGGTCTACCTAAAATATATGATTTCATTCGGCTCTGCCATGACTTGAATAGCTCTGTGATAAGCATAGGAGCACGGGTATCGGTACCTGATATGATCGATAGGTTTGAAAGCGATGACATTGTCGGCATTGATGAATGAGGATTCATCTTAGATCACTCTGTTCAAAGATTACCTTGTGATCGAGCAATGAAATAAAGTTTTTGTGTTTGTTGTTGAAGAATCAATACGGAGTTTTACTAATCGTGGAGAAACCGAAAAATAAATTCGCGAGATTTTACAAACCATCGATTAAACCGTAAATATTCCTAAGTTTGTGTGTTGTTGATGAGTAAAGTTGTTGAAATCCCCTAAATTGCCTTGAAGAATAAGCGAAATCTCAAAATTTTCTATGTCACTTTTTCCGATTTCGGAATATTGGCCTTTTACAATCTCGGAATATTTCAAAGATCTCAATTCGGAATAATATTTAACCCCAATTCACAATACTGGAAGCTTCTCAGTTCGCAATAAAAGTTAATCCCAATTCACAATATTTGAAAGGTGTGAACTTGCAATATTTGAAAAGTGTGAACTCGCAATATTTGAAAAGTTCAACTCGCAATATTTGAAAAGTGTGAACTCACAATATTTGGAAAGTTCAACTCGCAATATTTGAAAAGTGTGAACTCGTAATATTTGAAAAGTTCCTCAACTCGCAATATTGAAAAGTTTCTCAACTCTCAATATTGAAAAGTTTCTCAACTCGTAAGATTGAAAAATGTCCTCAACTCACAATATTGAAAAAATTTCTCAACTCGCAATAAACTGAACTCGCAATACTTAGGGTTTTTTATCTCGCAATATCTTGAACTCGCAGTATGTAGGGTTTCTGAACTCACAATACGCTGAACTCGCAATACTTAGGGTTTCTAAACTCGCAATACGTTGAACTCGTAATATTTGGGGTTTCTAAGCTTGAAATACGCTAAACTCGCAATATTTAGGGTTTCTAAACTCGCGGTACGCTGTTTTTTGATGAATTTCAACAAAAATGAGCCAAACGCCAAATTACTTTGTGTTTTGACCAAAACAAAGAGACCAAATCACTACCACAACTATGTAGATGATGTTTAGAAAGATTTAGACCACAAAAAACAAGAAAAGTTTTAAGACGCGGGTTGTTGAGCCTTAAAACACACGAAATCAATAAAACTAAAAAACAAAACAAACCTAAACTCTATTTCACCCCACGGCTCTTGATACGAATTGTAATGTATTGGTGATCTTAGATCTAGAGTGAGGTTGAAGGTTTTCTAGAGAGAGAAATATGTGTGTTTATCAATGAAAAGTAAAACCAACCAACACTCTCTCCATCAAACGAGAAGGTTTATATACACAAGTCCATAGTGGACTTGGGCCGCCGGCCCAAGGACAAGCCCATGGGTCAATTTAGTTAACTAATGTTTACATTTATCTAACTACGAGCTAGTAACATTTAATACTATTATTGGAGTGACCAATACTTCCAGTATACGTTAAATATGTATTTCCAACAACACGAACTTTGGACGACTATATATTCTTATCATCGGTTGTTTATCGACATTCACCAATTCAGTTATCTGTAACTGTAAATCTGTCACAAAACCTTTCAACTAACTAATTTATCTCAAGTAAAATGACTGAAAGAAGTCTAATCCTTAAAGACCTGAAGGAATTATGCGGAGATTCAGATCTCAACGCTTGTATGGGTCTATATATTGGTCGAATGGTTACAGCTGAACAAGCTTATGTGGACGTGTTGCGCGTTAGTGTGACCAGCTGAGGAATACCCCAGGAAATATTGAAATGCTGACCGACGAGATCAAGACAAAGGTTGATGAAGATGAAGATGAATGGGTCGATTTTTTGAAGGAAATGCGTGATTGCGACACATAAAAGTTGGGTGATTTGACCAAGTTGATTGAGAAAGTTAGGGATGCTATAAGCCAGAAGCAAGCTTATGTGGATCAGATGGAAGATAGTGATTACCATATTTTTACTATTTATGATGTTCATCTTTGTTACCCTGTTTTGATTGGGGTGTGTTTTATAACTACCGTTGTTTACTAATGAAAGCAGCCTAACCATCTGGCCACATTATTTTAAGGATCAAATTGCACAATGTTTTAACTTTTACGTCTATATAACACATGACTCTATGCATAAACTTTCACATCCCAAACAAACTTTCTTCTAGCATACAATGACAAACATTCAATCTGAATCTACTTCTAAGTCCACTAACTTGGTCGTACGCCTAATTGGGTTCATGGAGAAGGAATTGGAGAATGAGTTGCAACTAGAGAGAAATTCAAAATCTATTTTCTGAGTTAGAGGAAACTGTCTAGAAAAGATCAAGGTTCATTGAGGATATAGAAAGTTTTCTACGGTTTAAGGATAATGACGAGCTTACTAAACTGCACGAGTCTTGAAGCATGTTAAAAAGAGGGGTAGGGAGAAGACAGTTGATCTACAAATTATGAAGAACCAATCCCATCTTGGTGCACTTGAGATGGAAAACCTTCTAAAGAAACTGAAGGACGGAATGGTAGGATAGTGTTTAGGTGCTTCGGGGTTGTCCCGTGTGTTTTGATATCTTGATGTACCTTGCTTTTCTAAGGTTTAACTGAAAAAAATCTTTTGCTTTTGGTAGTTTGACATGGAATTAGTAGGCTTCCATTGATGTTTGACTCTAGAATTTCAAACATCATAATAGATTGATATTGATTTGCAAGAGCCAGTGAATAAAAGTGTAAATGAATGATTGATATTGATTTGCACTCACCATATAGATAGTTTGACATGGATTTTGGTACGCTGATTCAAATGATGTTTGACTCTAGAATGTCAAACATCCTAAGAGTTTGATATGGAATTGCAAGAGCTAGTGACCAACATTGTAGTTTGACATAGATTTTTATCACCATTTAGACAAATTGCAAATGTAAGTCAAATTTGCAAATGATATCCAAAGCATATGTTAAGCTCTTGCAAATTCATGTTTTAAATGGATTTGTAGTGATTTTTCTGACAAACTGCAAAACAATGACAAACTGGTCATACAAGTCCATAATTTTTGCCAAATTAGTCAAACTGCCTTGTTCATTAATTGCCAATGTTAGGCTTCCTATTACATAGCCAAAAGTTAGATTAAAACCTAACACCATATTCTTCTACAACTTATCCATAACAAAAGATTAAGGGTGCTTAAAACAATTCATATAACATATTTTTATCTTGCTTGTTAGTCATCAATGCCATCACTCTTCTCCTCTTGAGGTCTTTCAGCAGGTGTTGTGCAGCAACATCATTACTATCGTTTGACTCCTTCTTCACCTCAACAACTGATGCTTTGACCTCAACAACCTCTTGTTTCACCTCAACAACCTCTGCTTTCAGTTCTTCATCTACAATCACAAAATCAACATATACTTAATCCATTTGTTGCTGATAATAAGCAAAAATTTCATCCACATCTTCAGATTGAGTTATTTGCTGAAGCTCATCTAGTGCTTGATCAATGTCACCAAACATGTCACTAATATCTTTAGGTTCATCATCAAGATGGTATGGATCATCATTCCATCCAAAATGCATGACTTCATCCAAATCTGCGTCACTGTCCCATGCCTAAAAATCCCCTAGCTTGTCACTAATGCTATCACTATTATCAATCTCATACTAATGAATCTCCATCCCCATATCAAAATCAGCAAAGGCATCAAATTCAACCTCACCAAAAGAGACATCATAACAAATGACATCATTTAAAGCTTGTTGTTATTCCTGGCTTGAATCATCAAACCAAAACACGCTATCAAGCTCTTCCAATATTCTCTTGAACTCATACTCAACACTCATCCTTTTACTCCTATCTTCAAGCATTTTTTCTTGTTGACCATGGTAGTGGGAACTCAATATCATCACCACGGATACGAAAATCATTGGTCACTACAGTTCCGTTCCTCTCAACAAAGCTAGTCTGACAAAATGTCACCATCTTCTCAATGTTGACACTTTATGGATGTAACTCTTTCACAACATCATCACCAACATTTTCTTCTACCACCACAATCTTACCCTTACGTGCCTTTTGTTCCATCAGGTGCTGTTATACCAACGAAACACCTGATTCAATATACACCTCCATTTCCTTAAACCTAGGAACATACTTCAAAAATCTGTAAACGTCTACTTTAGATGATACTGGTAGCAAACCATCATCCAATGACCGGCCAAGCATCCTAAAATGCAAGAACAAAAGTATACTTTCTATTTACCCTAAATCCTTAAACATTTCTCCAGGTGTGTACATACCAAAGTTGTCAAAATGAACTAAGTCAAACCAACTTATAGTACCAAAGCCATATATTCTTTCTGGTGGTGAGGTAAATTCACCATTGTGATGGATTCGCACAGTAAACAAGTTTTGATTCGATTCTGTGAAACAAAAAAAGAGAAAACACATATCTATTATAAATTAGGCAATAACATAAGAATATCAGCATATCCAAACTAAGCTTACAATATAGAAGACCCAAAGGAGATCGAAGCTTACCATAAAGGAGACCCAAATCAGAGATGGTGGTACCACGAGAGCGATTTTGCCAAAACTTACCCATTTACTGATTGGTGTTGATTTGTGTTCTTGTGGTGAGATATAGATTGATGAAAGGAAATCAGATTATGGATTTATAACATAAATGATGGATACTTTAGATTGAAAATTCAGACCTTGAAGTGAATTTTTTACCGGGAAAGAAATCATGTCGGTTGGGAAAATGCTTTCGGGGGCGTATTTTCCATGGACGAAAGGTGGAAGCAATCGTGTCGGGTGGGAAATGGTCCCGGGGACGAAAATTGCATAAAGGAAAGATGGGGATTTGATGACGAGATGGCGAGGCACGATAAATGACTAAAATACCCTCACGTGCTTGGCAGTGTGGGAGTTAACGGAGCAAAACTTGCGAAAGTTAAAGAAAGTTAACTCGGGGACTCTTTTTCACGAAAATTGCAAGTATAGTGGCAAAATTGCCGAAAGTTTGCACTCAGTGGAAAAATTGCCGTTTGCAAAGACGAGGGACGAAATTTGCAGTTTACCTTTTATTTATCTGGTCAAATTACTGGATCATGATTAAATCGGTTTAATTGATTTTTACTCTTTCAGTTATTTGATCGTTTCACGTTTCAATTAATCGAGTCAATCTAGATTTTAGAACATTGATAACCATGAACGAAACTAGGACTAAATATGATCGAATGTATCAAGTTTTTGAAGTATACTTACTAAACTAGGATCAAATATGATACAAATATGATACACTCGATCATATTTGGTCGTACGAAATATTAATGTAAATTTAAATATATTGTTTTTGAAATGTATAAATTTTTTTAAATATAATTTTTTTAAATATAATGTTTTTTTTAAATCTACAAAACATTAGCACATAACTAACCAAAATACTTTGGATTTTGCTAACAAAACCCTAACTATTTCCAAATATAAACTAATTAATTCCATAAATGTATGATTCTAACACATATAATTAAGGTAAGTAAGTTTTAATATGATA
The DNA here is from genome assembly GCA_025667525.1 of Glebionis coronaria. Classification (NCBI taxonomy): domain Eukaryota; kingdom Viridiplantae; phylum Streptophyta; class Magnoliopsida; order Asterales; family Asteraceae; genus Glebionis; species Glebionis coronaria. The sequence continues at coordinate 90,259,890 of CM046879.1, read as the reverse complement.
TATATTAATATTATATATGTTAAATATGGTACATTTGAGGTTTTTTAAATATTAATTTTTTAATTATAAAATGTTTAAAAAACACCATCGGGTGGTGGTTAGCAAAACCCAAACACTTTTTACTTATTTTCATTTTCTCACAAATTAAAATTCATTTCATTCAAATTAAAATTACAAATATTTAAATAAAAATTAACATATACTTAATCCATTTGTTGCTGATAATAAGCAAAAATTTCATCCACATCTTCAAATTGAGTTATTTGCTGAAGCTCATCTAGTGCTTGATCAATGTCACCAAACATGTCACTAATCTCTTTAGGTTCATCATCTATATGGTATAGATCATCATTCCATCTAAAATGCACGACTTCATCCAAATCTGTGTCACTGTCCCATGTAGAAAATCATTGGCCACTACAGTTCCGTTCCTCTCAACAAAGCTAATCTGACAAAATGTCGCCATCTTCTCACTGTTGACACTTTACGGATGTAACTCTTTCCCAACATCATCACCAACATTTTCTTCTACCACCACAGCCTTACCCTTACGTGCCTTTTGTTCCATCAGCAGCTGTTATACCAACGAAACACCTGATTCAATATACACCTCCATTTCCTTAAACCTAGGAACATACTTCAAAAATATGTAAACGTCTTTTTCAGATGATAATGGTAGCAAACCATCGTCCAATGACAGGCCAAGCATCCTAAAATGCAGGAACAAAAGTATACCTTCTATGTACCCTAAATCCTTAAACATTTCTCCAGGTGTGTACATACCAAAGTTGTCATAATGAACTAAGTCAAACCAACTTATAGTACCAAAGCCATATATTCTTTCTGGTGGTGAGATAAATTCACCATTGTGATGGATTCGCACAGTAAACAAGTTTTGATTCGATTCCGTGAAACAAAAAAAAGAGAAAACACATATATATTATAAATTAGGCAATAACATAACAATAGCAGCATATCCAAACTAAGCTTACAATATAGAAGACCCAAAGAAGATCGAATCTTACCATAAAGGAGACCCAAATCAGAGATGGTGGTACCACGAGAGCGATTTTGCTAAAACTTGACCATTTGCTGATTGGCGTTGATTGGTGTTCTTGTGGTGAGATATAGATTGATGAAAGGAAATTAAATTATGGATTTATAACATAAATGATGGATATTTTAGATTGAAAATTCAAACCTTGAAGTGAATTCTTTTACCGGGAAAGAAATCATGTCAGTTGGGAAAATGCTTTCGGGGGCGTATTTTGCATGGACGAAAGGTGGAAGCAATCTTGTCGGGTGGGAAATGGTCCCGGGGACGAAAATTGCATAAAGGAAAGATGGGGATTTGATGACGAGATGACGAGACACGGGAAATGACTAAAATACCCTCACGTGCGTGGCAGTATGGGAGTTAACGGAGCAAAACTTGCGAAAGTTAAAGAAAGTTAACTCGGGGACTCATTTGCACGGAAAATGCAAGTATAGTGCCAAAATTGCCGAAAGTTTGCACTCAGTGGAAAAATTGCCGTTTGCAAAGTCGAGGGACGAAATTTGCAGTTTACCCTTTTATTTATCTGGTCGAATTACTGGATCATGATTAAATCGGTTTAATTGATTTTTACTCTTTCAGTTATCTGGTCGTTTCACGTTTCAAATAATCGAGTCAATCTAGATTTTAGAACATTGATAACCATGAACGAAACTAGGACCAAATATGATGGACTGTATCAAGTTTTTGAAGTATACTAACTAAACTAGGACCAAATATGATATAAATATGATACACTCGATCATATTTGGTCCTACGAAATATTAATGTAAATATAAATATATTATTTTTGAAATGTATCAATTCTTTTTTAAATACAATGTTTTTTAAATATAATGTTTTTTTTAAATCTACAAAATATTAGGGTGCCTTTAGTTGGAAAACATTTTTTTATCATTTTATATTTTCTATTTTGTAGAAAAAGAAATGGGATTTCTTTTTCCATAAAACACTTAAAAATTTAAAAAACGCGTTTAGTTGGAGAAATTTTTGTTTTCTATTTTCCAAAACTTTAAAGGAAACAAAGGGGAAAATAAATTTTCTATGTCAAAAGGAAAACTTAGAAAACAAAAGAAAGAGTTTTTTTTTGTTTTGTGTGCAAAAGGGTAAAACAAGGATTTTGCATTTTCTAGAAAATATTTCTAGAAAACGATAATTTGAACGTGTTTTATGTTTTCCTTGTTTTCTAGAAAACATTTTGTAAAAAACAGGATGTTTTTCATCCAACTAAATGCAACCTTAATATTTTTATAAAATCAATAATACTTCGAAAAAATTCATAAATATCACGAGAACCAACTTATTTCATCCTAATAATAATTGAGCAAGCATCCACAATAGTTTGTTTAGATAATCGGGTGCAAATTGTTTAAGACTTGTGTCCTATTTTAGCATGTGTAGGTTCCGATTTTAGTTAATAAATATAGAGTCTGGTTATTTAAGATACCTTGCATCCTTTGGATACAAGGGGACAAATCTGGGCCACTCATCCACTTAAATCCAACGATCCACGTTTAAACAAAAAAGCAGAGGGGTAGTTACGTCATTTCACTACCCCGCCCAAACCCTAACCCCCTCTTTTCGCTACATTCAACCGTCATTTTTCATTTCCAACTAAAACTCACACACACACACCAAAAACACACAGTGAAACACATACACACATAAAACACCATCTTCCATTGACGATTTCACCTTCAAAACACACATCCGATCAAATAATCAACAAATACGATGAAAGGGAAGCCGAAAAACGAGCAATCTTCCAAAAAACCAGATCAAAGGACGATAAAAACAAGGCAATAAGGTATAAAATCACAGATCCATCCTTTTTCTATGCTTTTTTAGTTTTTTAAATGCTTTTTAAGCTTTTTCCAAGCTTTTTCTGAGCTTTTTCTCTGTTTTTTTTATAGTTTTAAGCTATATCCATGATTCCTCTATGCTTTTTAACTAAATGTATGATGAATATAGTAGATCTATGAAAAGAAACATCATTTGATACTTTTAAGCGAGTTTTGTGTTTAAATATAGATTGCATGTGAATATAAGCATCTCGGTAGGTTAAAAAAATGAACATAATAGATTTAAAAAAGTTGAGCAAAAATGGTTTCCTAAACTGATAGAACATATACGATAAAAAAAGTATAACATATATGATAAAACCTTATCATATATGATGAGTGAAAATACAATAAAAAGCACTAGGATTAAAACATATATGATAGTTTTAAGCGAGTTTTCTATATGATAGTAGATTAAAAAAATAAACAGAATAGATTTAAAAAGGTTGAGCAAAAATAGTTTCCTAGACTGATAAAACATATATGATAAAACCTTATCATATATGATAAAACCTTATCATATGTGATGAGTGAAAATACAATCAAAAGGAGTAGGATTAGAACATATATGATATTATATTGCTTGCATCGTTTGATAGTTTTAAGCAAGTTTTGTGTTTAAATATTGCTTGTATGTGAATATAAACATCTCGGTTGAGCAAAAATGGTTTCCTAGACTGATAAAACATATATGATAAAACCTTATCATATATGATAAAACCTTATCATATGTGATGAGTGAAAATACAATAAAAAGAAGTAGGTTTAGAACATATATGATATTATCTTAACATATATGATACATCAAATTTGATAGTTAAAAAATGAGACATCATATTTGATAGAACCTTATCATATATAATTCATCATATTTCATAAGTTATGGAACATATAAAGCTTTCAACAGATGTAATTTTGTCTAACTTTGCGCTTTTATTGCAGATGATCAGCCTACAAAAAACAAGGATGACGAGACAGAAGAACCACCTAAAAGAAACTTAGGTAAAACTGATGTGACTCAAAAAAGCAAAAAAAATAAATACAGAAAAGTAAAAATAAGTATCATATTTGATAATTTTTTTTATCAGCAGTTACTATAAAGATGATGAAAGAAAAAGCTGCAGCGCTTGAAAGAGCAAGACAAAGCAAGGAGAAGGGCAAAGGTGTCAATGAAGCTGTCACTCAAACAAAGGCCAAAGCAAAAGCTGTTGAAACAAAGGGCAAAGGAAAAACGGCTGCGAAAACGAAGAAAGTTGAAAAGCCAATAGAGAGTACAGAAGGTAAGAAAAATATACTATGTATCATATTATTTCATTAGGAAAAAACATACAATACTGAACATCTCTTTGCTTTGTAAAAAATGTGGAAGAAAGCGGTACGGAAGAAGATGATGTTTCAGAAGACGAGAGAATTAGCAGTGGGGAAGAATACATCAAAACACAAAGTGACAAAGAAGAAAGCGACTCTAAACAACCCGAAGATGCAGAAGATGAAGAAGAGACAAAGGGAGAAGAAGAGCCAGAGGGTGAAGACGAAAGTAACGAGGAGAATGATGAAGATGATAAAGATGAAGAACAAGAATCTAAGAAAGAAGAGACTGTGAAAAATGTTATAAAGAAAACAACAAAGATACGCTTCATCAACCCTTCAGAAACAAAAAGCAAGGATAAAAAGGATGTAAAGAGAAAGTTGGAAGAAAGAGAGGAAGCAAAACGTCCAAAAAAAAGGACAAAAAGACAGAAAAAGACCTACAGTGGAGGTATAAAGAAAACAGGGAAGAAAGGAACACCTCCAATGGAGGAATCAAACGAAGAAGATGAGCAGATGGACGATAGGAATGTGACTGAAGATGAAGAGGAGGAGGTACATGAACATGAAGTTGATACATAAAAAATGCTAGTTCATAAAGGTTCTCCGATGAAAGGCATCAAGTCAAAAAAAAAAATGAAACAGAAGGAGGTGATGAAGACTACCAGATGGTTGTGGTAAAAGCAAAAAAGGGTAGAGGGCTGATGAAAAAAAAGCAAGAGAAGGTATACAAAACAGTGATGACAAGATGCTCGCCCAAATCAATGTATGAAGCCACTATGGGATTGTCAAACGAAAGAAAAAAGGTTCTTAAGGATATCGGTTTCGAAAGATACATCGAGTTTCTAATAGAGGAACTATCTTCACATCTACTGTACTTTATTGTCGAGAAGTTCCATCCTCAGAGCATGGAACTAAGACTTCAAAAGGGATCAATTAAAATAACAAGAGAGAAGGCGCAGGATATGATTGGTGTTCAAGATGGAACAATCTCACTTGATGAACTGCAAGAACGAGAAAAAGATGATCGTTTCATGAAACAGTGGATGAATCAGTTCAATGGAAAACCAACAGCAACAGCCATCTCGAAAAAGATACAGACGACTAGTGAGGCAAATTTCACGTTTATCATGAACTTTCTAATGCTCTTTAGATGCACAATGGGTGGAGTAGACAATGGAGGCAAGCTTTCCCTTAAGATACTAAAAAGGATAAGAGAGGAGGACACCATAAGAAACATAGACTGGTCCTCCTACGTGATTGAATGCCTGAAGAAAAGTAAGAACAAATGGAGTGAACCAGGTGGAAAAACTTGGTACTACGGCCCAGCTACATTCTTTTCTGTAAGTACTACTTTCGTTTTACTTTTTTTTTTATAAACAATTTAATTTCTTTGTTTTCATTGCATTGAAAACAAATTCTGTTGCATTTTCCAGCTGCTTTACTTGGACTCAACATACTTCCCAGACGTAGCCGTGATGCGCCAAAGACCAGCAATAAGAAGTTGGAACTCTCAGCTAATCAAGAACAGAATACATGAAGAAATGATCAATGAGTGCTTGGGAAAGCTAGAGCATCATCATGAGTACAAGGAAGAAGATGTCCACATGGGAATCAACCAATAAAAACACAACGACTTCTATCTAGAACCAATAAAAGACAGGAAACCATAAACACTAGAGGTAAAACAAAAAACTATGATTTTCATATATGATAGTATGAACTATCATATATGATATGATAAAGTATCATATATGAAAGATACTAATACACTAACAACATACTTTTTTCTATGCAGGAGTTTGTTGAAAAAAGTATCGATCGATTTGGAGAGATATATGAGGCAAGGAGAGTGCTTGCTGAAACACTTGGAGAAGGACTTAGAAAGTTTGAAAATGATGACACATTGCTTGGTCTATGCAAAGAATACCAGGTGGTATTCAAGAGAAACAAGGACGATGGGCTTGGTGTGGATTTCATGAAGTGGGAGCAAACCTCCACGGATGATGGGAAAAGAAAAGATGCTCTTATTTCAGAAAACAGCCGGTTACTCTTAAAAATGTACAAACTGAGGATGAGGAATCTGCTCAAAAAGAAAAAGATAAAGAAATGCAAGGTGCAAATGAGCAACTGGTCAACGAAGCAGGGTTGGTTAACCAACCAAAATCAGCTAAAGAAGCAGCGATGTTGGCAGATGTTCATAAGACTGTTTACACAGACGAGCCATTGTCCGGGGAGTTTGAAAACGACCCAGAGTTTGATGAATACCTGGACAGGTATTGCATGGAGTTGGAACGCCAAACAGCAATTGAAAGCCAAAAAAAGAAGCTTGAGGAAGACGAGATGGCGAAAAAGAAAACAAGAGGGATGAGGCAACCAAAGTCTCTCAAATCAACACCATCTTTCAACCAAATCACAAAAATGCCTGAAACAACACCTAAGCAGATAATGATGATGGTAGAAGAAGATGATGCTACCAAAGTACAAAAGAGGCCATCCCGCTTGCTCCTTTCAAACTACATAAACAAGAAAGCACCAGCACAGGGAAAGCTCACTGTAGCAGAGTTGATGATAGGCGAGAGTTTGTTCTCGATGACTAATCACGGCCTGTAAGTAAAAGCTAAAACACTAACAAACTAATTATCATTCAAGTAGGATCACATATATATATATATATATATATATATATATATATATATATATATATATATATATATATATATATATATATATATATATATATCTTAATATATATATAAGAGGAGGGATTTGCCACGTCATCTATCAGGTCACTAATCCCAGTCAGCACATGGGCTTAGGTTTCTGGCTTACAAACTTCCGAACCCATAAACTTAATCGCACTCTATAAAACCAAACATAAAACTTTAAATTGAATCCTTATAAATCTTTATACGAATTTTTATACGAATCATTGTAAACCAAACCTACTGCTTTATTCATACTAAAACCCTAACACGGTTTTTCTTCAGATTTGGTTTATTGATCTTTTGAGTTTTTGTTTTTTTGATTGATTGGTTAATGGGGTTATTTGATACAATTACTTTTATGTATATGGGATTTATTTTATATGACACTTTTCTTAAATAATTTTCATCCCATAACAGTTTGTCAAGGGTAATCATTGTTTTAATTTACTGAATTACATGTTTTTATTGATGCAGGTTGAGAGGTGAAGAGCCGACACAACATAAGTGGTACTGTGGTAGAATGAGTGGAAATTGTTATGTCAAAAGTGATTAAGATTTCAAGGTTAGTCTTTTAGTGTACTAAAAGTGAATGTGATAATTATAATGAAAGTGCTATTCAGTGTAATTTTAGTTTTTTGTTGTTATACACAATCATGAGAAGATGATTGATCACATAGGTTATAGGGATTCCAATTTCCATTATTCAATCTATATTCTAATTTACATTATGATTGATCACATAGGTTATAGATGATTGTTGTTATATGTAATTGGTATGTTATAGTGAATCTGTATTTGATTAGGGTACCTTAATTTGTATATTGCATTTTCAAGTCCCAACCTACCACAACATTCAAACTTCATATAAAAATGAACTGAAATAAATTGTGACATACATATTGGCAATGCTTTTAGACTTTTAGATTTGGCCCTAAAACTAAAGAGTAGCAAGATTTCAATTACTAAACATCTCTTTTTTTCTCTACAGCTGATAGAGGTGTGACTGCAACATGTTTTGGTTCAATAGGTTGTCCTGTTGTAGAAGATATGGTATTTTTTGGGCCTCCTGATGATGGAGGTCTGGTTGTGCTAGATTTTGAAGGATCTTTGGTTGTCTCAACCAAACCTTCTCGGGTCGGTACATATGGAGTATGTGATTCTACTCGGGATGCTGGCTGCTGCAGTCTTTCCCAGAATCTAGGGCCGCCGAAACTCAGGGTAAGCAAAACCAAAGCTTTTTTATGCTCTGATAATTTGTTGCTTCGTTGTCTTCCCTTTGGTCGCCATTAGAGATGATTTGCTTAACATTCGGGGGTCTTTTGTTTATGCAGCTCGAATGGCACCATTCTCTGTTGGTCAGTAAAGAAGAAGTCCACAAACACAAAGTTTGTGTTGGAAAATGCCCTTTTCCAGGTCGTGTACCTGACGATGTGGGGTCTGAACGTTGTAGTGTTGGAGGTGAGCAACCCTTTTTTACTTGCTGTTCTCATGATCGAGTGAAATTGGATCGTGCAAACTATCATGTAGATTATAATTCAATTACCATGAGTCTAAAATCAAATTGGAGCTGAATAAATGAAAGGATCTAGCTAAAGCCGAATTGGTTGCAAGAGTTATTGAATAAAATGCAGGAGGCCAAAGAAATATGTCCAACCCAAATAAGATCATGAAATTATTTGCGTGTGACTGCTGTAGGAGAGTCAAAGCACTCAAGATATTATGAAGTAACAAGTTTCAGTATAATATCACTTCTAACTTTCTTTTATCTGGTGGATTTATGTATAATTTATATACGCAGACGCCTGCTGGCCAACTAGGTTCAAGAAATCATCGCATACTTTCCAAGCTTCACCATCCAAACTTGGTTTCATATTATGGGGGTATACCCGATTGATATGGAGGACCATTAACTACTCTGGATGAATGTATGGAAAAGGGGTCACTTGGAAATACGGTTATGAAAAAGGACAGGTAAATTCAGTTTCATTCATGTGACAACTTGAGCTTCTTTGTGTATAAATGTGTAACTATGATGTATTGTAAAGGTTACTTGATCACCGGTTCTTTCATCAGCAGCTTCTTCGGGGGTTGAAATACTTTCGCACAGGTTATCCACGCTTTCATTATTTGAGCTCATATTACGTCCAGTTTATTCAAGAGTATGTATATTCCTTTCAAGTAGTTATGCCTTTCTATCTTTCTTTATATTCTGAATAAAATTTAATTCATTTTGCAGAAAACATGTTTTGCCGAAAACTAAATCCTATAAACATCTTAGCCAACTAATTTCAAACTCAAGATATGCAACTTAAATCTTGCAAGGTTTGCCTTCAGTGACCAGCCTACTACGATATTCGAAACATTATGTCCCTAAGTCGCCCATTACCTTTTTCAAAAGTGGTTCTATAATTTTATTTTACAATAACATTATATAATTGAATAGCATTACGTTCAATGTGTTAACAAGATTACATAAGAAAATAACACTCACTGCCTATATGGTTGATGAGTTACTTTTAATTATTTTACAAATGTCACATTAGAAATCTGTGAAGCCACATCGACTCCAATCTCTATTCCAAAGAAGTCTTATTCGTCAATTCTAAGCTCAAAGATAACAAAGGGGCCTGTTAAAGCACATGTTCCTACTAAAACTGTAAAGGCAACACCTACAAAAACTGAAAGTAAATAAGTAGCCACTGTGTCACAAGGTAAATTACACCTCCAGAAGTTCCTGTATCTATTGCATCAAGTAGCATTATTTCTCCTGATAGTAGCATAGTTCATGATGAAGGTAAATCTATTTCAATTATGTCAATAGTTTCTTCAAATTTTGGACTGGCTATATACTTCTGAGCATAATACTTGATAGCTTAAAAAATGGTTATGGGAACTGGTCAAATACCTATATCGAAACAAACTCTTGGAAATTTGTATAATATGGCATATTTGTATTCATATCTGTTAATAAACGAAAACTATATTAGTTTATATTATTATTTGTCTATGGCCATTTCGATATGGGCCATTCCTTTCATTTACCATTTTATAGAAAAATCACTCAAGCTTCAGGATGGATATAAGCGTTACAAAATATATGTGTTAAGTATATTATAGATGCAGTATTATCTATAATCGGTCTGAATTTTTAGTAGCTTCAATATTTGAGCCTCTCAATTAATGTAGGTTAGAATGTTTCAAATGAGGTTGGGAGCCATGTGCACTGTTTGCGTAGTAGATGAGAATGCATTCTGGAATGAGGTGATACCATTGGATCAATAGATAAATTTGGATATAATTCAAATTATCAGGGTGTTCGGGTACGCCTCCAAGAGCTCCAATGAGGGTTCAAAAGAACCTTCCCGTCTGCATAGATTGCCATACATTTCTGAAATATGTTAGTAAAGTCCATTTATTGATTTAAGCACCTACAGCCAAGTTTCACCACCCACAAGGTATTTTCCTTAACTTCGTATCTCCAATCCCCAATTGGTAAACCAAGGAGAAGTAACAAAAATAATATAATTTTATCTATAAATGTTACATTTGATATACTACTGTGGCCGACATTTGGTGGACAAGATGTTGATCGTCTTCCATTTGCTTCAGCATAGTATACTGATTACTTCTCCTAAATGATAAAATAAGTTCTTTATTTAGGAAATTGAGTGGTCAAATTGACTGTGCACTTTTATTAGTTAGGCGTCTTGGCCCTAGAAGTAGAGGATGCAAAGATAAGGGCTAAAATGGTGATGGATCATCTTTCCGTTATTCTGAATAGTGCTATTAGTTTCTTACATTTCGTGTAATGTGATTTATACACATTGATCATATTTTCTGTTACAAGTTTATGCGAATTGTAAATTTGTCAATCCATCAGTTTTGTGGTTGTTTTTATATCTTAATTTATTTTTTTTAATTATCATTTTGCATAACCCGCTAAGTGGGAAGGAAGGAGTAGAAATCTAAATAATATGCATTAGCACAAGTAGAAAAAGAACTATACTTTAAAATGGTCTTAATCATCAAACGGTATTGATTATGGAAGGATGTTAACTGTTAAGTATGTCTCTATCTAACATATTCAATGATTTCAGTTTTGAAATCAACCATGAATTAGGTAACTATATAAATTAAGGTTCTATTATTTCTTGATTTTTTGTTTGATTTTCTTTATGATAAAATGTGTGAATGTACAAAATGGAATTTGAAAATTTGTATGTTACAATTTTGTATTGCAGGTCCTTACCATAAGTCGCGTAACTAGAAATTGTGTTGTTATTGGAGCAGGTCCACAATCCCAAAACACCCTCTACACTTGCAAGACTTGAACCACCATAAAAGTGTGATGTGTTTGATGATATTATGGCTACTGGTGCAAGTTTGGGACATCTCAGCATAACTGAATGTACCCATATTACAGAGAATAGGTATCTCAATCTCTCTTTCTCTTCATTTTTTTTTGTTTTTGGTGATTTTTGATGCACAAGTAATAAGGTGATTGGGCGATTCCTCAAAGAAGAACAAAGGTAATTCCTAAACCATGGGGTCAACGTTATGCTATAAGGCATGCTGGACGGGATGGTGCACCAGTCAGGCCTCTATCTAATATGCCTGCTAACCCAACTTGTGAGAGAGGTGGCGCAAGTTTGTGATAGAGGTGGGCGCAAGTTTGTGACAGAGGTGGTGTTATATAAATGTAATTTCTTTTGTAAATAACGAGTAATGAGTCTCAAATCAATTAATGGCTGGATATTCAAATTAAATGGACTACTTATACTGATATATCAGCCCCTGGCATGTTATAAGTCACTTTGGTTTATCATTTTCTCACCAGATGTTCCTATTTGCCTTCTTTATTTGGTTTTGATAACTAAGCATCTGTTTATCCCGCAGGTGTGGAACACGAGTTTAGTTCATGGGAGCGAGAACGGTGCTTCTCTGGGTTTATGCCTCTAAAGAAGTTATATGACCCTGATGGAGGATATTTGTGAATGATACATGTATTATTGAAGCTGATGTTGAAGTCGGGAAGATTTTCGACTACGTCCCATATAATATGATCGTATGTTCAGCAGGTTAGCATACTTATTTTAGTTTATATTAGGAAAATCTCAGAAACCATTTTCATTTAAATCGCAATGCACTATTTGTTATTTTAATACATCGTCTCTGGTTTAATAGGTATTATGCGCCGAAGGTGGTCTTGCCACCCGAAATTAGGACTATTGGCCAGGTTTGACTTGCTATGCTGTATTTTTATACCATAAGTTGTATGATCATCATCATGTGGTGGCTGCAAATTACTGAGTTCAAGCTTTTCTTACCCTTGTGCCATCATTATTGTATTTCTTTGGTTTATAACCCCACTTTTCAGATTAGAGTTATTGAACGGAACTGTAAGATCCCCCATGAAGGGCCATTGCACACATTTATTCAATATAAACGGAAACCAAAAGAAACTGAACATTACCAACATCATCCAGAATCAAAGAGCAAGCAATATGGATACTTAAAAGTTAAAACGCACCACGGAAACAAAGAACAAGGTGAAGAGTGGACTCTTGAATATTGTACTCAACAAGTGTGCGTCGATCCTCCAACTACTTTCCAGCAAAAACAAGCCTCTGCTGATCTGGTGGGATTCCCTCCTTATCTTGAATCTTAGCCTTCACATTATCAATGGTTTCCAAACTCTCCACCTCCAGTGCTATGATCTTTACAAACTCTCCCATCAACCTTAACACGAGATGAAGGGTAGACTCCTCTAGGATGAGTCTTTCAAAGTACGACCATCTTCCAGCAGCTTACCAGCGAAAATCAACCTACGCAGGTCTGGTGGATCCCCTCATTGTCCTGAATTTGGCTTCACGTTGTCAATGGTGTCCGAACTTTCAACCTCCAAAGTAATGGTTTTTCCGGTCACTGTCTTGACGATCTGCATACCACCACGGAGTCGGAGGACCAAATGCAGGGCCATGCTCCTTCTGGTTATTATACTGAGGTAGTATGACCATCCTCGAGTTCTTTGTCGGCAAAGATAAGTCTCAGCTGATCTGGTGGGATTCCTTGTCCTGAATTTTGGCTTTCACATTATCAATGGTGTCAGAGCTCTGAACTTTCAAAGTGATAGTCTTTTCAGTCAAGGCTTTCACAAAGATCTGCATACCACCATGAAGACGGATAACCAAATGGATAGTTGACTCCTTCTGAATGTTGTAATCGGCAAGGGTACAACCATCCCTAAGCTGCTTTCCAGCAAAGACAGGTCTCTGCTGTTCTGGTGGGTTCTCGTCCTTTTCTTGGATTTGAGCTTTAATATTGTCGTTGGTGTCCAAGTATTCGAACTCCAAAGTGATGGTAGTGGGTTCCTTTTTGAGTTGCTTTCACGCAAAGACGAGTCTCTGCTGATCTGGGGCAATACCCTCCTTGTCCTGGACGTTAGCCTTGACATTTGTAAAATGGTGTGTTAACAACCACTTGGCAATATATATAATTAACTATTAAAACTAACTAAAATTATTGTGAACTCGGGTGTTTGGAATCCGTAAAGCACAACACATTAGCCCAATTATTTATGAGTTAGGTTGTGTTGATATAAATATTTATCGCAACTAATCAAACCAAGGCGCACCACCAAGCCGACAATAAAGTTACTAGACCAAAAATAGTATACAAAATAAAGAGCCATCTTTTGTAAATAATAAGGAAACATGTATTAAATTGATTAATGGTATAACAGTATCTGATGTACATCGTGTTAAAGTTTTCTGTGCATTTGCTAGACAGTGGGGCTTAATCATCTTTATCCTCGAGCAAGTGGGGTTATATGTAATTAAAGTGTTATTTTGTGAATATATGCGGCATGACAATGTTCTCAGACCCGGTTCAACCGGTTGACCCGGTTCCGGTAGAAAAAAGAGCCATTTTGATCTGGGTTTATATTTTCGAAACCCGGTTTGACCCGGCGTGTTTGGGGTGACCCGGGTCAACCCGGTTCTTGAGACCCGGACGGGTTTTAATTTTTCGGGTTGTTTTTAAAAACATATGTAAATTTTACGTGTTTGCGATGGAATTTTATTTTGTAAACAATTTATATCCTCAATAATCAGAAGTTTTTATAGTTTTTATATATAACTTTTATTAATTATTAAAAATATAAATTTTTTTTAAAATCGGGTTAACTCGAGTCGACCCAGGTTGACACGGACCCGGTGACTCGACCGGGTCGATTTAAAACCCGGGTTTTAAAACATTGGTTCATGATTGAGCAAATGGGGCTATATGTAGATAAACTGTTAAAATGTCATGTTATAGAGGAATCCCCAATACTCCTTAGATTGTGTGTAATTTTATTGTTTTTTTATTCTCTTATTATATGTAGTTTTCTAACATTTTTTTAAATATATTTTTATTTATGTTTTATATTTTTACATGATTTTATTATTTTTTTTACTTCATCTATTATCTAATGTGGGTTTATATTTTAAACGACATGTTTTTTACCCACGAAAAGCTCTATGTAGTCGTAGGGAGAGTAAGAGAAACAAGGTTAAAAGTAGGTTGCGACAAAGATTGGCAACTATTTTAAAAAAAAATAAAAAATAAATTTATTTATCACATTTAAATTTAGTAACTTAGTATTATCTATTTCTTCACATGCACCTAAATAATATTATAAATGTTGTCTTATTGTTTTGCATGAAATTCAGTCATTAACTTAGTAAAAGACTAATTTGTTGATTAAATTGTTGATATGTTAATAATTGTTTTACCTTCACTTATGTTTTGTAAATGATATATACCAAACATATATCGACCCAAACCCAAAACATAAAAACAATTAAGTTCGTAAAAGAAAAGTTAAAAAATAAATACAAGTCGTTACGAATGATAATGCATTAAAAGATAATTATAGTAACATAAATTACAAACAAATATTCACCAAATAAAAAAAGCTAAACAAAAATCAGAAGGCATACCCGTCCACCGGACGGGTTTTGCCACTATTATATATATATATATATATATATATATATATATATATATATATATATATATATATATATATATATATATATATATATATATATATATATATATATATATATTATAAAAAGTAATTGAACTATGTTTGCAAGGATTTCATATTCGAGTCAGCGGACCATAATTATGCTTGCATGAGGGACAACATGCAGACAATGGCTCCGGGTCTAAAGGTAGATGCACCTGTCATCGGCACCTACTCAAAAGTTTTAAACTTTGAAGAACACACACGCATAGGAGGAAGAAAGAAGAAACAGTACTTCATGTCAACTATGACTGTAAGTACATCTTACATCATATATGTTTTTTAAAACAAAATTACGTCCAGAAACTAAAAAAAAATATCTTGTCGATTATGCAATACAGACAGCAAACATGTTTGATTGGAAGCTGCCAAACGGACAGTATGACGTCCAAAAGCAGTTTCAAAAATTTGAAGAAAACATGAGAACCTCCACGGGAGAAGATGAGGACTTGCTGAAGTTGAAGAGTGTAAATCTGGTAAACACTTGACTAACATATATGATAAAAAAAGTATAACATATATGATAAAACCTTATCATATATGATGAGTGACATGCAATCAAAAGCAGTAGGATTAGAACATATATGATATTACAGTTTACAATAGATTCAAAAAAATATAACTTATAAAAACTCTGCAGGTGTTCTTCCCTGTCATCTCTCACCATCACTACTACTTGTTTGTCTTTAACCTCATCAACGACGCTTGTGTCAATCATCGACAACTCAAAAGTCGCAAGCACATATGAAAGCAAGTACCAGAAGTATTGTGACCTACTGGTAAGTCACTAAATACATAAATAAACTAAAAAAACATGAACATCTATGCATTTCAAAAGCATCTAAAAATAATAACACACCAAAGAATATGATAAACTTGGGGCTTGTTTTACAGATGAAAATGTTTATGATGTATATGGAGAGCGTCCAACACAAGATGACGAAAAAACTCAGGAAGCATACAATCATTAGACCAAAGTGGGGAACAATGCACAACGACGTCGATTGTGGGGTGTTTGTAATGATGCACATGGAGCATTATGAGGGAGAAAGTGCAAAAGGTTGGGTTTTAGACTTTCCGAGTGATTCAGATGAGCAAAGAAAGGAAATACCGAAGCTAAGGTTCAGGATCGCTGCAAAGATATTATCACACGAGAAGAACACCAAGAGGCAACAGGTAACGGATGAACCTTATGAATTTGCAAGAACCCACCAGATGCAACCAGCCAAGACAAAGCTTATCAAAGAGGCAATCAAAAAAAGAAAGGAGGAACAAGACAAAGATGTCGCCAAGAGCGCCTTCTAAAGAAGAAAAGACAAAAAGACAATACATTTTAAAACTTTTATTTTTAATTTGGTCTGTAATAATTTATATTTTTGTTTTAGACTTTCGCTTTGCTTAGCCTATCCTCTGGGAAAGGGGTATGCGACATGCAGGAGAACCCATGGTGGGTTGCTCCAAACTTGGGGTCAACTAGTCGTAGATCATGGATCGGTTAATAGGCATCCATTAGTCTGACTACCCCCAAGTCATGGCGCCTACCTTAATAAGCTTTAACGCTTAACCTACTAGAACATTAGGCTAGGCAAAGAGATTAGTGAACTGATTTAGATTAGAAGCAGTTAGATGACTTATCCAATCGGAAAAAGAGTACGCGGCATGTAAGAGAACCCATGATGGGTTGCTCTAAGCTTAGGGTCAACTGGTCGTAGATCGTGGATCGGTTAATAGGAATCCATTAGTCCGACTACCCCTGAGTCATGTCGCCTACACCTGATGTACCATTGGAAAACATTTGGATAGAATCGTAGGGAAGACAAGTTGCTGGCGGTAAAGTAGGATGTACCGCATTTTGTGGATACAACTTGTTTTAACTTGTAACCGTCGAATTTTCTATTATGAAATGGAAGATGAATATTTTGTTTCATATGTATTGTTCTTGTATTAAATTTCTAGAGAATAGAAGGATATTGTAAAACATGTAAACCGTTAAAAACAAAACTATCATATATGATAGTCCAAAAAAAACTTGTAAAAACACACTTGCTCTGGAAGCGAAATTCTAGAAAGAAGTAACATTAGTATCATAAAAACTATCATATATGATACATACGTATCATATATGTTGTGTTGACAACTTAACATATATGATACATTAGTATCATATCTGATAGTCCAAAAAAACTTGTAAACTGGCAAAAGCAAAAAAACTAAAAAAAACCTAAGGGAGTAAACACGACTTAACATATATGATACATACATATCATATATGATGTGTTGACAACTTAACATATATGATACATTAGTATCATATCTGATAGTCCAAAAAAACTTGTAAACTGACAAAAGCAAACAAACTAAAAAAACCTAAGGATTAAACACAACTTCTCATGACTCATTGACATATGATTATCCAAAAAAAGATAGAGTATCAAAAACAACTTCTCATGAATCAAAGTGATCAAGACAAAATAGCATCATACATCATAATGACATGTTCAGCAACTGCAAACAGTAAAATAAAACGGGAAAAAAAATCCTAAAACAAACACTTTTCTTCTATTCAACTTCATCCACTCATACTTGCATCTGCAACAGGTGGATCCTCGACAACGACTTCCTCCAATCTCTTAGCAGTGCAAGTCCTCTTGTTATGATCAGTACCTCCGCACACCGAACATGAATTCTTGTTCTTCTTGCTTTTCTCAATAGCTTTCTCTTTTCCACCTTTAATACGCCGCTTTAGACGTCCTGGACGGCCTCTAGGGCTTGCAACACCTGGATTATCAACCAAACGTACGGGCGGCTGAGAGACACCAACAAGCTGCTCCAAACAGTCAACCTTCCTCTTAGATGGGGGATTCGGGCAATCCGCTTCAACATCTATCTTCAGCTGCTTTAACTTCTCAACAAAAGCACCCAAACTAGGCTCGTCTTTGCTCAACAAATGCACACAGTGATCAACAATAGATGTCGCCTCACTCGCATAATTCTCGACAACAAAATTCTTCTCCCCATACCTATTCCTCTTGTTCCTCAACACAGCAGGGATGAGATTCTTGGTCCAACGCCTAAGAATGTATTGCTGAGGGATCATCTCGATGTTGGCATTCTTGAACATACAAAAAATATGCCTGCATAATATCCCAACCCTCATAAATAACTGACATGTACAAATAACTGAACCATCGTCTACGTTGCGCAAGACCTGGAAAAAAAATAAAGCAGTGAATATCATATATGATAAAGAAATACAAGAACAATATCATATATGATAACATGTACTTAACATATATGATATATCAAAAAAAGTAAAAAATTATATCAACAAATAAATCGCATTACCTTGTACAAACCATCTTCTCTGGTAAACATATCAACCTCATCATCTTCGTTCTCCTTCTCGTTATCATTGTCATTTTCATTCTCGTTCACATTCTTAGAAGAATCAGCAACTTTATCCTTATCAGAAACCTTATCCTTCGTCTTGTTCTTGTTCTTCTTACCAGACTCTTCATAAACAAAACGCCTCACTCTGATAACAGAAACCTCAGATCCCTCGACCACACTCTTAGCATCTATCTGGCAATACCACAATCCAACAAAAATCTCTTTCTGAACCAATTCAAACAGATTACTAGTGTAAACCATGGCAGCATGTTTCTCAATCTTGAGTAGAGTCCTGAACTTTGGAACAGTCTCCAATGTATTATGGTCCATTATCTCTTGAACGCTCCTTTGCTTCTCTATCGCCGTCTCAAAGCAATTCATAAAGTTCATAAGCGTCGAGCTAGAATTGGTAAAGTGGGAGAAGAAAGAATTCTCGCTCTCTGATCTAGACGTAGTCCTCATCAATCCACATAACGGCGAGTCCGAAAACTAAGCAGGGATCCAAGTTGAACGCATATTATACATCTTTGTCAACCACTTGTGTTCCTTCAAATTAAACTCTGTCATCAGAACACCCCATCTTGTATCAAACTCCTCGGGACCAATGTACATGTTCCACACAATCTGGTTCAATTTCTCTCTAAAATTCGTCTCGTTGTATACTTTCTCACATATCTGCAACAAAGGTAAAATGATTCAAAACTATAAAGTATGATAACAAGACCACAAAAACAAAACAAAAACTGAATCAAATTCTGTTCTCACATCATATATGATGCTACTTCAACATATATGATACTACTCAAACAACATATATGATGCTACTTCATCATATATGATACTAGTCTTAAAAAAAAGTACCTTCGCTGGAAGCTTCTGTGTGATATGCCACATACACAACCTATGCTTTGTACCAACAAACTCGGCTTCAATGGCATTCCTCATCGCCTTATCTTGATCAGTCACTACTATACTAGGTGCTTTACCAAACTCTTTGATGAAAGCTTTAAGTAACCAAACATAGGATTCCGTGGTCTCGAACTTGAGCAAACCAGCAGCAACCGTAACATACTTCCTATGGTTGTCAATCGCGGTAAAAGGAACAAATACCATTTTGTACTTGTTTGTCTTAAACGTATCATCAAAAGAGACAACATCACAGAACTCCTTGTAGTTGTACTTGGACACTTCATCAGCCCAGAATAAGCCAATAAGCTCAGCCTTGTTAACCAAATAATCAAAAGAAAAATTAGCAACGTACTCCTTCCTCTTCTCCATCTTATTTATCAACATCTGCGCGTCATAGTCCCCAATGTAACAGTTGACGC
This sequence comes from Glebionis coronaria, assembly GCA_025667525.1. Taxonomy (NCBI): domain Eukaryota; kingdom Viridiplantae; phylum Streptophyta; class Magnoliopsida; order Asterales; family Asteraceae; genus Glebionis; species Glebionis coronaria. Next base: position 90,240,190 of record CM046879.1, on the reverse strand, counting down.
TACAGAAGAAGTTCTTGAAGTCAACGGTAGTACCGTGAACGAGCAGATAAGAACCCTTGATCCCCGTCAGAAGGTGATGAGGTCTTGTAGCACCGATATTCACACTCGCAGCCTTAATAGTAAACACTTGCTCCGCGTATGTTAACTGCCTCTGATTCTTAGACAGATGCTTGTACTCCTCGCGTTCAAGCTCATGATTGTGGATAGTATCAAATATACTAAACTTGAACTTCGTCGTACCAAGGATCAAGTCAAACACAGCACGAGCTTTACAACCCGGTGATATGCAGATTTGAATGCCTCATTTGGTTGTAACCATTCTCCAAATCTAAGGTGTCTACATATATATCCTTGGGGGAACCCTTCCTATTGCAAACCAAATACTTTTGATTTACAATGCCGCTCCGTAACCTTTTCTGACACGATTTCCTAACAACAAAACCAGCTTTTATCGCATACTTCCTGTAAGCAGCAATACAATGCATAACTGAATCGTACTAGTTCCCTTTAACAAGTAAAAACTCGGTTGGCACTTTTGGAATGTAGTAAACAGTACCACCAGGAGTATCAAAGTTGGAATGAGTGATATACGACTCAGGAGTACGGACAACATTCAACTCTGCAAAAAAAACATATATGATGTAAACATCATATATGATAGACATCTATCATATATGATGTACCACGTATAATATATCTTAAATTAGAGAACATATATGATATATTACTAACATATATGATACATGGCTATCATATCTATATAAGAATACAAACATCATATATGATATGTTGCTAACATATATGATACATTGGGAACATATACTAAGCTAAACAAAAAACTAAAAAACTTACTCTTAACAGCTTCGGCTTCTTCACCGTCTTGTTCATACGCTGAAATCTCATCCGCAAGACTATGAAGAACGCTTTCGGATGGCAGATCCAAACATTGATCGACACTACTCTGATCACTAGTCAAATCAACCAACGTTGAAGGATCAACAACACCACTACGACCACTAGAATCGCTCGAATCCGTCATTAAAACCTAAGCAACTCGAAAAAACACACAATTCATAAAAAGCTTATCTAAAACCTAAAAAATCACAGCTTATTAAATAAGCTTATAAACGATATCCATAAAAATCGACCAGACACAAAAAATAAGCTTATAAATAAGCATATTAATCGTTCCCATCGATTAATAAGCTGATTAATAAGCTTATTAATCAATCCGCTCGATTAAATACGCTTATTTATAAGCTTATTATTCAATCCGAACGATTAATAAGCTTATTAATCAATCGGACAGTTAATAAGCTTATAAATAAGTGTATTTAATAACCCGATCCATAAATAAGTTTATGGGAATCGCTTATTTATAAGCTTACTAATAAGCTTATTTATAAGCACTATTACCAAACAATATCTAGAGAGAGAAACATAGAGAGAGAAAGTACCAGTTTGATTGGGGAAGAAGAACGAACGAATGAACTGTGTTTGTTAAAACCGTATATACATATATCACGACGTGAAAAGACGAAAATACCCATGCAGTATAAATTGGGGATTTAATCTCAGCCCTTGGATTAGATGAAGATGGAAGGTGGGGATGAGTCCTCTTGTATCCTAGAAAACTTTGGTATCCAAAAGAACTTAAATCATAAATATATCATTGTGCAACTTTACTATTTATAACTATACGGTAGAGTTAAAATAAAAAGCTTTTTTTTGGTGAGAAGGATAAGAAGGATTTTCAACCATTGATTTAAAAATAAATGAATGAGATCAATCCATACTTCTAACTAACTAAACTAACTAACCATCTAAATATGATTTTAAAAATGTTTTCGAAAAATTCTGAAAAAATTTCACAATATCGAATATGTTGGTGCATAAAAAAGTTGTGAAGAAAGTTTTTTTTTTATTTTGAGTTTTTTACGTTTTTTTAATGCATAAAAAACGAAATTTGATGCACAAAAAGGTAAATTTTTGTGTACAATTTCTTTTTTATGTACAAAATTTTCAAGTTGTTTTATTTTGATGCGGCATCAAATTTTAAAGCAAAAAGTCAAAAGAAGTTGGGCATAAAAATGAATTCTTGATGCGCAAAAAACATAAAAAGCTTAAAAAATATCGTTTTTGTGCATCAAAATTTCGTTTTTATGCATTAAAAAATGTAAAAAACTTCGAATTAAAAAAACTTTTTTTACAAAAGTTTTTTGCACCAACATACCCAATCTACTGGAATTTTTTCAGAATTTTTAAAGTACTTTTTAAAAATCATGTTTAAATGATTAGTTAGTTAGTTGGTTAGTTAAGATTGTGGTTTAATCTTATTCATTGATTTTAAATCAATTGCTGAAAATTCTTCTTATCCTTCTAAAAAAAATCTTTTTATTTGATTTCTCCCTTATAACTATATATTAAAAAATATATATATGCAACACATAAAAAAAAAAATCTTTTTATCGTGGGAGAAAAAATCTTTCTCAAATAAAAAAAAATCTTTTTATTTGAGAAAGTTTTGGTTACATATTTATCGTGGGAGAACCAAGATCGCGAAGGATTGTGTTTTAAGGAAACTCTTTGTTTTTCTTGAACGACAAATTTTATTATCAAAAGCAACTAGCAAAAGGAAAGGAAAAAAAGCGAAAAGAACAAAACAAAAGAAACCTATCCAACGAATAATACAACTTTGCATCCATCACAACCAATTAATCTTCCGTTTAGCTCTTGAGTTACACCGGTCATATGTTTGACTAACTAGTGTGTCTGTGAAACATATTTTAGGAGATAAACGTAATTAGTAACGATGATAAAATTATTACGGGCGGTGCAGTATGCTTATAAAAAAGAATGTCGAATAATTATGGGTTAAGACTTGAGACTACTATATGTTATGTTAAAAACACTTACTCATTACGAACTACTATAATTTAAGAGATCAAAAATGCAAAATACGAAAAAATAAGAAAAACAAAACGTGTGCATATTGCCCAAAAAGGTGGCAAGGGTTCTTCTACCAAAACTTCACCAACCCTCTCGTCCTAGAAAAAATCTCAGCTCCAGTAGGTGATAGGACCAACAGTCTGGGCCCATTCACATTGCACATTGTTGTGCTGTATCTAAAGAGGTCAATCAAAAATTCAGCTTCAAGGGAACACGCCAAACGAGTACAAAGCCACCGAAACAAGCAACATTCTTAAATAGCTTCAACCCGTCATAACATAGAGGATGATTGTTGAAGACTTGCACAAAGGCTGTGTACCCACTTCACAGCATTAGCAACATACCTCATCATAATAGTCACTTTTGTCATAACCATGAGGATCAAAAACATCTTTACTGAAGCAAGATCCTATCTGATCAATGTCCTGATAGGTCACAACATGTAGTAGGAAGTCAGGGTTGCGATATTTTTTCCTTTTGCGTACTTCTGAATTAAAGCTTCTCCCAGTTTTCTTTTTCAGCATCAGAAATTTGCTGATCTTTTCCTGCACCAAAAGACACAATATATTAGTACTCAGGAAAACTTGTGAACTGAAAGTTACATCTAATATGCAAATTAGGAGACCAGTCTTCTAACAATTCAACAAGTCATTATGGATTAAATAAGAGATTAAAAGTAATCAGCATCCAAGAAGCATAAAGACATGAAGTGAATGACAGACATATTAGTTCAGCGGTGAGGTATATTTGTGTGCCATTGTGGCTAAGTTGGGTAGCAAACCACAAATGATATGTGAAAAGACTCAGCTAGGATATTGTGTATAAAATGAAGTGAATGACAGACATATTAGTTCAGCGGTGAGGTATATTTAAGAGGTTGAATAGCTCACCGACTTGGTATTAATATGGATTTCGTTGCCCATAATCCTTCCTAACAAAACTATGCTTCTAAATTTTGATTAAAGCTAATAATACCTACCTAGATGCTATCACACAAATGCTAAATAACATGTAGACTTATCTAATAGATAAATATAATTTCCACATTTTAAACAAAAAATGATAGCAGAACCGGCATCTATCAGTGCCCGAGCATCAGAGTGAGCATCGAGTCATGAATATCTCAAATACCCATAACCCCCTCTCAACCCCTTAGAAAGATACCAGTAACAAAAAACGACAAAAACCAGTAAAAACTCCAACACTTCCAACAAAACTCTCTTGAGTAGAAACCACACTATAAAGTCAAAAGACACATGAAAAGGAAAAACAGAAAGAAAAGCACAAGAATTCTCTAGCCACCGCATATGAATATAATTCCCAAGTAAATGTTAAAGCGAATACTATCATCATATTGAGTAGTCAACTTGTAAATACTTGGCTTATTAGCCTCTTTTCCGGGCTTAAATTTTAATGTTGAGTAGTCAACTTGTAAAGTTACTTGAGCTTATGGCTTTTTAAGTCCATAAGCTCACCTTGATAAGCTCATAAGTTGGAAAACGAATGCCTATGCTTTATGAATTCTTCCAAACTTTAAATAATCCGAAGTCCAAACACCCCCTTAATTCATTTACGAAGACAAATATTTACTAATCAGAACATATACTGACTTACTGAGATATGTAAAAACGTAAATACAGCATCGACTTACTTGTAATTCATGAGTGCAGTTTGTGACTGGTGGTGGAGGGAGAAACTTGTCCAAGGGATCATCCATTTCCTTGTGTCCATGTTGCGTAATATTAACAGCTTCTTCAAGGGCTGCAGATTCTGATTGTGACTGATCAACAACCATATCTGCAGCTTCATTATCGCACACTTGATTCTGCTCTCTATTCTGATCAGCTTCGTTATCACTAGGATATTGGTCGTCGTCGTCTTGGTCTCGGTACATAGACAGAAGAGCAATGCCCTCCGATTTCTTATTCTTTGATGCCATCGCAAGCCAGAAACAAAGACAGATACGGAAAATCTATCTTAACTATTCTTGGAAACTAATGTTAACACAATCACAAGCCAAAAAGACAGATACTTGGATCCTTCACCAGCTACCTACATGTGACGGTTATGTAAATCATTGCGTAATAATTTATGACCAAACCTTAATTTAAACCAATGTTTACAAAACAGAAGAAAAAAGGAAGCAACAAAAATAGATGGAATTGGGCCTGAAGATGAAGAAACACTATCTGTTTGCAGCGGCTATGTCAATGGTGCATTAGACATTTTCCTCCTAGCGGCACTGGGATGCTACATGCATCATGTGTCACTCTTACTTCCTAAAAACACATGCTATGACAATCAACACTCTCTCTTTATTGGGTTCATTATTACCAATTTAATTTTCTTTTCCTTTATTTTTAACACAACAAAATTCATTTAATTAATATAAAAATTATAATAAAAACAAATATATTAACTTTAAAAACAACACGAAAGAAAATTACGGAAAAAAAAATTACAAAACCGAAATAACATTTTTTTTGCTCGTTCTAAGCATTTGGGTATCCCTTCATGATGTCTTCTTGCTTCTTTCGAATGAACGCGGCTTTGTGTGGCGGTGCGTTGTCAGGATCCAACAACATGAACTCCAGCTCTCTACACTCCCTCATCGCCACTTCCCCGTCTTTCTTCGCCAAGCCTCCTGCGCAGCTAGACATTTTCGTTCATAGTTTTCTTCAAAACGTTCCGACGACGCAGACCCTACGTTACTTCCACCGGTGCTCGCAGAAGTTTCAGATTTGGGTTTCTTTGGCTGACGAGACTTCCCGGCAGGACAAGGTCGTGAATCTGGGCCGAATAGTTCATCAAGAGTTTCTATGTCGTCGATTGGTTCGACCGCGTTCCATTTTGGATAGTTTTTCAAAACGTTCCAACAATGGACGTAGGTAAACTTTCTCCCCTCAAGACGTTGAGAGTAAGTTGTCTTCGCGTTGTCGATATGATCAGCCTTATTTTCACCGCTTTTACGTTGCAAATGCTTGTAAATAGCGTTAAAATTTTGACAATCGGCGTTAATCCGTGACCGTTTACCGGTAACCATTTTTTTCATCCGATGCTCACCCGTGGTAGAACGGTTAAACTCTTCTAGAATTTGGTTCCAAAACGCTTCCTCGGTTTGCTCATTTTCGATGTCGGCGTTTTGTGAAATCTCGATCCAAGTCCCCATTAGTAACTTTTCTTCATTGTTTGACCATCGGGTAATAACTCGTTATGGCTCGACCTCGACCTCAATCTCATCGTCATCGTCGTCCAGTTTAATCGCTTTGTTTTTTCTCGATTTGGTTTTTTTAGGGACGTTTTCCTCTATCTTGTGGTATTTTGAATTGACCTTGTGATTGTGTAGGAAATGGTTGTTATTGTGTAGGAAATGGTTGTTGTTGTGTAGAAAATGGTTGTGATGAAAAGTAGTTTTGTTGATACGGTTGGGGTGAAAAGAATTGTGGTGAGTTGTTTCTCGGATTTTGATAGTTTTGAAATTCGAGTTGTGGTTGGTAATTTTGATAGACGAATTGGTAATTTTGGTCGGGTGAAAATTGGGATAAGTTTGGTTGTTGTTGTTGAGACGATTCGACGAAGTTTTGTGACGATGAAATAGTCGGATTAGAAGAATGAGAATATGGTGGAGGATGTGTGTTAAGAAGATGGGTATAGTAGCCTTCATTTGCATTTTGAGACATTTTTTAGAGATTTAAGAAGATTATTTGATAAATTTGTGTGTAAAAATATAGAGTGCGTACTGTATTTATATAGAAAAGGGGATAATTTTTTTGAATTTCATTTAAATCAAACGGTAATATTACCGTTGCTATGTAACGTTTAAAAAAGTGGGCCCCGAACTCTTTTGTTTGTTTCTGCGCCAGTTAATTGGCGAGAGGAGATTTTGGTGAGCCACAGTGGTGTGGTGAATAAGTTTGGCGAGGGTCACGTCGGACTGGCGAATAAATCTCGGCGGCACACCTTAAGCTCTTATTTGTTTTATTTAGTAGCTTTTTAATAATGTTTTATTATTTTCAATCTTGCAAATTTTATATTTTATTTTATTTTATTAACTAACTTTAATATTCGTGTATATACAATAATTAGACACTAATGATAATTAAGTAATAAGTTCTCTACATATTATATTACTTATTAATATTACTTATTTTTCATATGTTTGATTTTTATTTTACTTTGTTGCGTGTAGATTAATACAAATTCAATTCAATTTTTACTATCCGTATATGATAATATTTTTACTTTCAATACTTTTATTCGAAATAGTTATACCTTGAGTATTAATCAACAAATCTATTACTTCAATCCGTGCACACTTGTAATTTCAGCAAATATCATACCAGAGTATAGTATTTGAATTTTTTTCATTTGAAGTTAAATACAGTGATAATTGATAATATATACCGATATTTTGTATAGATTTTTGTTGCACAAAGGATATGATTTTGTTTGAGCGAAATTTTTTTTATCCTCTCATGGACATTATGTTTATTTAGCACCAACCTTGAAAAACTATGTATGGTTGTAATATGTAGAATCTCGTCTATTTATTTTCATCTCACATTAATGTGTCTCATTTTAATTTGACTGTGTATATTTATAATTTTAAGCTTTTAATGAAAATAAATGCGGTTAGTGAAGTTTAGATGAAAATATATGTAATTCTCCCAAAATTCAAATACGCTATTTTGCGAAAAAAGATTGAAGTCGGATAATTAAACTGCCTCACTCTTCAACAATCACTGCATAGTTTGATGCTTATAAAAATACTAATACATATATATATATATATATATATATATATATATATATATATATATATATATATATATATATATATATATATATATATATAGAGAGAGAGAGAGAGAGAGAGAGAGATATGATCATATAAGAAGATTAAGTAAAATGAGAAGAATGAGAAGAAACCACAGTAAGAAGAAAAATTAAAATGAGAAGAATAAGAAGAAATCCTGACCACAAATTCCATAAAGGAAGAAGAATTTTAAGGGGAGATGCATCTGACTTTGTAGGTGCGTCTGAAATATGTGGATGTGGTTTCTTCTCATTCTTCTCATTTTACTTAATCTTCTTATTTGATCCTAACTCTCTCTCTCTCTCTCTCTCTCTCTCTCTATATATATATATATATATATATATATATATATATATATATATATATATATATATATATATATATATATAAAAGAAAGATATAATGTACTATGTTTTCAAAATAATTGAATAATAAACAATAGTGATCATCAGTTTATAGTTTTAAATTGATTTAACTATTTTAAAAACTCATTGAAAGAGGCATATGCTACTTTTACGAATGAACATAAGTGCTTGAAAATTATATGATGAACTGATTTTATTGACACAAGTGCCATTATTGCTAGAAAGTCCTTCTTATCATGAACCGTTAATTACTTGTGAAAGTAAACACGAATGATGTGAATAGATCTATTGGGATTGACATTCCCGTTCGGGTTGATCGCATAACTTGTTAGACATATTGTATTTGGTAACTCTAGGTAAAACACAATCACCTACACATGGAAATTAGTTTTTGAATAGATGTTAACGTTTCGATGTCCCGATCTTAGTGCAATAAACACTTTATGACTTTTTTATGCATTACAACTATTACCAAATCACTTGAAACCTTGTAGTTCACTGCTTTACTTATAGATCTAAGAATTCACTCAATGTTTTCATTGACCTTTTTAGCATGTTTATCCCATGTCTTTAAGAAGTAATCTTGGCATGAAATTTACCACATATTTTGAAGGATATGAATTAAAGTTATCATCCGATAAATGTTTCAAAACTTATATCTGTTGTTTTACTTTTGGTATCTATTGTAAATATGATATCTATTAATCTAATGTATAACTTATTTTTAAAAAGGTGTCATTTAGATGTTGTTTATGTAACTTGTACTTTGTAGTATGAAGTAACACATCAATTATCCTTCCGCTGCTATCCAAATTTAGGGGTGTTACATTATGCCATCGATTATCGAATGACCAAATGGCAAAGAAACCTAAAGCATTTAAGGTCATAAACGAATTCTTTTCACCGCCACAACTGAACTCCTTAAACCATGGAAGTTTGTATTTTTACGAACCTGCGACCTGAACTATCTGACATAATATTGCTAGAATCGAACTACAAAATTTATAATCAGATAAGAGTAGTTCCAAGTCATAAACTTGATGTTGCATTGTGTCAGACATCACAATGGCTTCAAAATACGATAATATTTTATGAATCTGAGTTTTTACATGCCAAAACACACAACTTGTCGTGTTACTAACCCAACACTTGTATGCTAGGAACAACATCCTTACAATAAAGTATAATTTATAACATCATATCCCATCTTCAAATGACATCTTTTTACTCTTAAATAAAAATCTAGGCTTAATTGTTAAACGACACAATTTTAGCAATCCAATCCGTCTGTTTACACTGAAATACTTTATTGGCTACAAATGAAGGCTATTTTTTATAAGAAATATTTTTTATCATGGAAAAAGCACGATCAATCCATTAAAAAGGTTGTTTCCATGATGCTAGAGTAAATAAATACTGCTACTTTATATATATAAATTAATGCTAAAATGCTAAATGAAAAAAATTTGGCATCATAAAATCTGCAACGTTTTAGTCTTTATATGTGTTGTGTATGAGATACTTTATTCGCAACAAAATAAGGTCGCTATTTATGACAACCTTTTTTATATGAGGACAAACTTACAACTTGCTAAAAAAGATGTTCCTCTACTCCCGAACTAAAATAAACACTCATAACTCATTATTTTGACCATCTAACCACAAAAAACCTAACTATACTATCTCATTGTAGTATGATATCTTATAAACAACCAAAATATTGCTAACAAAAAAATTTGCAAATGGTTTACACTCTATATGTGTTTTGGCTGAGATACTTTATTTGATGCAAAGAAATGTTGATGTTTTTTACAACCATTTTTATCAGAGCAAATTGCAATTCACCAGCTAAAATAAGACATTTGTAACAAACTAAAATAAACACTTACACCTCATTATTTTGCTCATTCAGCCACAATCTTACGATATCCTCTCATTGGAGTTTGATGTTTGATAATCCAATAACGTAGGCTAAATGTTTAAAAAAATTCAAACCACAACATGCAATAACATGATCCAAATCGGACCTAAAAAACATGAAAACATGCAACAAGAAGCAAATAAAGCTTAACAATCAATAGTGAACAAAAACCCTAACATATTAAGAGTTTTACTCATCATTTTGACCAAACCTCTAAACCAACTACAAATTCAATTAAATGAAAAGAAAAAAATTAAAAAGCCCTAACATGCAATATCTACCACCAAAACATACCTACAAAAGCATAAAAAAGTTACAAAATGCAACAAATTTAGATTAAGAATCTGTTGGAAATTAATGATATAATCACCATAGTTGTTCTAATAGGTTTTTACTATGTACAATATTGTATTTATATTTAACAGCCCTAAAACTCTATATTGTAAGGCCTTGTATTATTAAGTCTGTTGGCCTTAGGCCCAAACCCGAATTGATAGGTTAGACAGTTAAGGAATCGGCTGATAGAAGTGGAAAGACACGATTTCTGTATACCATCATACCCCTTCATTAAAGTTACACTGATTCAATCACTATATAATAGGTAAGATTCTGTAAATCAAACCTAACCCTTTCAGTTTATATATGTGAATTCATTAAAGGGTTCAACCCCAAATCTCTCTTGTTTCTTTTATGTATTCTTGAATCGGTGATTATACACATGATGTAGTTTGATTATTGAAGATCCTCGAAGTTGTACAAAACCTGTGAAATAGTTGTATCAGAGCAAAAGAATCAAACATCACTCTAAATCATGTTACAATCATCATTCAAGATTTAAACCTGCCATGGATACTGATGAGAAAGAAAAGAGAGACGGTTACCACCATATTGGTGGTTAACAAAGAAGAAGAAAAAAAGAAAGAAAAAAAGGCAGATTCAAAAAGAGAAGAACAGAAAAATAACAAGAAGAAGAAAACATGGTCTGTGTTTTTGTTACACAAGAAAAAAGAACACAGTTTTGTGCTCATAAGAAATCGAGAAGAAAAGAGACCCCTGTTCGTGATGATCCCTACAACCGCGATGGTTGATAAAGTGAATGATGCTAAATATGAAGATGGCGGCACTAACCCTGCTGGAATTTGGTTCAATTAGAAGCCGAAAAGTCATCAATACCAAGCGTCAAGAGGAGTAACCAGAAATATATGATCAACATGGACATAATGAAGATCAAAACAGTAATGGTGGATCTAACCAGAAGATATAAAGAATGTGACTATATCATTTAGGGGGGGGGGGGGATTCTGTAAGTCAAACCCAACCCTTTTCAGTTTATATATATGAATTCATTAAAGCGTTCAACATAAAATATCTCTTGTTTCTTTTATGTATTCTTGAATTGGTGATTATACACATGTAGTTTGATTACTGAAGATCCTGGAAGTTGTAAAAACCTGTGAAACAAAATCAATATTAAAGTACATCTCCTAATACCTCTAACTTAAGATATCTATTATAAAATATCAAGCATAATTAGCTGTTTAACACGTCAATCTTATCAAAACCTCACTCTTATCAAAATCTCTAAAATAATTACAATACGACTTTAAAAGGAGCTTAGAACCCTTACATTTCAATGCCATCAGCTACAAATCAAGTAAATAAATAAAAAGTTATGGCTTACATGCGAGATATGACATCGGTATAATTCCCTTGCCTCGCATCTAAGAGCCCTAGGGCACCATAACATCATTTTCTTTGAGTCACCTCAGTTTTTACAAAAATAACACCAACATTTCATAACGACACTAATACCATAACACTATATAACACCATTTTTCTTTATTTTTTATAAAATCCCCATAAAGGGCCATAATGTCTAGCCACATCGGCATAACGTCAAGTTGGCATTGTGATACCATGTGCTCTAACAGTTTACGTATGTGTTTGCATGGGTTCTTGTTTGTGTTTCTATTCATGTATGTGTTAGCCTCAAAATATTGAGTCAAACAAGAATACTCGGTCATATGTTTATTATGTATCGTATATTAGAACGTTGTAATAGGTAGTAGGTTAGTCGTGTATTACGGGCTTAACTTTAAGCTAAGGTTCATTCATAAGTAACCAAAGCCCAAAAGGAAAGCCCGACCCATTATCATATAGCCCATCATGCCACATGTAGGCAAGGCTATATAAACCTCTCCTTTCATGTAAGGAGAGGTTGGATGGTCATTCTATTTTCTTAATCTAACATTTCACAAGTTTTCACATACTTTTCTCTCTTTTCTCTCTCTAGTTTCTCTCTCTAGAATTCATCTTTTATCTACCTTTCTTTCTTGTTTAATCATCACGTAACCTATGGGACAACAATTGGTATCAATCACCATGGGGTAGTTTTGTGATTAGTTGTTTATTTACTACTTAGTTCGTGTGATTTTAACATAAAATCTACTCGAATTCAAGTTTTTTCTCTTGTGTTTTCCGTGCTCTAAATCTTCCTCTATACATCTCTACATATTTCATACGTGTGGTAAGATTTTGGTTACTTTGGTTTGGATTGAAACAAGTATTCCCAGGTAAAGTTTTCATCTTTCTTGTTGCCTAAAAGTTTTGAAATCATTACTTGTTACGATCTGAATATTGCGATCGCATAAACCTGGGGTTTCTACTTGCGATCGAATATCACGATCACTCGTTACGATCAGTGAATGCGATCACTCATTGCGATCGGTGACTGCGATCACGTGTTACGATCGGTGACTGCGATCACTCGTTACAATCGGTGACTGCGATCACTCGTTGCGATCGGTGACTGCGATCACGTGTTACGATCGGTGACTGCGATCTAAGAGTGCGATCTAAGAGTGCGATCTAAGAGTGTGATCTTAGAGTACGATGGGTATTCCGATGGACATTGCGATGGACATATAAATTTTGTTCGAGTAATTATTAGACTTAGCCACTATCTAGACTAGTCCCGGAACGTAGTTTACACGAAGATTAAAAAAAAAGAGTTAAAATATTTACGTCAAGTAGATTCAAATTTTTTCCATACTAGTTTTAGGCTATTTCTAGCTCGATTTCAAAATTTGGTGATTACAAATTTTTTAGGTCTACCGTTTTGTCGGACCGTGGAATTTATTGTCGAACTATGAAAAATCACAATTTTCAGAATTTCAACAACAAAACAATCACAACACAACTACTTAAGATCCATATTCAATTCATCATTTCAGAGAATATTGAGATGGATTCTACTGCAGAATATCGTGTAACGAACAATAATATAATGGTGGGGGGTAACAAAGAGAGACCACCAATGCTTGTGGCCGGTCGATATGCTCAATGGCAATCACGTTTTCTTCGCTATCTTGATACAAGACCTAATGGTGATGCATTCAGGCAATGTATTAACAATGGACCATATGTTTTCTCTGATATCACTGTTCCTCATACACCAGCCACAAACACTATTCCAGAAATACCCGCAACCACAAGAAAAGAAACGTTATCTGATCTTACACCAGAGAAGCGTGCTTGGTATGATGTAGAAAAAGAAGCAATCTATATGATTGTAAGTGGAATTGGAGATGATATTTATTCCACGGTTGATGCATGTCCTACGACACAAGAAATGTGGACGGCTATTGAACGCTTGCAACAAGGAGAATCACTCAACAAGCAAGATGTTAAAACAAACTTGTTTTGGAACTTTGGTAAGTTTACTGCATTGGATGGAGAATCAATTGAGTCTTATTATTCACGATTCTACAAGATGATGAACGATATGACAAGAAACAACTTGAAGGTCTCCACCATGCAAGTCAATGTGCAATTTCTTCAGCAACTTCAACCAGAGTGGACTCATTTTGTTACCTTGGTGAAACAACAGAAGCAGTTAGACAAGGTAAACTATCACACTCTCTTTGATATCTTGAAACAATTTCAGCATGAGGCAAATGAAATTCGAGCTGAACGAGTTGCAAAGACGGCTAATCCACTTGCTCTAGTGTCTACCTCATCGATCTGGTACTCCAAAGTCATACTTCATTCAATCATCCCCACCATGATATTCCACATCATCCAAGTCTTCATCCTCTACAAGATCACGCGGCAAAGAACCAAGAGCACCATCACCACCATATGAGTCATCATCTGAAGAGGATAGTGATGAAGATCAAGCTCAGAAGAATCGGGAAATGAAACAACAAATTGCTTTCATTATGAAGACCTACCAGAAAATCTTCAAACCCACCAACAACAATCTTCGAACATCATCCAACACAAAGAACCAATATGTTGAGAATCCTCCAAGGTATGACACACGTCGACGTGTTGAAAGTCCTTCTAGGTATGATCGACGTAATCCAACACATGTTGAGGGTTCTGCAAGGTATGATCGACAAACTGCCAAGTATGATACTCAGAGGATTGTCGTTGCTACTGGGAATAGGGAAACTGTTGGAATTCAAGTGGTTCAACAAAGTGGGATTCAGTGTTATAATTGCCAAGGCTATGGGCATATGGCAAAGGAATGTAGAAAGCCGAAACAGGTTAGGGACTCTAGCTATCATAATGAGAAGATGTTGTTATGCAAGAAGATGGAAGCATGGGTCAAATTGTCGGCTGAGGAAGGAGCCATGCTTGATGACACTGATGATGAAGCCTCCAACCAAGAATTAGAAGCACATTACTCGTACATGGAAAAGGTTAAAGAAGTTCTCAACGTCACTGAAGATGACAATGGCCCTATCTTTGACACTGAGCCACTCGATAAGGTACACACCACTGACGAAAATAATGTGTTTGGCGATATTCATGAGCATAGTGAGCTACCCAATGCCATTAATGACACATGTATGATGGAAACGGTTGATAGTAATACCACACCTGATTCATCAGACATGTGTAATAATGATTCTGAGGACGATCAACATGAAAATGAATATGATGAAGAGGAATGTTTTGCGCTTGCTAATTTGATTGCCACTTTACAAAAAGATGTCAAAGAAACTAAAAAGAGTCAAAAGAAATTAAAGAAGGCAAACGCAACGCTCACTCAAAACTTTGAAGAATGCAAAGCCGTTCTAAATAAATCTAATGAGACCTTTGAACGTTATAGAGCTGAGCTTCTCCAAAAGACCAAAGAGCTTGAGGGTTACAAGGGTAGTGCGTTAAGAAGTCAAAAGGACGATCTTGAAAAGAAATACAACGAAACTCTTGAGTTATTAACCAAATAGAAACGTCAATTTAATGTTTTATTAATGGATGAACGTCAAAAAACGTACCTTACTACCACCAAAGTTAACGAACTTGAACAACGGCTTTCGATGGATAACACCGACTCTACTAAAATTCTTGATGTTAAGAAACAAGAGGTTGAAACGTTAAAACAAGATTTCAAAAGTCGGCATGAAAAAGATACTGAAAAAGTAACGGAACTAGAAAAACAAGTCGATTTTTTGAAGAAAGTTGTTTATAAAACGCATGACTCTATTCAAATCGTAAGAATGATAGCACCCCCGTCTATGTTTAAGGGTCAAGCTAGCTTTGCAAGTCCTGATTATCTTGTCCAAGCTCAAGTTGCGAACCCGCGCCTTTATATGGATGAGTCTGAATGGACCGATCCTGAATATCCTCTTGGTTATGATGAGACATCCCTTTGGGAAGAGGAGAGTAGATCACCGGTCAATAAAGAGTTTGTGAAACCATACAATTATGCTTATGAGAATAGTCTATATGGTCTTTTCACTACACAAAAATAAAAGTATCGTGAGGAATTGTTTTTAGAATGCAAACAAAGAAGAATTCAATGGAAGAAAGCTTTTGCTACTAAGGAAACAAAAGTTTCTAAGTTCATCAACTACTTGCCTCTTGATGCTTCTAAAAGCAAGAGTAGACAGACATTTGGGTTTCTACAACATTACATTGATAATATTAAATCCATTGTTGACAATGAATGGAAACAACGAGAAAATGACGAGTGGAAAAAACCAATTCCTCAAGTTATAACTATGCTTATCAAACAAATCTTAATACCGACCACAACCATATTAAAAGAAAATATTCTTGAATTTGAAAGATTAATTCGGTCTGAAATGTTTGATGATTTAAAATATGTTGAGTCTATTGGGAAAGAAATTGACGATCTTCAAATGGACAAGTCCGTTTTTTCAGATGAATATGATTTACTCTTAGAAGAATGTCTCTCCAAAGATATTTTGTGTGTTACTCTTCAATCTTGTGCTGATATCGATGAATATTCTGATGTTGCATGCAAATATCTTGATAAGATCAAAGAGTGTGAGCGTCTTGAAGTTGAGCTTTCAAAACGTAAAGAAAATGTTGATAAAAAGGCATTTGAGTTACTTCAACACAAAACTGATTTCCTTCAAAAACATTGTCATTCTCTTGAACTTGCTTTGCAAAAAGACATCAGAAAAGGTCCAACTGACAATAAATTACAAGAGAAACTTTCCCAAATGTGTCAAGAAATGAATGAAAAAAGTTTGGAAATTAAAGAGTTGAAAGCTCAGTTACAAGACAGGGAAATAGCGATTGCAGAGTTGAAGAAACTCGTTGCTAAGATGGGTGGGAAAATTGTGGAACCTAGTATTAAGAAACCTGTTGTAAGACAACCCAACGCGTACAAAGTGACTAGACCCTCTGTCTTGGGAAAACCATCTGTATTCTCTAATTCTGCATTTGCAAAACCTACGTTTGCCCCCAAGACGAATGGGAAGGATATGTTACCACATAATACTCCCAAAACACATATTCGATCACCAAGCATTAAGAACACAAATGTGATTAAACCAGGGATGTATAGATTGGCCACTAAACCCATACACAACAAAGAAAGTCAATCACCTCAGACTTCTAGAAACATTAATAGACGTGTGTCTTTTACTACAGGAGTAGTCCCCACTGCTAGTGTTAGCCGGCCTCAGGTTAAGAGCACTCGCATGAATGAAAAAGTTTGGCAAAACAAAAGTCAAGGGAAGATGAATAAAGTAGAAGACCACCCTAGGATTATCAATGTTTCTAGAATAAAACGTCTGTAATCGCATGTAATGACGATTTGAATGATTCGCCTTTGAATGCTTTGAATGTTAAGTTTATTTGTGTGAAATGTGGAAAGTGTGCTAATGCTAATCATGCTATGTGTGTTTCGAATGATGTCAAAAGCGTAGATACTAGAACTAAGAAGCAAACTACGGCCTATTAGTGCTAGAAAACCCAAACGCAAAGTGAACCATTCTGGTGCAACCCCCCCTGAGAAAAGTATTGCATCAGACTCCACCACTAAGACCACTAGAAGCAGAATTAGGGAATTATATGAGTCTGCTAGCAAGTCCTTGCGTGGAAATGGTGGTTTGCTAATCAATGTCCTCCAGGATATAAATGGATGCCTAAAGTTAGGACAGAAAATGTGACAACAAGTGTTAGTATGCCTTTAAATGTTGCTAAGGACACTAATGATTCTGAAATCACAACTAATGTGGTATCTAATTTAGCAAAAGCTCCATCGTGTTCTAACTCTTCTGCAGGTGATACAAATAGTTCTCTTCATACTGGACTCCGGATGCACGAAGCACATGACGGGGAATCTAAAGCTTCTAATTAACTTCGTGGAGAAATTCATGGGTACGGTCCGATTCGGAAATGATCAATTTGCACCGATCCTAGGATATGGAGATTTGGTTAAGGGGAATATCACGATAAAAAAGGTATACTACGTCGAAGGGCTCAATCACAATCTTTTCTTGGTCTGTCAATTATGTGATGCAGATTTGGAAGTTGCTTTCAGAAAGAAGACATGTTTTGTTCGGTGTTGTTTGTCTATTAAGAGGGTCTGAATCTGAATCTGATTCGCACATCTGAATCTGAATCTGGGGCGGAAATGTCTGAATCTGAATACAATAAGATTGTTTGTTTTTCGTTTAAAACGTTTGATTGTTAAATGTTCGATGTTGTTAGTTTGTATTGACGACGCCAACATTATTATACATTAGATGTCCAACGCAAATAACTTGTTACAACTAAATAATTTTGACATAGACATACGCATGCTACATACACCTGGACAACTTTCTATAGGATTTTTTTTATATACGTAACTTATTTTATAAATTTAAACATTCTAAATTGGTGCAAATTTAGAGAACTACTGGCATAATTCCATTATATAAAAAATACATTAAAACTTTTACTATTGAGTCATAGACCCACCCAACTTACCATATGAATTATCATCTTCTTAAACTAGAACATTATCTCTTTATCTCCATAACTTGCTAACATAAGCAGTACACCGCTGTTTGATTTGTATAAACAACTCGTCTCTCATTTTTCCGACAAAAGTTACAATGTAACTACGATAGATTATCTGGCTAAATTGTTCAAATAAAAGACGAAGAAGAAGAAGTAAACACTGTTTTTAATTTTCCGGCAACTGTGATGTGGTTGAGGACGAGTATTTTAGCCTTTTAGGGGATGCGTAAAGAAAATGTTTTTTTTTGAGTTTGCAATAGATGAAAATTGCCGCTTATATGCAGATCTCTATTTTTCTGAGTTGGATAATTTGTGAAAGAAGCACCTGTGTCTTGGAGATGTGAATAATGCAACTTTATTTTGTTTTATCAAGGTTCAGAGGCATTAAGACTGCCCATGATAGTCTGATTCAACAAGATGGTTTAGCCTCTGATTACATCTAAATGAAGAAAAAAAACAAACACTCTATTTGGTGTTTTCCTCCGACCGAACCAGATGTGACAGCCATTCAGACCATGTTAAGACCATTTTTAAAAAAACAAACACCACCTTCGTGATTATGATGGGAATGATTTACTCACCGATTCACGAAGTACTGATCTTTACACAATTTCACTACAAGACACAACTTCATCAACTCCAATTTGCTTCATGGCTAAAGCTTCAACGACTCAGGCATGGTTATGGCATCAACGTCTTTCTCATCTCAACTTTGATACCATCAACTTGCTTTCCAAGAAAGATATTGTGAGAGGCCTTCCAAGTTTGAAATTCATCAAAGATCATCTTTGTTCTTCTTGTGAGCTTTGTAAAGCTAAACGAAGTAGCTTTAAGCCAAAGACTACACCAAGCTCTAAAGGACGGTTAGATCTTCTTCATATAGATTTGTGTGGTCCCATGCGTGTTCAGAGTATCAATGGGAAGAAATATGCTATGGTAATTGTCGATGATTACTCAAGGTACACATGGACTCACTTCTTGAGGTCCAAGGATGAAATACCTGAAGTTCTCATCACCTTCCTTAAACTGATACAACGTGGTCTTCAAGCTCAAGTAAAAGTGGTTCGTACTGATAGAGGCACAAAATTTTTGAATTCAACTCTGAGGAACTATTTTGAAACCGAATGAATTGAACATGAAACATCTATTGCTCGAACACCCGAACAAAACGACGTTGTTGAAAGACGGAACGTACGTTAGTTGAGGCTACTCGAACACTATTATCCGCTACAAAACTACCATTATACTTCTGGGCCGAAGCTGTGTCAACCGCATGCTACACACAAAACCGATCCTTAATTATTCCTAGACACGAAAAGACACCATATCACATAATTCATGATCGAAAACCTTCACTCAAACACCTTCACATTTTTAGATGTACTTGTTACATTATTCGAGATGGTGAAAATATGGACAAGATGAAAGAGAAAGGTGATGCATGCATTCTTGTGGGATATGCAACTTAGTCTAAGGGATATAGAGTTTACAACAAGAGAACAAAATTGATAATCGAGACTACTCATGTCAGATTTGATGAATTACAAGAAATGGCACTTGAACAAAACAGTTTAAGTCCCGATCCACAACGAAAAACGACTTCCGTTCACAACCGCACGGAACTCAGAACTCAAGACCACAACAATGAACCGTCAAGTTCAAAGCTGGTTCTAGGAAATGTTCCAAGAGCAGATATGACAGTCAACACGACACTTGAAGAGTTGGAAATGTTATATGGACCAATGTATGATGAATATTTCACGGGGGATAAACATGTTGTATCAAAGTCTTCCGTTGTCACTCATGGTAAGAATGATGATATCGATCATCGTCAACAAAAGGATACAACTTCATCTAATTTAACACGGGTTGCTGCAGATTTACCTCCTCAGAATATCACATCAACAATCGCTCCTACAACATCCACAACTGCTGTCATTGCTCCAAAGAACACAAATCAAGCAGACAATGCATTATCTGACGTAGATGAATTTATCAACCCATTCGGTACACCGGTACACAAAACTGAAGAGTCTTCTACTCGCTATGTTGATCTGTCAATTATGCATACATTTTATCAACGACATCCTTCAACACACCATTGGACCCGAGATCATCCTTTGGTTCAAGTAATTGGAAACCCTTCACAGCCCGTTCGTACAAGACGACAGCTTAACACCGATGGCGATGTTTGTATGTTCGCACTCGCCGTGAGTTCAGCTGAACCGAAAAACATCAAAGAAGCCATGGCTGATCATGCTTGGATTAAATCGATGATGGATGAACTTCAACAATTTGAAAGACTTAAAGTCTGGGAACTTGTTGACAGACCATACGATGTAATACCATTAAATCTTCGATGGATCTGAAAAAACAAGATGGATGAAGAGAACACGATCATCAAGAACAAATCTAGGCTAGTGGCTAAAGGGTATGGTCAGAAAGAGGGTATTGATTTTGAAGAATCATTTGCACCAGTAGCTCGAATGGAAGCGATCAGGATTTTCCTTGCTTATGCTGCACATAAGGGATTCATCATGTATCAAATGGACGTAAAGACGGCGTTTCTTAACGGTCCTTTGAAGGAAGAAGTCTATGTCACGCAACCGGAAGGATTCGTCAATCCTCATTATCCTGACAAGGTGTATCGTCTCCACAAAGCACTCTATGGACTCAAGCAAGCTCCAAGGGCGTGGTACGACGAGCTCTCGGAATTTCTGGTCTCCAAAGGTTTCTTAAAAGGTTCCATTGATCTAACTTTGTTCACTTATAAATATGGGGATGACATTTTGCTTGTGCAAATTTATGTTGATGACATTATTTTCGGATCTACAAACCCAAAACTTTCAAAATGGTTTGAAAAAGTCATGCACAGCAAATTTGAAATGTCAATGATGGGCGAACTAAAATTCTTTCTAGGAATTCAAGTTCACCAATCCCCAAGTGGTATCTTTATTAACAAAGCTAAGTATTGTCAAGAGATAATCAAAAAGCATGGTATGACCTCATGTGACCCCGTTGGGACACCATTATCAACCACATCCCTAGATGCTGATTTGGAGGGAGATGCCATAGATCAAACGAAATACCATTCAATGATCGGCTCCCTCATGTACTTAACATCAAGCCGACCAGATATATCACATGCTACGCGTTATTGTGCACGATATCAAGCACGACCTACTGAAAAGCACCTCAAGGAGGTTAAACGGATCTTTCGGTACCTCAAGAATACCATTCATTTGGGACTATGGTATCCGAGGGAAACTAGTTTCTTTCTAACGACCTATTCAGATTCTGATCATGCAGGGTGTCTTGATACATGTAAAAGTACTTCTGGTGGTGCACAATTTCTAGGTCAAGATAAGCTTGTGGGATGGTCTTCCAAGAAGCAGGATTGCACATCATTGTCATTAGCCGAAGCGGAGTATGTGTCTCTATCTGCGTGCTGTGCTCAAGTTCTATGGATGAGAACACAACTCACGGATTATGGCTTCCACTTTGATAAACTAGCTATGTACTGTGACTCAAAGTCCGCCATAGCCATCTCCTGTAGCCCGGTACAACATTCCCGCACGAAGCACATTGATGTCAGATATCACTTCATTAAGGAACAAGTTGAAAAGGGTATTTTTGAACTATACTTTGTTAGAACTGATTAAAAATTAGCTGACTTGTTTACAAAAGCTCTTTCGAAAGAGAGGTTTGCGTATCTAGTTAGGCAAATTGGTATGAGATGTTTGACTCCAGCAGAACTGGAGATTCTGGCAACGAAGCCTGCTTGATTCATCTATCAAACATCTACCTGTAAATATCATTGAAAAAAGCAAAATACAAAATATAAAATATATAAAAACAAAACACAAAATTAAAAATCTTTGAAAATCCAAAAATATTCTTCTCGACATGTCTTTCAGTATCGATAATATGGACGTCCCTAGAAATGTCGCTCAATAACGACACGGGTATGTACATAAAGCTCGAATGAAAGTTGTAAATATCTTTCAAAACATGTCATTTCTTCTTTTAATCAAGGAAATTGTCTATTTTGGACAATATTTCCAAAAAACGGGTAGAGCAATCTATCTTGGGTTGAGCTTGTCCCAAAACATTCAACGTTTTGAGCTCAACACGATGGCTTGTAATCACTTTCAGATTGCAACCCGGTTCTATATTCATGGGGGAGTGTACGCTTTAGTGCCATTACCCTCAGCAAAAGAAGATAAATCTTCTTACACTTGAGTGGATTCGTCAAGACATTCAAAGTCTATGAACTCAAGTTTATGCTTTAGAAAAACCTCTTCGCCAAAAAGAAATAGGATTTTTCAAAAAGCGTTGAACACAATTTTTTCAAGAATTTCTCAATGATTATTCAAAATCTTTCAAAAATTGTGTGTTCAACAACTCCCATCCTCAAAAATAGAAATGTGGATCAAATCCTCACAATGACAATTCAATTGGATCAATTTTTGAGGGGGAGCATTTCAACTTCATGCAAAAGATTAACACATCTTTCTCCCGTAGATTTTCAAGACTATTTTTCAAAATATATTTTAACCAAATTTGGTATCTCTAATATCAAAAGATTTTATATATTAGAGATAGGGGAGAAAATGTGATTAAAAAGTGATCTTATATAAGACTCAAGCACTTTAACTCTTACCTAGATGTGAATAACATCTTTAATTCACGTCGTTATTGGTGTCAAAAGGTTGGTTAGGTTTAAGTCCTATGATCCAACCAGAACCGGAGGGATCTTCCCAGGGACAATCCAATAGATTATTAGAAGTCCTTAGTAAAGATGGAGTAGAATGTGAACGTAGCTGAATGCCGACTAAGTACTGATGCTAGCACTGAAACAATCACAACAAGGTGCTAGTAATGATGTCTTGGTAAGCATTGAAGGGGTTGAAGAATGAAAAAGAAATGTAAGGATAAAGGGTGTAAAGAAAGAAGCCCTCCATACAACTTAGGCAGAAACCGGGTCAACACATCATGAAGACAACTCATCATGGATCCAGTGATGTGAAACACAACCCTTTCCTAGCTACTCAGGATTCTCTCAAAAGAAGTTTGTTTTTTTGTCACGGAGAAGAACATGACTTCTATTAGCTTTCTCATTCTGAGATAGTTGATATTGAATAGGTGGCATCTGCTCCAGCCTCCGACCAATAAAAGTGCACAAATCGAGTCTAGAGCCAAGAGATCAATCAATCTCGTTAGGACACACGAATGACGAACAAGAGAGTCCTACGCCATATCCTTGTGATATTGCTAGAACACTCAGAGTGATACTACTTAGTATTCACAATGATGAGTGGAAATCCTTCCAATGTTAACATCAAACAGCACTGCCGGTAGGTCATATATAAGATTTTCTATGAATTAAACATATGTAGAACTGAAAAGCAACAGTGGTTTGATTATGAATTGATTCAAACTCGTTTCACGTTTCTACGCAATATCTTTATGGTCTTGCCAGAACATTCAGAGTGATATTAATTAATATTCACAGTGACGAATGGAAATCCTTCTAGCGTCAACATCAAACAGCGCTACGGTAGGTGAC
The DNA here is from genome assembly GCA_025667525.1 of Glebionis coronaria. Taxonomy (NCBI): domain Eukaryota; kingdom Viridiplantae; phylum Streptophyta; class Magnoliopsida; order Asterales; family Asteraceae; genus Glebionis; species Glebionis coronaria. The sequence goes on along the minus strand of CM046879.1, from coordinate 90,216,299 downwards.
TTGTGAGATTCTTAGGAATCAAGCTTATGTCAACTGGAGAGCAATAATGGTAAGATTCTTTACGAATCACAGTTGTTCCAGGAATTTGAATTGACGACTTTAATCAAGCGGATATCTATCCAATTGATTCACTCTTTATGTTCGCAGTCTTGCTATAAGACGGTCGAGTAAAGAGAACGACTAGTACAGCCGTGAAACCATGTCAAGGAGATTCTTAACTAAATCTACCTATCACAGGTACGGTATGTAATATCGTATAACGGTCTTCACCGACCAGAGGTAAAACGCTACCGATTTAGGACGAATGTCAAAGCCATTCAGTCCGTGTCTATGTTTTGTCTCAAGAAGGTGGCGTCATGGTGTACTCAGCAAAGTGAAAGATTCAAAACCACATACTCATGCCAAAAGACATATTCAACAATTAATAGCGTGAGCATGTGGATGAAGACACAAGATTGCAAGATGGCAAGGACAAGTCAAGGATAATTTGAAGATCTCAAGATCAAAAAGACAAAGTCGAAAGACAACGACAAAGGCTCAAAAATCATAGCATGAAGGAAAAAGACTACTATTACACGTTCAAGACTCATTTATGGCGAGATTAGTAATCTCTACAAATTTCCAAATAATAAAGGGTAATGACCTCTCATAAAGGGTAATGACCTCTCATTGGGGGAGATTGTTTGCCTCAAAATATTGAGTCAAACAGGAATGCTCAGTCATATGTTCATTATGTATCATATATTAGAACGTTGTAATAGGTAGTAGGTTAGTCGTGTATTACGAGCTTAACTTAAAGCAAAGGTTCATTCATAAGTAACCAAAGCCCAAAAGGAAAGCCCGACCCATTATCATATAGCCCATCATGTCACATGTAGGCAAGGCTATATAAACCTCTCCTTGCATGTAAAGAGAGGTTGGATGGTCATTCTATTTTCTTAATCTAACATTTCACAAGTTTTCACACACTTCTCTCTCTTTTCTCTCTCTAGTTTCTCTCTCTAGAATTCATCTTTTATCTACCCTTCTTTCTTGTTTAATCATCACGTAATCTATGGGACAACAATATGTATTTACTCTTTTCTGTATATAAGCTAGTACCTTTTTAAGCATCAAGAGACGTCGTTCACTTTACCCATAATATTAAATTGCATCGGCCATCCGTGAGGGACTCCGTTTAAGTGGTTTACCCATAATACTAAATTACACTGGTCATCCCTGAGCGAATTCACTTAACCCTTAACGACGCCGTTTGGTACAACCGGAGTCTTAACCAATCCAACATGAACCTTAAACGACATCGTTTTGGAAAACCTTAAATGCGATTGTTTGTTCCCTATTATATAAACGATTAATAAAGTGTAAACTTACAATGTTATATTTGGTCTTCTATTAGCCTAAGTCTATTGTCAAGTTTCTTAATTACTTAGTCGAATAAGGGTCGGTTGGTCGCTTGTGTCCTAAGCCCAACCCGTAGATTTCTTTCTTTGTAATCGAAACCGACTTCTCCCCTCATCTCTATAAAAGGGGATGAGGGGAGAGGGGATTATGCACGTCATTCTTTCAATAAATCTAATCAAAATACGATTAGGGTATTACCTTGTGGTTTTTCTTTTTTGTCGATCTTGTTTTGGTGTGTGTTCTTTACGATCGTCTTTCCACATCTAGTATTCAGGTTGTAGTCATAAAACACTACATGTGGTATCAGAGCTCGGTTCTTCGAGTGACTGGGTATACTAGGATCGATCGGTGAAGAAGGTTTCTATTGATCAATTCTTGATCAACAAGATAGTAGAAAGATCGAATATAAAGGGGAGGTTGGTTTTCGGTTTTAAAGATCAATGAGATTTGTCATTATTCTTTTTTTATGTGGCTGGATTTACGTAGAGAGAAGAAAGAAGAACAGTGGTGGCTGTTGTTTGTGTTAAAAGTAAAATAACAGGATAATAAACTTTAAAGGATTTTATACTATTGGGCTTATTTGGGTTTAATAAATATATTAGGCCAGATTATTATTGTTTTATTTTAAAACAATAAGGTTTATTACTTTGAAGTTTTATTACACAAGGGGACTTCATAATTCGTGATTGTGAGGTTTAATATATCACAAATTTTAGCGAATTATCGAAGGGACTTTATTCGTTTGTGATTGTGAGGTTTATCACAAGGTTTAGAAAACTAATAAAGGGATTAAAGACTGACGAGAGCAAAGTTTGCCATTGAAAAATTCGATGGAACTGGTGATTTCGGGTTATGGACAATCATGATGCATGTTACTAATCTTGAACGGATGTGAAACAGCTTTAGAGGTTTTACCCGCGACTATGGAAGCTGAAGAGAAATCAAAGCTTGACAAGAAAGCTCACAGTGCCATGATTTTATGTTTCGGTAACAAGGTTCTGATAGAGGTTACCGAGGAGACGACTGCAGCGGGGGTTTGGTCAAAGCTCGAGTCTTTGTACATGACAAAGTCATTGGCCAACAAGTTGTACCTAAAGAAGATGTTGTATACATTCTAGATGCCGACTGGACGAAAGATTTCTGAGCACCAAAATGAGTTCAACAAAATCTTTCTTGATTTATCAAATATTGAGGTAAAATTCGAAGATGAAGATCTTGCTTTATTGTTACTCGCTTCTTTACCAGCATTATATGAACACTTTGTGGATACGTTGCTTTATGGACGGGAAGCTTTGACTTTGGAGGACGTGATGGCCACACTAAATTCAAAGGAAATCAAAGAAAGGTCCAAGAAGAAGAGGGATGATGGTGAAGGGTTTTACGTGAGGGGAAGAACTGGTCGCAAGGATTCACATCAGTCAAGGGGAAAGTCAAGATCTAAGTCTTGAGGTGGAAGACTCAAATGCTATACTTTCCAATCTGAGGAGCACTTGATAAGAAGCTGCCCAAAGAATAATTGCAATAAGACAAAAGGTTACGTCAAGAAAGATGATCAACCAAGCTCCAGTGGTTTGATTTATAAAGGTTCTGAGGTGATGATGGTGATGAGTGCAGAGAGACTGCTAGATTGGATCATGGATTCAGGAGGTTCATATCACATGTCACCCAGGTTATATGTATTTTTTGATTTTCTGGAATGCGATGTGGGTAGGGTACTGTTGGGAGACAACATGGAGTGCAAGATCAGGGGTATTGGCAAGGTAAAGGCACAACTTAAAGATGGGTCAAGTTTTGTATGCATAATGTTAGGTATATTTATGAATTGAAAAAAAACTTGATATCGCTGGGAACTTTTGAAAAACAGGGATATACCATAAAATTACAGTCGGGCAAAGTAAAGGTGATTAATGGTTCTAGGGTTATTTTATCTGGAACCCGAAGGGAGAAATGTTTGTACACTTTGGATGGCCATGCAGTGGCCGATGAGCTTAATGCTAGTGTTGAAGAAAAAGACAGTCTTGTGTAGGTTTGGCATAAAAGACTGGGACTTATCAGTGAGGTAGGACTATAGGTGCTAGAAAATCAGGGTTTGTTTGGCAATAAGAGTCTAGGTAAGCTCGATTTTTGTGAGAATTATGTTCTGGGAAAGTCACATCGAGTCAGTTTTGATGTAGGAAGGCACACTACTAAGGGAGTGACAGACTATGTTCATTCAGAATTATGGGGTCCGTCTCAGGTGGAATCACTAGGAGGTAAGAGGTATTTCTTATCTATTATTGATGATCATTCTAGGAGGGTTTGGGTTTATATTCTCAGGTTCAAACACAAAGCATTTGAAAAGTTCAAACAGTTGAAGCAGTTAGTAGAAAGTACGAGTGGGAGGACGATTAAGAAGCTGAGGACGGATAATGGTCTTGAGTTCTGTAACCGGGATTTTAATCAGATGTGCACTGAGAGTGGGATTGCTAGACATTTGACAATTGTCGGGACGCCGCAGCAAAATGGGTAAGCAGAACGGATGAACAATTCTCATGGACAAGGTATGCTATTTATTAATTCAGTCTGGATTGCCCAAGACCTTCTGGGCGGAAGCGACATGTACGACCGCATATCTTATAAATAGGTCACCATTGACAGAGATTGAGAAAAAGTCACCTATGAAGATGTGGTCGGGACATCCTAGTGATTATGGGATGTTGAGGGTTTTTGTTTGTGTCGCATATTCACACGTTAAACAAGGTAAGCTCGAGCCGAGGACGGTAAAATGCGTTCTTTAGGGGTATCCTGAAGGTGTGAAGGGGTACATACTATATAGGCTTGATAATGAATCACCTAAAATAGTCACAAGCAAGAACGTGGTCTTCAATGAAAGTATCTTGGACAAATACATGTTGAAGGATTATAGTGCAGGTAATGTTAAGTTTGTTGAGGAATTACAGGTTGAGGTGGAACTGCAGAGGTTAAATAATCATATGCTTGAGGAAGATCAAACAAGTCAGGAACATCAGACAGATCAGGAAGACCAAACAAATCAGGAAGATGGCTATGATGAAGATGCAGGGTTCAAGAAATTGATCATCCACCAGATCTCACAAATTATCAATTGGTTCAGGATAGAGAACCAAGGACAAGAACACAGCCGACAAGGTTTCAAGATGAGAGTAATATGGTTGCTTACGCGTTTGCTGCAGCAGAGGAAGAAGGTACTCATGAACCGTTGACATACCATGAGGCAGTTGCTTGTGAAGATAGTTCTAAATGGAAACCTGCTATAGAAGAAGATATGGATTCTCTGAGGAAGAACAAGACTTGGGTGTTAGTAGATCATCCAGCCGGGAAAAAGCTGGTGAGCTGCAAATGGCTGTACAAAATAAATTAGAAAGGGATTGAAGGTGTTCAAAAGCCTAGGTACAAGGCAAGGTTGGTGGCTCGTGGATTCATACAAAGGACAGACACTGATTACAATGAGGTATTTTCACCAGTAGTTTAACACACATCTATTCGGGTTATACTTGCATTGACTGTGTGTAAAGATTATAAGCTAGAGAATCTCGATGTAAAGACGACATTTTTACATGGAATTCTTGAAGAAATGATCTACATGAGGCAACCACCGGTATTTGAACACGGTGTCAAGGTTTGTTTGTTAAAGAAATCTCTTTATGGTTTGAAGCGGTCACCTAGTCAATGGTACAAGAGGTTCGATGAGTATATGCTGAGCAATGGGTTTAAGCTTAGCAATTACAATAGCTGCGCATATTGCAGGAGTTATGCACCAGGGGAATATATCTATCTATTGTTATATGTAGACGATATGCTGATTGCTTGTAAGAGTAAGGCTGAGATCGGGTCTACCAAGTCTTTGCTTAAAAGGGAGTTCGACATGATAGAGCTCGGGGAAGCAAAGAAGATTCTTGGTATGGAGATCGTCAGGCATCGGAGTCGCAAGGCTCTGAGGGTGTCACAATTCAGGCACGTTTCTAAAGTTTTAAACATGTTTAGAATAGACAATGGGATTGTGATGTTGAAAGGATGAGTAGGGTGCCACATTCAAATGCGGTTGCGAGCTTAATGCACTTGATGGTGTGCACGAGGCCAAACATATCGTATGCAGTATGTAGTAAGTGTAGTTAGCAAATATTTGGCGAATCCGGGTAAACTTCATTTGGAAGCAGTGAAGTAGATTATGATATATTTGCAGGGCACTGTAAATGTGGGTTTTGTGTTTGGGACAAATTGTGGCAACCATGTACGTAACAGGTTTTGTTGATTTAGACTACGCTAAGGATACAGATAAAGGTAGGTCTCTCACTGGTTACGCATTTTTAGTATAGAGATGTGTTGTGAGCCGGAAAGCAACGCTACAACACATGGTGACTCTTTCAACTACAGAGGCAGAGTATATGGCTCTTACGGAGGATGTGAAGGAAGCTATTTGGCTAAGGGGACTCTTAGAAGAGTTGGGCATGAAGCGTGACACTGTTGCAGTTAATTGTGATAACCACGACGCGATTCACATATCGTAGAATCATGTTTTTCATGAAAGGACAAAACACATCAATGTGCGTTATCACTTTATCAGAGAAGTCTTGGAATAAAAGACGGTTGATGTTCTGAATGTGGGTACTGAACACAATGTTGCGGATGCCTTGACGAAGGTGGTACCTGGACGCAAGTTATAACACTGGTTGGAGTTACTGAGTGTTGGGATAGACTAATATAAGCTTAAGGTGGAAATTGTTATATCTAGTCTTCTATTAGTCTAAGTCTATTGTCAAGTTTCTTAATTACTTAGTCGAATAAGGGTCGGTTGATAGCTTGTGTCCCAAGCCCAACCCGTAGATTTCTTTCATTGTAATCGAAATCGACTTCCCCCTCATTTCTATAAAAGGGGACGAGGGGGGAGGGGATTATGCACGTCATTCTTTTAATAAATCTAATCAAAATACTATTAGGGTATTACCTTGTGGTTTTTCTTTTTTATCGATCTATGGTTCCGCATCTAGTATCCTAGTCGACTACATACAACTTTTGTGAGATTATGCTTTATTATTAGGCCAGGTGGTGATGGTTTAAAAATAAAGACTATATAAAAATGTATCGAAAGTAAACAAGACTCCATCTTTCACAATAAAAATAGCGACAAATGTGAAATGTAGAAAGTCACGCTTGAGCGTAAAAGGAACAATCCCATGAATACCTCCGCCAAAATCAGACACTATCTTTACTATTCCTACATCATGCATGTCATTTACTCTGTTTTTCTCGAAATTACTTTCAAGCTTCAACTATCAGCCGATCATTTTGTCATTTATATACTACCTCCGTACTATATTAAGTGTCAACTATTGAATATTCAAACTTTTTGTTACTAAACGTTGACCATGAATATTTGTATTTGTGTTATATATAATAATTGACGAAAGTCATATGAATAGATTCGGTTTTAAAAAGTATTTTTATTGGTATAATTTTCATCGGATATTATATAACACAAATACAAATATTTATGGTAAAAGTTTAGTAACAAAGACTTAGAATATTTTATAATAGACACTTATTATAGGACGTTGTGACACTAAAACCACCATTATAGATTCGGTTATAATAGAATATTTTATAACGAGGTATGTGACACTAAAACCACCATTATTATAAGAAGCAAGGACACTTGTTTAGATTAAATGAAGACTAATGTTGTTTTCTTCTTGTCATGGTTCACTCTTTCTAATATTCAATGCGAATAATCTACAGGCGGCCATTAAAGATCTGAAATAGTACATAGAGAAATTAAATTTAAGTCGAGGATATAATAGTTTACTCTTAAGATTTGTCTACTTGCAGTTTAATATAACAATTATTTGATCCCATCCTGACCTTTAAAATTGCTCTCAAGTGAGACATTAGCTTGCACAATATGGCGTCCCCTTCCCTTAATCCAACTCCCATCTTGACTGTTCTTGAAGAAGCCCGTATATCACCACCTTCGGCCACCGTGGCTGACACTACGTTGCCACTCACTTTCTTCGACATACTCTACCTTGTTAGGCCTCCACTTCACTACCTATTTTTCTACGAATTACCACTTACTAAAACTCAGTTCGTCGCAACTATCATTCCCAACCTAAAACACTCTCTATCAATCACTCTTCAGCATTTTTTCCCTTTCGCGGGTAATTTAATCGTGTTTCCTACTGATAGATTACCCGAAATTTGTTATGTAGAAAATGATTTTGTCAATGTTACATCAGCAGAATGTAATCTTGACTTTAACAATCTTACGGGATACCATCCTAGAAACTGTAATAAGTTTCATCATCTTGTGCCACTACTGGGAGACTATTGTAGATTATCTGGTCATATAAAGATCCCCTTGTTTTCTGTCCAAGTTACACTTTTTGCAAATTTTGGTTTTTCTGTTGGAATAAGTGCTCACCATAGTCTAGGTGACGCGGGTACACTTTTTTCTTTCTTGAAGGCTTGGACATCGATTACTCGATTTGGTAACGATGAGGCCTTTTTAGCTAATGAAACTTTACCTATCTACGAAAGAACCTTCAAAAACCCGAATTTAGAAGAATCATTTTTGAGAATGGCAAAAGTTGAAACTCTATTTGATAAAGAGTATCAACCTCCAAAGCTTCCAGATTCAACAAACAAAGTTCGTGCCACTTTTGTGCTAACACGAACTTCGATTGATACTCTGAAACAATTGGTTAAGACACAATTGCCAACGTTGCCATATCTATCGTCTTTTACAGTTGCTTGTGCTTATATATGGTGTTGCCTTGCCAAATCACGTGATGACGAGCTACATGCATTTGCTATACCTATAGATTGCAGGACACGAATGAATCCGCCAGTACCCTCGGCCTATTTTGGCAACTGTATATGGGGGTCGTTATCAGTTGCAAAAACATCTCTTTTAACAGAAAAAGACGGACTCACAAATGCTGCAAAATTAATGGGAGAGAATTTACACAAGACGTTAAGCGATGAGGATGGTGTTGTGAATGATAAAGTTTTGAAAGGTGATACGTTGCCTCAAGGGGTGCCAATGACAATGATAGCGATTTCAGGAACACCAAAGCTCAAACTTTATGAATTGGATTTTGGATGGGGGAAACCGAAAAAGTTTGAAAAAGTAGCTCTTGATTATGGTGCATCCATATCTATAGATGCTGGTAAAGAGTGTGATCAAGATATGGAGATTACTATCTGCCTTACAAATGAACAGATGGAAGTCTTTATTCGTAACTTCAATTTAGGACTAGAACCGTACATCTAAGTTATGATTCATCGATTTATCTTGTATGCTTTATTTTTCTTGATGTTTGAATATCGAATGATGGAAGTCTTTGTTTGAAACTTCAATCTAGAACTAGATCTTTACGCTTTTTTGTTAATAAGAATGTGATAAAACTCTTTCAAAATACCACTAATGATTTATAAGCTATTATTTACATAGTGTTGTATACCGGCAACAAAATGCGTTGTTTAGATTCGTCAATGTATTTTAGTTGGTCACTTGCTCTTTCAGATCTTGTTTAATGCGTCAAGAGGGATAGGGCAATCGCCCCCAGCCATCAGAACTGTTTTGAGTTTATCTAAATATTTTGGACAAGAGAAAAAAAGTACGTTGAGAATCCTCTTTTTTTTAATAAACTATTTAATTTGCAGACAACTGTGTTAAAAGTTGAACACAAATAACATAAATACCAAGATTATTACACAACCAACCTCTCCTTTGTGATATTTATTAAGATTCAAGTACAAACACATAACGAGTGCTAATCGAACGGTTACAATAAAAAAGTTTGAGATCGTCCCAACTAGGTTGATCCGATCTTCCTCACATACATAGATCACTCTTACACACAGTTAACAAGATGAAGATACAACTCCCAGGTTAACGATCCAAGATCTTAGAGAGAGAGAGATGAGAGAGAGAGCTTTGGTGGCTGTGTGTGAATAATAAGAGAGAGTGATGACGCTCTGTTGAGATCTAGGGTAATATACCCAAGTAACCAACAACGGCTCCAAAGCCCATCACATAACTTGAGCCTAATGTCCAAAGACCCAAAATGCCATAAGCCCACAAGAGAGGAATCAACATATGTCACAAGTAGCCCTTCAACTTTGTACCTATGAATACAAAGAGAACAACAAAGAAATACAAACATAACTTGAAAAGATTGCAAGTTTAGCACCCTTCCTCAATCTGACAAGGTAAAACACGTAGATCACTTGCCAAACATGTCCACAAGCTTCAATTGCTTACAGAGTTTCAAATGTTGAGAATTTCCATGAGCTTTGCTAAAAACGTCCGTTGTGTGATCAGCAGATGCAACTTTGATGGTGTTAATCACACAATCCGGAACTTTTTCCCTGACCAAGTGAACATCAACTTCAAAATGTTTTGTTCTTTCATGAAAAACAGGATTGACAGCAATCTGAATGGTAGAGTTCTATCACTATAAAGTTTCAAGGAAACAAGTTCTTAATTCTGAGATCACTCAGAAGGTTAGTGATCCATATTACCTCACAAGTAGCACTGGCCATAAATCTATATTCAGCCTCAACAGAGGATCTAGTCACCGTGGGTTGCTTCTTGCTCTTCCAAGAGACAAGAGACCTTCCAAGAAAAACACAGTATCCAGATACTGACTTTCTAGTCTTGAGGCACTTGACCCAGTCAGCATCTGTGAAGCAAGATACTCTCAGAGAGGTATCCTTATAAAATTGAACACCAGTTCCAGGTGAGTTTTTAAGGTATCTAATAACCCTTAAGGCAACCTTAAGATGAGACTGTAAAGGGGCATGCATATGCTGACTAAGACAGTAGACAATATAAGAAATATCTGGTCTGGTGTGAGTAAGATAAATAAGTCTCTCTAACAATCTTTGATAATAAAAAATATTGACAAGAAACTTGTCATTCTCACTCTAATCTACAACATGCACACAGTTCTTAGGTAAAAGAGTAGCTGCTGGTTTAGCAGCAAGCAAACCAAACTCATGAATAAGCTCAAGTCAATATTTTCTTTGAGTCATGCATATACAATTAGCATTTTCAAGAATTCAATACCCAAAAAATATTTCATTACCTCGAGATCTTTTATCATGAATTTAGTTTTGAGAAAATTCTTAGAACATTCAATTTCCTCTATACAATTACATGTGATGATAAATTCATCAACATAAACTAGAAGAGCAACAAACATATTCCCATTCTGTTTGATGTAGAGAGATTAATCAAACTTACTTTGGAAAAATCCATGCTCAACCAGGATAGTGGTTAATTTGGCATTACACTGTCTTGGGGCTTGCTTAAGTCCATAGAGAGCCTTATTTAACTTACACATCTTGTTTCTATCATTATAATTAAAGCCTAAAGGTAAATTCATATATATATATCCTCATCAAGGTCACCATATAAGAAAGCATTATTAACACCAAGTTGAAATAAAAGTCAATCATTGGAAACAACAATGCTATAAGACACCTAACAGTAACCATTTTAACAACAGGACTGAAGCTTTCATCAAAATCTATACCTTCCTTTTGATTGTATCCCTTAGCAACAACCCTGACTTTTGAACTTATCAACAAGACCAGAGGACTTATATTTATTTTTATAGACCCATTTGTTATTAATAGCTTTTCTCCCAATATGTTACTCACACAAGGTCCAAGTATTGTTTCTTAAAAGAGCCTCAATTTCATTGTTCATATCCTCAACCCACCTACTATCTTTAACATTATCATAGTAGGTAGCAGGCTCAAAAGACTGATTAAGAGTGGTAGCAAAGCATAAATTAATAGTGTTAAGTTTAGAGTAATTAACATGCTTTTCAATACCATACTTAAGTTTACTATCAAGCACAAAATTATTAAGTTTGGCACGTAACTTAGTAGGTCTGGTAGACTTTTCCTAATGCTAGGCTGCCCTTCTTCTTCTTCATTGCTCACCCCACTATGCTCTATAGAATTGACAGAAGGATTGACATTACCAAAATTTCCCTCAGATTTTTGGTTATCACCTATATGGGTTGCTGAGTCCTCCTCATGAGGTTATACAGAGGCATCCTCAATCTACACAAGGTGTAGTTCTCTCATCATCATTGGGACTTAAAGGTTTTTGGTTATAAAAAAAATAAAAAACTTCAACATCACTTGTAGCAATTACATCTGCCAAATCTTTTTCAGTATTGTTTTCCATCTTAAAAGGAAAAACAGTTTCATAGAACCTCACATCTCTAGAAAACAATACTCTTCTATTATACAGACAAAAAGTTTGTAAGCCTCTTTAAGAGAAGAGTAGCCAATCAATACACATTTTCAGACCTAGATGTGAGTTTATCGCTGTTATTCAGATAAGTAGAAAAACACAGACACCCAAAACACTTAAGATGAGAGAGGTTTGGTTTTTTCTTATTGAGCATTTTATAAGGGGACCTACCATTTAAGACAGAAGAAGGGAGCCTATTAATCAAATAGACAACAGTTAGAATGCATTCAGACCAAAACTTAATAGGAATCCCTCCCTGAAATATAAGACTCTTGTCAACTTTGAGCAGGTTTCTATGTTTCCTTACAACAATACCATTTTGCTGAGGGGTATGTGGCAAGAGGTCTGCTGGATGATACCCATAGTGGAGAACATGGTGTGAACTTTTTTGTTAACAAACTCAAATTCCATTATCAGATCTAATTTTTTTATTTTATAGTTAAACTGATTTTTAACAAGGTTTATCAAGTGAATTAGCCAGTCGGAAACTTCATCTTTAGTTTTTAAAAGATAAGTCCACACAACTCTTGAGTAATCATCCACAATGGTAAGAAAGTATCTATACCCTTCCTTCCTTTGAACCTTGTAAGGGCCCCACAAATCCAAGTGAACAAGATCACCTATATGATTGGATTTATGATCACTCAAGGGAAAAGGTTCCCTTGTTTATTTAGCCCTATTACAAGTTTCACAGACAAAGATGGTGGTATTTTTAGACAAATAAAGGTCAGTCTTGAGAGCATAGAGGACTTGGTCAGAGGGGTGACCAAGCCTGCAGTGCCAAAGGTCTTTAGAGGTATTGAAGGTCATGGCAGAGTTAACATTACCTAATCTCTGAGTCTTAAGGTCATCAAACAAGTAAAGCCCCCCCCCCCAGATTCACTACCAGTCCCCAGAATGGTCCCCTTGTCCCAGTCCTGAATACAACACTTATCTTCATCAAATCCCACAAAAAATTGCTATCTTTAATAAGTTTGTTCACAGACAGTACGCTAACACAATATCCAGGCACAACCAAAACATCATGAAGAATAACATTATTAGAGAATCCGAGCTCACTAATGTGACTGATGGTGGCAACAGTGCCATTAGGTGACCAACAAAAATGTTGAGATTAGAGATATCTACAACATTTGACATACCAACAGTGGGTGTGGTAAGATGTTGGTTAGCCTCAGAGTCTATTATCCAACCCACAGTGATAGTATTAACAGAAAAATTGTTGTTGCCACAAAAAAATTTAGAGAAATGAATATTAAACCAGATATTAGCATTAAAGAAGGAGATTCTACCTGCCATATTGGACTGAGTGTTGCCATAGGTATCATTTATCAAACTGAGGAGTTTCTACATTTTTTCATTGGAAAAAGAAATTGAGGAGTTACAAGTGGAAGCCTGTTTGTCCCCAACTTTTAGATACAGTTGGCATTAAAATTATTTTTAAAACCAGTTTGTTTAGAACCATTAACCCCCTTTTATAACCAGCAGGGTACCCATGTAACTCAAAACATCTATCAACATTGTGGCCAATCTAAATGCAATGAGTTCAAAGAAGGTTAGGGTTGGGACCCCTATAACTTCTAGTACCATTTCCCGTATAAGGAGGTCTATTAGGGGTATTGTTACTACTTCTTCTATTTTGATTGAAAGTCTTAACAGCAAAGGAGGTGGCATTTATTTTTGTCTTAGTATGGACAGAGTTCTCAGGAATACCCCTATGGGATTCCTCTCTAGACACTGTGACATAGGCCTCTTTCACATCAGGAAGAGGATCCCTAGTGAGAAGAGCAGTCCTAACAGGTAAAAGTCATCAAGACCCATTAGGAACTGCATAAGCCTCATGATCTGCTGATGTAGTGCCAACTCAGTGCTAGCAGAACAAGAACACTTAACAACACAAACACATTTAGGAATTTTAGTAACATCATCAAATTATCTCTAAATAGAGTTCAATCTATGATAATAATTAGCTAAAGTATTACCCTCTTGTTTTATAGACCCAATTTTTTGAAGCAAATTATAGACAACAGAACCATCCACCTTATCATAAGTTTCATAAAAGTCCTTCCACATAGTAGCATCATTTTCAGGGTAAACAAGACCCATATACACATCACTAGAAACAACATTCATGATCCAAGTAAGCACCATAACATTACATCTATCCCATTGAGCACACAAAACATCATCAGTGTAAGAATCTCTTAAACAAGAACCATCAACAAAAACATATTTGTTTCTAGCTTGTAAAGCAAGTTTCATAGCATTATTCCACATTCTATAGTTTTCAGTACCAAGAAGTTTAAAAGGAACAAGCACAGAGCTACTGTTATCACTATTATGAATGTGGAGTGGATTACCAGCATCCAAGTTGCTGATGAGAGCAATTGGAATATGGGTGGTTTCAAGAACACCTCTACCACCACCATTACCTCCACCACCACCAGAAGGTGTAAGAGGAGGTGGTACACCACTTATGACTCACAATAACACAAACCACAAAAGCAACTATAAGCATAAGCAATAAAAGAAAGCAATCACTAAACAATCTGAGCAATAATAAGATCAACAAAAAACAGAAGCAAAAGATAATAAATAATCAATAAGAGATCAAAGAATAAAAACCAATAAGTAAACCACTCAGAATATGGATTACTAGAAATGCAAGCTGTGGACTAGGATTGGCCAGAGGAGGTATCCACACCAATCAAGGCTGGAGGGTCAATGTGTTAACCGAATCCGTTTACACCCACACACTTAGCAACAATAATCCAAGAAGTAACCAAGAGAAAGATGAGGTGGAATATGAAAGAAGACTTACAGTGCAAGTATTACAATAAAAAAATACACCCAATCTCTAGATTCACCTAGTCTAGAGGATGGGTGAGCCAAGAACAGAAAAGCCCCAAAAATTAAAATTAGGGTTTTGAAAACCCGAATTTAATTGTACATGTTATCACCAAAAAAATCAACGTCACCACCAGAATTATCAAAGGTACCCCTAATCAAACTTCTAAAACACCAAGGAACAAAGATCCCTGAAAATAAAAATTAGGGTTTCTGAAAACCCTAATTTTATTTTTTGAGAACAACAACGGAAACACCAATACAAGCTTCCAAAACGTCAATATCACCAAGAGCAAGCAACAAATCACAAAAGCTCCAAAAAATCAGATTAGGGTTACTGAAATCTTAATTTAATTTTTTCTGGAAAATCAAAGAAAATATCAAAAAAAAGAGTTGCGTGTGATACAAAGACCCAGATCTAACAACAAGTCTCTGATACCATTTTAAAAGTTATACACAAATAACATGAATACCAAGATTATCAAACAACCAACCTCCCCTTTTTGATATTTATTAAGATTCAAGTACAAAACAGAAATATAAATATTAGTCCTCAAACAAGTGCTAATCGAACGATTATGATAGAAAAATTTGAGATCGTCCTAACTAGGTTGATCCAATCTCCCTCACATACATAGATAACTCTTACATACAGTTAACAAGATGAAGATACAACTACTAGGTCAAAGATCCAAGATCTTTGAGAGAGAGATGAGAGAGAGATTTGGTGGATGTGTGTGAATATTAAGAGAGAGTGATGACCCTAGCTCTGTTGAGAGCTAAGGTAATATACACAAGTAACCAACAACGACTCCAAAGCCCATCACATAACTTGAGCCCAATATCCAAAGACCCAGAATGCCATAAGCCCACAAGAGAGGAATCAACATATGTCACAAGTAGCCCTTCAACTTTGTACTTGTGAACACAAAGAGAACAACAAAGAAATACCAACATAACTTGGAAAGATTACAAGTTTAACAAACTGAGATTTGATTTTGCAATTAAACATTTATTCTTTAATCTGATTGCTAGCGTACATGAATAAAGAAGTCCTTGCGCTAGATTATATTGGATTTTGAATAATTTTATTTTCAACTAGACACACCATTTATGTTTTACGTAGTTGGACAAATCCATTGCTTTGTGTGCCTGTACAATAAAATGTATGAATAAATTAGTATTCGTTGCCCTAATCACCTCCTATCGCTACAAAGTGTTCGTTGCACTATACAAATATGCCGATCTAACTATAAAAAAAGCCCGACTACTAGGCTTGTTATCTACTTCCTAGTAATTGGTAAGGATATGTACCTGTTACATCAATTGTTTTTCCAAATACAAGATGTGGTTAGTTTACACGGTATTCTAGCTATTTAGTTTCTTGTAATTAATAGTTTCTACTTTCTGAGAATCTCGCAAGAAAATACCAATGCATGTATTCATATCACATCTTGATAAAGGTTTGAGGATCACAATTATTTGACACCATCTTATCTAATTATCTGCTTACCCTTTAAAATTTCTCTCAATGGAGACATTAGCTTGCACGAAATGGCTTCTCCTTCCCTTAATCCGATTCCCATCCGACTGTTCTTGAACAAGCCCATGTATCACCACCTTTGGCCTCCGTGGCCTACACACGGTTTCCACTGACTCTCTTCGATATAATCTACCTTTTTCGGACTCCACTTCGCTACATATCTTTCTATGAATTACCACTCTCTAAAACTCAGTTCGTCGAAACCATTATTCCAAATTTCAAAAACTCGTTATCAATCTGATATGAACTTTCTGTTGATTTTATTAATAACGAAGAAAAATAGAAAACAAAGAACAATAAACCCTAATCTAAAGTTGTTCCAAGTCCGAAGACCGGTCCTATTCCCTCCTCCCCTACAGAATACGACCTTATCCCTATTTAAACTCTTGTAGTCTTGATAAGCAAGAAAACATTATTAGGAAATTACATATTGAAAAGGAAACTAAATAAATAAATAAAACTAAATATTCCAGCAGCTTATAGTATTAACACTTAGACCCATTAACTTATTCCGACCGTATCAATACTTCCCTCCTAAACACACACCTTATCTCAAGGTGTGGATTCAAAATTTCATCTTAATCAATCTTAGAACCACGATCCCAAGATTTGAAGTTATGGTCTAGTTCTTCAGCCTCATCACTCTCATCGATCAACATTACTTGCAAAGCGTGACTCTGGCATCGATGACCGGTGTGTATTTTTCCTCACACCTGAAACATAGTCCTTTAGCTCTCCTGTCTTGTATTTCTGCCTCGGTCATCCTTCTAAAGTTATCTCCCATACTAGTGGTTTTTCCAACTATCGCCGCCACACCCTTAGATTGCATAACACTCGCGTATGACTCGTTGTCTTCAATTAATACAACCAACTCCATAGCATGGTTCAAACCTTTGGGATTCATGACCCTAACTGCTGCCCTAAGCTCAGGCTTAAGCCCTTTTATAAAAGTGGCTTCCATGACATTTTCTGAAATCCCAAGCAGTTGGCAAGCTAGTTTTTCAAACAAAGCAACGTATGCCCGAGCAGAGTCTTCTTGTGTTATTGCTAAGAACTGCTCTACAAATTCCCTTCTTGTGATTGCTAGAACCGTATCAACTAGCGCCTTTTAAAACCATCCTACGAATGGAATGGAGTTCGTCCCTTACTCCACCTATACCAAGATAGCGCCTCACCTTCCATACATAAAGCTGATGCTCATAGTTGCTCTTGTGGCGGAAGTCCTTGAATTTCAAAATACCGCTCAACTCTATATATCCATCCATATGCATCTTCACCTTCAAACACGGGCATCTACAACTTTCTCATTCGATGCTTAAATCCATGATACATAGATCTGTCTCCTTGATTTGTTCCGGACCCCTGCCGATCTATTTCTCCTGTTTGTTTTGTTCCCCTATGTGTTGCATCTCCCTATCAACTCTCGGTTGTGGTTATGTCCAAAACCCTCATCCAAATCTTGTTGGTTGCATCCCGGTTGCTTCAAATCCAGAACCAAAACCTGTGCGCTACCTAGTGCAATCTTCAAACATATCTAGTTTCCCTTCTTCATGCCTATTTAAGTCTTCTAATTCCACGAAGTCAGATCCTGATTTTTTACAAAAGTATTATTCGGATAAACGTAGAATTTAGGCAATGGAAACCTAAGATCATCATGAGTTCGTCGTACCAGTGGTATGTACGGGGTCGGCTTTGTAGCTACCTTGGTGATTTGAGGCATGTTATCCACATGTGTTGATTGATGGAGCATTACCCAAGATGAGTTGCTTCAGTTCCTCAAACTTCGCATCCGATTCTTCCTTCATAGCTTTGATACTTGCATCTAACTTTCCAATACCATCGTCAATCTTCTTCTCCAAAGCCTCCATGATTGCTTTTGTCTCTGCCTTATACTCGATGAATTCAGCATCCAATTCTGCAACTTTTTTGTTCGTCATGTCTTCTGATGTACAGTGAATCGTGAACCGTGAACAGTGAACAAGAATCGTGAATAGTGAATAGTGAACAGTAAGAATGTTTTGGCCCAGATCTACTCTGATACCAGTTTGATACGAACTTGCTGATGATTTTATTAATAATGAAGAAAATTAGAAAACAAAGAACAATAAACCTTAATCTAAAGCTGTTCCAAGTCTGAAGACCGGTCCTATTCCCTCCTCCCCTAAAGAATACGACCCTATCCCTATTTATACTCTTGTAGTCTTGATAAGCAAGAAAACATTATTAGGAAATTACTTATTGAAAAGGAAATTAAATAAATAAATAAATAAAAATATTCCAACAGATTATAGTATTAACACTTAGACCCCTTATCTTATTTCGATCGTATCACAATCACTCTTTAGTAATTTTTCCCTTTCGCGGGTAATTTAGTCGTGTTTCCTACTACTAATAGATTTCCCGAAATTCATAATGTAGAAAATTATTTTGTCAATGTTACATCCACATAATGTAATATTGACTTTAACGATCTGACAGGATATATACCATCCTAGAAACTGTGATAAGTTTCACCATCTTGTCCCTCTACTAGCAGATTAGCTAGCCATATAAAGATCCCCTTATTTTCTGTTCAAGTTACACTTTTTGCAAATCGTGTTTTTTCTGTTGGAATAAGTGCTCAACACAGTCTTTTTTTTAACGGCGGATTGAATTAAACTAGCAAGAATCTAGAAAGAACATTACATGATTACAAGCCTTGGATTTTTTATCCAATCTATCCAACTACACTTATGATGAGATCTCGAATTACACGAAGTGAAAGAACGCGAGACAATTTTGTCATAAATAACTGCCTTTTTAGGAAGAATCAAACAAAATAACATCTTATTCTTGAAGTTCCAAACGTTCCACCGCGTAATATAAAAAATGACTTCCAAAATTGTCTTGGAATTACACCATATGTCTAGGCTATGAAACCAAGCTAGCCATTGATCATAGGAGCCAACTTCAGGAATTATGATATCCCACCACATCGAAACTTATGTAAAACATCCTTCACCATTGAACATGAGAAAAAAGGTGACTTGTCGATTCTACATAAGCATCACATATCGGAAAATAAAGAGAACCAATACCAAGACCACGCATGGATAAATTAAGACGAGTTGGTATTTTATTTAAACCAACTTGCCACGATAAAACATTTACTTTTATCAGAACTGCCTTAATCCATCTAGTTTTGGAGGAATCTTTCGGTAATCTTTTATCGTCTGTAAGCAGTCTAACCGATGCAGTAGAAACTCCCCTGTAGCGACCAAAGACCAAACCCACCTGTCTTGAATCATAGGTAATCGGATAGAAACAAACCTAGAAGATAAGTCAGTAGCTTGGTATAATTCAACACATGCTCTAGGTGGTCTTCTCCAGGAAACTTCGACACCCGAATGAGACAACTATTTTGCTATCGATATAGATTTATAAGTCTCCAAAGCATACAGTCTTGGATATTTCTCCTTTAGAGTAGTATCTCCCATCCAAATTTCATCCCAAAATAATGAACTTTCTCCATTACCCACTTTTTTTATATATATATGAGATAAGATCAATACCTTGTTCTTTAAGTTTAAACGTCTCACGAACAATATCTATCTAAATAGAAGAATAAGATGAGGTTGGTAATCTGTGCAAGTGGCCAAATATCCATGAATGGCGGCTATTACTCTAGCCTATATCGAGGTGCCTTGTGCTCGAAAACGCCAAACCCATTTAAACATAAGGGCCCGGTTTAATGCAAAAAAACTTGAAACACCTATGCCCCCGTTGTTTTTTGAAATAACACACTAGCACAGGTCGCCCACACCATTTTCTTCTCGTTACCTTCCACACCATTAAAGAAATGACTACGGATCGACTCTAATTTATGTAACACCTTAGCAGGAACCTTAAACATGGAAAAATGATAAATAGGCATCGACCCCAACACCAACTTTAGGAGAGTTAACCTACCACCCATTGATAGATTTTTCATCTTCCATCTAGATAAACGAGCCTTCACTTTATTAACAATATCATCACACGAGTTAATATGAGACATCATACCTCCAACCTTTACCCTTAAATATAAGAAAGGAGGCTTAAGAGTTAAACATCCCATTGTATTTGCTGCAACATGAAATTGGGTAGAATTAACTATAATACCCACTAATTTAATCTTTTGTAAATTAATACGAAGACATTGACAATAGTAGTAATATTTGAGTCACTCCATTGCCCAAACAACGACACCGTCTAGGTAATGCGGGTACGCTTTTTTGAAGGCGTGGACATCGATTACTCGATTTGGTAATGATGAGGGCCTTTTAGCTAATGAAACATTACCTATCTACAAAAGTACCTTAAAGTACCCAAATTTAGAAGAATCATTTTTGAAAATGGCAGTTGAAACTTTGTTCAGTATAGAATATCGACCTCCAAAGCTTCCAATTCAACAAACAAAGCTCGTGCCACTTTTGTGCTGACACCAACTTTGATTGATGGGTTGAAATTTTTTTGTTATGACCCAATTGCCAACTTTACCATATCTATCATCTTTTACGGTAACTTGTGCTTATATATGGTGTTGCCTTGCAGGTGAAGCGGATAAGGAGTTTAACATAAGTAGACGAGGGTCCGAAGAAGACATTCTGCCACTTGGGTGTCATTGCACGACTCGGACCACTAACCACTATTCTAAAAAAAATATGGCGTTGGCTTGCAAAATCACATGATGGTGAGCACGAGTTTCTTATACTCGTGGATTGCGGAACACGTATGAATCCACTAATACTCGACCTATTTTGGCAATTGTATATGGGTGTCGCTATCGCTTGTAGAAACATCTATTGATCCACTAGGTGTTTCATTTAGCTAATATAAAATTGCTCTCGATGTTTTTATACAACCAATATATTGAAAAAAGTGAGTCACATGAGATTCATTAGGTAATCACTGTGAGAATTACACGTGATTCAAAAAAACTTGCGATTAAGTGATAATCATATGTGACATAACCACATTTTAATAATTCCTTTTAAAATGACATGTAACCTTCATCACATAACAATTTAATAATGGAATTACATGTAATTTATTCTATTTTTATGATATACAATAATCATATTTTTAGAAAGTTCACATGTCTTTCAGTCAAATCACATGTGATTATCCAAAATCACATTTTAATGATTCCTTCAAAATCTAAATATAAATTTAAAGAACACTTGAATTACATGTTATCCCATCCTATTTTTATGATTTACAAAAATAAGGAACAAGTTACATGTGACTTCGGTTAATAATCACGTAACAAAATAACACTCGAAATTACATTTGTAACTACCAGTGATTTATTATATAATAATATCTTGAGCATCTACATCTCCAAGTTCTTCAAAAACATCTTTTGGTTGTGATTCAAGCTCGTTATCATGTTTAACAACGTTTTTGCTCATATGAATGTGTTTAACCACATCCAAATCATCTAACTGATTCTCATCTATTTTATGGGGATTTCATTGTTTTCGACGATTATAGGTCTTATTCTAGCTTGATTTTGTTGATTTAAAATGAAGTAGTGCGGCTTCTAAGTTTTCTAGCGAGTTTGTTGTAATTTTTGGCATCGTTTTGAATTATTTCGGCGAGGTTGTTTATTGTCCAGTGGTTCGTTTGGTAAGTAACCGTTTGCGTGTTTTTAAGAGAGAGAGAGAGAGTCTATATTACTTATAAAGCATTTTGCACTCTCTCCTAAAAATTTTCAGAATTCATTAATGTGGTTTTAGACAATACAATTGTTAATGCATTATGTACACACTACATATGCGCTAATTATTTTTTCAGAACATTCTAATGCTTCATTTATTAATAATTTTTGAATTAGTATAGGTGTTTATGAAAATATGCACATATTAATTAGTACATTTTTAAAGTGAATGCTAAACTACAAAGTTCATAAACATTACAACATCGTAAGAGTTCCTCGAGAACCAGTTAACTATGTTTTGGAGTTTTTCTGATAAACTTTGTCACAAAAGCAAAACGGTCTTTTAGAAAAATCAAGACAATTTTTTAAAAACAAATGATGCAAATATATGAATTCATAATTGAGAGTTCCTTTAAGTACATATCACACATATTTATACTAGTTATAAATCCTTTTCCACTCACTCTCCTAAATATTAAAAAAAAACCATTACTGTGCCTTTGGACAATACAATTGTTAATGGATTATGTACACACTACATATGTATTAAAAAATTTTCTTTCATAACATTTTAATGCTTTATTTAATAATAATTTTAAAATTAGTATTGGTGTTTATGGAAAAATTCACATATTAATCAATACAATTTTAAAGTACATGCTAGACTATAAAGTTCAAAAATATTACTGAATCGTAAGAGTGTCTCGAGAACCAGCTAAAATACGTTTTAGAGTTTTTCTGATAAACTATGCCACAAAAGCAAAAAAAGGTGTTTTATAAAAATTAGTACAACTTTTAAATACAAATGCAACTCTGTAAAGTGATAAGTGCTAATCTATGTTGGAAATATAGTTCAATTGTGGGTTATGTTTACACCTGTTAATGGGCTTGGAGGTATGGAGTATACATCCATTGGTCCCTAAACACCCTGGCTTAGATAGTGGTAAAGTTATGTTTCAGCGGTACTTAGGATTACACTACAAGGTACTTGGTTTTACACTAGCGGTACTTGCAAGTACTGCTAGTGTTATGCAAATACTGCTAGTGTTATGCAAGTACTGGCGAGAAACATGTAACAGTCTTTGACTGTTTGACTGTATTTAATGACCACGTTTAATGGGTCATGTAACCACTATTCCTAGTCTTATGGAGGCATATAATGGGGAGTTAATTGGCCGTTAAATCCTCATTATTTCCATTGACCATGTTGAGTTGATCACCTATAAAAGGGTTCGTATTGTTTGCATGAAAGAGACACAGAAAACAAGAAACACTTTACAGAAAAGGGTTATAGATTTGTGCCTAATTCTATAACATACATTTGGTCTTATCCCAAGTAAGTATTCGTGATACCCAGGCAATAGGGTCGAATAGTTTACTTTGGAAAGTGATCACACGATTCCAAGTGATATCCGGTAACCTTCATTGGTACGTAGTTAGGCTATTGATTATCTTACCCTGGTTGGGACGAGTAGAATCCAACAATCAAAGTAAACTATTTTTGATAATCAATGGCGGCTGCAATGAAGCATATAGTGGCTAACTTCTCCAAACTGGACAAGTTTAAAGGGGTGGATTTCAGGAGATGGCAAAAGAAGATGCACTTTCTTCTTTCAACCATGAGTGTGGTGTATGTGCTGACAACTCCTATTCCTGATGGTGGTGATGATGCTACTTTGGAGGAACTGAGGAAAAGGAGCAAGTAGGAGAATGATGACTATGTGTGTCGTGGTATTATTCTCAATGGTATGTCTGATTCCTTATTTGATATTTACCAAAATTCTGAATCTGGTAAAGAACTATAGGATTCCTTGGAAGCCAAATATATGGCTGAGGATGCATCAAGTAAGAAGTTCCTTGTGAGTGATTTCACAAATTACAAAATGACTGGTTCAAGACCAGTCATAGAACAATACAATGAACTTCTTAGAATACTTGGTAGATTTACACAACATAAAATGAACATGGATGAGACCATTCAGGTCTCTTGTGTCATTGACAAATTACCTCCTTCTTGGAAAGATTTCAAGCATACCTTGAAACATAAGAAGGAGGAATTAACTCTTGTTGAGTTGGGCAGTCATTTGCGTATTGAGGAATCCCTCAGGGTGTATGAAAGTGACAAGCCAAAGAGCAACAATGTTGCTGGTTCATCAGTTGTCAATATGGTGGAGCATAACAACTCCTCCAGGTACAATGACAACAAGGGCAAATGTAAGCATCAATATAACACAAAATGTAATCCTAACAAGAAGTCCTCAGTGGCTTGTTGGAAGTGTGGGAAACCTGGACACTTCAAAAGGGATTGCAAAGGTGTTGGTACTGGCAGCAAAGCTAGTGGATCAGGCACAAATGGGTCAGTGATTGGTTCTAACAACACAACACTGAAAGGTCAGAATATGTTTAATAAATCTCTTCAGATTTATTATGTTACATATGTATCTAAAGCTTATTTTGTGCAGGATGATGATGTGGCGTGGTGGGTTGACTCTGGAGCAACAGTACATGTGTGCAAAGATAGATGCTGGTTCAAGACTTATGAGTCACTGAATGATGGATCTATTCTACACATGGGAAATGAGTCAACAGCCGTAGTGCATGGACGTGGTTGTGTAGATCTTAAGTTTAGTTCTGGAAAGATTGTTTCCTTGTTTAATGTTTTGCATGTTCCTAATATTAGGAAGAACTTGGTTTCTAGTAGTGTTTTGAATAATTGTGGTTATAAACAAGTGATTGAATCTAATAAATTTGTTTTATCCAAACATGGTGTGTTAATTGGTTTTGGTTATTTGAGTAATCAAATGTTTAGGCTCAATGTTGTTTCTGAAAATACTAGCGGTACTTACAATCCAAGTACCGCTAGTGCAAATACTAACGGTACTTACAAACCAAGTACTGCTAGTTCCTATACTAACGGTACTTGCAGAGCAAGTACTGCTAGTTCTAATATTGGTTCAGTTCATGTTTCTACCAATAAACTGAATGATTCATCACTATGGCATGCTAGGCTAGGCCATGTCCACTTTAAGAGGATGCAATATATGTCTAAGGATGGGTTAATTCCAGCCTTTGATATGGACATTGATAAATGTCAGACTTGCATACTAAATAAAATTACTAAGAAACCATTTCAGGATGTAAAACGTGTAACTACAGTTTTGGAGCTAATCTATAGTGACCTATGTGATTTGCATGCTACTCCCTCATTAGGGAATAAGAAATACTTGGTAACATTTATTGATGATGCTTCAAGGTTTTGTTATGTCTATTTGTTGCATACTAAGGATGAAGCATTAGATAAATTTAAAGTATTTAAAACTGAAGTTGAATTACAACAAGGAGTCCAAATCAAAATATTTAAGACTGACAGAGGAGGAGAGTACATGAATACTCAGTATGTTCAGTCTGTTGGAATAATCCATGAAAGAACTGCCCCTATACTCCACAACAAAATGGTATATCAAAAAGGAAAAATAGAGTACTAAAAGAGATGGTTAATTCCATGTTGTCCTATTCAGGACTAAGTCAAGGGTTTTGGTGTGAAGCTATGTTAACAGCTTGCTATTTACTAAATAGGATTCCCAACAAAAGTAACAGAATTACCCCTTATGAACTCTGGACTAAAAGGAAACCAAACTTGAACTATCTCAAAGTTTGGGGTTGTAGGGCTGTTGTAAGACTCCCTGATCCAAAGGTGAAAACCTTGGGTGAAAGAGGCATTGAATGTATCTTTGTTGGATATTCTGAGCATTCCAAGGCTTATAGGTTCTATGTAAACCAAATGATTCAGTTTCTATAAACTCAATCATTGAATCAAGGGATGCTAACTTTGATGAAACAAGGTTCTCATCAGTCCCTAGACCAAGCCTTAGGACTCCTGCTAGAGCTGAGGACATTGGTGCTTCAGTGGAACCTGAAAGGGTCACTGATGAGGTTGTGGTTCAGAAACCTGAGCCTGAGCTTAGAAGAAGCACACGACATAGGACTCCAAGGAATTTTGGGCCTGAGTTTCAACTATACTTGGTTGAAGGTACAAGAGATGAAGTCTCAGACCAATACTCCTATTGCTTTAATGTTGAGGATGATCTCAAAACATTTGATGAAGCAATGAAGTCCCAGGATGTTGCTTTCTAGAAAGAAGCAATAAATGATGAGATGGAATCCATCATGGGGAACAACACTTGGGTGTTGGTTGATCTAACTCCAGGTTGTAATCCACTTGGTAACAAATGGATTTTCAAAAGGAAAATGAAGGTACATGGAACTTTTGAAAAGTTCAAGGCAAGGTTAGTCATTCAGGGCTTTAAACAAAAGTCGTGGATAGACTATTTTGATACTTATGCTCCAGTAGCACGCATCAGTACCATAAGAATGCTGATTGATCTAGCAAGTATTCACAATCTGATTATTCATCAGATGGATGTGAAGACAGCATTCTTGAATGGTGATTTGGATGAGGAGGTTTATATGAACCAACCTCTTGGTTTCATCATGCCTGGTCATGAAGGCAAGGTGTGTAAACTGGTTAAGTCCTTATATGGACTGAAGCAGGCACCTAAGCAATGTCATCAAAAATTTGATGAAGTAGTTTTGTCTAATGGTTATTCACTTAACCAAGCTGACAAATGTGTATATAGAAAATTTGATGAATCTGGTAAATGAGTCATCATTTTCCTATATGTTGATGACACGTTAATCTTTGGTACTGACCAAGCTAAGGTTGATCAGACAAAGGAATTTTTGTCATCAAAGTTCTCCATGAAAGACATGAGGGAGGCTGATGTTATCCTTGGCATAAGGATTAAAGATGAAAGTGATGGTATTGTGATTTCTCAGTTTCTTTAGATTGAGAAGGTGCTGAAGAAATTCAATCACTTTGATTGTACTCCAGTGAGTACACCAATGGATACAAGTGAGAAACTGATGCCTAACAATGGTCAGGCTGTCTCCCAGCTGGAGTATTCTAGGGTTATTGGTTGCTTGATGTATGCCATGACAAGTACTAGGTCTGACATTGCATTTGTTGTGGGTAAACTGAGTAGGTATACTAGTAATCCTAGTACTCAGCATTGGCGAGCAATTTAGAGAGTACTAAAGTATCTGAAAGGAACAATGGATTATTGTTTGTCTTATACTGGATATCCTTCAGTGTTGGAAGGTTACACTAATGCAAGTTGGATCAGCAATCCTGAGGATAATTCATCCACCAGTGGCTGGGTATTCCTACTTGGTGGTGGTGCAATTTCTTGGGCATCCAAGAAACAAACTTGCATTACTAGTTCTACCATGGAATCTGAGTTTGTGGCTCTAGCAGCTGCTGGTAAAGAAGCTAAATGGTTGAGAAACTTGCTTCTTGAGATTCCATTGTGGGTCAAACCTATGGCACCCATTTCTATCCGTTGTGATAGTGCAGCTACATTGGCTAAGGCATATAGCCAAATGTACAATGGTAAGTCTAGACACTTAGGTGTTAGACATAGCATGATTCGTGAGTTAATCATGAATGGGGTAATTTCAATAGAGTTTGTGAGGTCTCAACAAAATTTAGCTGATCACTTGACGAAGGGATTGGCTAGAGACTTGGTTATAAAGTCTGGTAAAGGGATGGGTTTAAAAGTCTAACCTAGTCACTGAATGCTAGGACACCCAACTCCCTTCTAAGGAAACTTGGGAGTTGAGTTCAATGTGGAAAGTTGAACATTCAGGGGACTGAAGCACATGTATATCATCCCAAGGATGTGCTTGTACCTGCTGAAAGGAGGATGAAGTTATAAACTTCTTAATGGTTAATGTCTTTGAAAAAAATGCTTAAGCAAGAGCATGAACTAAAGAGGAACCACCTATGTAAATATTGAGATTTCGCCGTCTCAGGGAGCATGGACTTGACTCTTACAACATTTATGAACTTGGATATAGACACATGGCTAGTAGTGTCAGGAGTTGTTTTGTGTTTGAAAACTTGTGTGTATTTTATCTTTAGGTATTCAAAGTAGTTGAAGGGTTCAATTCTTAGAATACCCTGATTCTCGAATGTTTGAAGTGATTTACTAAGATAGAAATTCAATCCTTAGGATATTTTCATTTATGCACTAGTTTTGTTAAAGTTAATTTTCATGCAAAGGAATTGTACTATATTGGGGAGGATTGTTGGAAATATAGTTCAATTGTGGGTTATGTTTACACATGTTAATGGGCTTGGAGGTATGGAGTATACACCCATTGGTCCCTAAACACCCTGGCTCAGATAGTGGTAAAGTTATGTTTCAGCGGTACTTAGGATTACACTATAAGGTACTTGGTTTTACACTAGCGGTACTTGCAAGTACTGCTAGTGTTATGCAAGTACTGCTAGTGTTATGCAAGTACTGGCGAGAAACATGTAACAGTCTTTGACTGTTTGACTGTATTTAATGACCACGTTTAATGGGTCATGTAACCACTATTCCTGGTCTTATGGAGGCATATAATGGGGAGTTAATTGGCCGTTAAATCCTCATTATTTCTATTGACCATGTTTAATTGATCACCTATAAAAGGGTTCGTATTCTTTGCATGAAAGAGACACAGAAAACAAGAAATACTTTACAGCAAAGGGTTATAGATTTGTGCCTAATTCTATAACATACATTTGGTCTTATCCCAAGTAAGTATTCGTGATACCCAGGCAATATGGTCGAATAGTTTACTTTGGAAAGTGATCACATGATTCCAAGTGATATCCGGTAACCTTCATTGGTACGTAGTTAGACTATTGATTATCTTACCCTGGTTGAGACGAGTAGAATCCAACAATCTAATAATAGTATATTTATATATCATTAAATATAATGTGTATAGTTATATCCACACGATTTATTGAACATATATGATTTATTGACCATGTAAATTTTCTTTCCATTATAAGCACTTTCTTTTTTAGACAAGTGCAATAAACATTGTTAATAATATGGACATCCACAAAAATTTACTCTTTACTCAATTCAATATACAATCTTAATTTCATACCAAAAGTATTTCTACACTTTTACATGGTGTTTAGTTTATAGAAAATAATTTTTTTATTACTTATTTGAAGATGCAGTTTATTACATATATATACGTCATATATCATTATCAAGTACCGTGTCTTTATAGACGTAATATCGTGTCAACGTTTTGTAATTTTTATGTTAATTAGAGCATATGCAATGCTTGGTTTGAAGAATGACTTTTCACTATTTTGAAAAGCTTTTCAAAAGCTTTTTGTCATTAAATAGAATGACTTTTATAAATGTTTGAAAGAAAGACTTGGCTAGTGCCAAGTCTTTGAAGAAGATAACTTTTCACTTTTTATATATGTAATAAATGTATCCTAGACAAAATCACTTTATCATGTATGTCATCAATGCTTCAAGTCATTGAGGACTTGAAGCATTGTGGATGCTCTTAGTTTGATAATGTCCACCATTTTTTAAAAGTTACTTAAATCAACATTTTTTTTGTTATTGGCAATGTTAAAAAAAGAAAATTATTGTACCTGCCATGCAGGGGGCTCTACGAGTGTTTTTCTATTAATGAGTGGATGGGTGATTTTTTAGGGTTTACAGATATTGGATTGAACTGATGAGATTTTTTGTTTTGTTTTTCATTATAATATGTTATCATGATCGCATCTATTCATATCTCATCTTATGTTTATTCACAATTTGATCCAACCGGTCGAGAGGTACAGGACAAGAAGATACTCACTATTATAATCAAAAAGTACAAAAGAGAGAAAGAGAAACACACGACCCAGTTGGTTTGTGACTTCCAAATTTCTGAACCAACCTTGCCATGTGTCACTCTGTGAGGCGTGGATCATCATGTTTCCATTGATCCCATGTCCGATTAGGTTAAACCATCTCCAAAATTTCTTCTTTCACGCACTTTTCATCACTGGTATGTTTATAAGTATTAGCAGGTATAGATTCTGCTTGATACTGCTTACAATATCCTTCTTTGATGCACTGTCATCACCGAAATTAAGGAGACTTGTTTGGTTTGTGGAGCAGACCTGGTGTGGAGATGCAAGAGAAACAAGAAAGACGGCTATTTTTTTTTAGAAATTAGGGTAACAAGTGTTTTAACTCTTTGGGCTAAACATCAGGTTTATTTGGTTTATGGGCTTATCTAATTTGTGTAAACATATTGTTGGGCTTAATTGTTACAGTAATTTCTTTTGGTGTTTTTAAGCTAATTTTGATTTTCACTTAAATTATCAATTTGTATTGTAAACTAAATTTGATTTAATTATCAATTAATGTTTTAGTAATTGAAAAAAGTATATTATATGTTAGGTTGGGTTAGGTTGGGTTGGGTTGTTGATAAATGATAAAAAGATTAATATTGGTTGTATGTGTAAATTGTATAAATGGAGGAGTGAGAAAATAATATTTTAATGAAAGATTGGGTTGGATGAGGTTGCGAATAAAGATAGTCTAAAGGCATGGTATTAGGATCACTAAAAGGCTTATCTCGCCATCTTATCTACTTATCTACTTGCCATTTAAAATTGCTCTCAAATGAGACATTAGCTTGCACAAGATGGCTTCCCCTTCCCTTGATCTGATTCCCATCCTGACTGTTCTTGAACAAGCCCATGTATCACCACCTTCGGCCACCTTGGCCGACACTACGTTGCCACTCACTTTCTTTGACATATTCTACCTTGTTAGGCCTCCACTTCACTACCTATTTTTCTACGAATTACCACTTACTAAAACTCAGTTCGTCTAAACTATCATTACTAATCTTAAAAACTCGCTATCAATCACTCTTCAGCATTTTTTTCCTTTCGCGGGTAATTTAATCGTATTTCCTACTTCTGATAGATTGCCCGAAATTCGTTATATAGAAAATGATTTTGTCAATGTTACATCCGCAGAATGTAATCTTGACTTTAACGATCTTACGGGATACCATCCTAGAAAGTGTAATAAGTTTCATCATCTTGTGCCGCTGCTGGGAGACTATTGTAGATTACCTGGTCATATAAAGATCCCCTTGTTTTCTGTTCAAGTTACACTTTTGGCAAATTGTGGTTTTTCTGTTGGAATAAGTGCTCACCATAATCTAGGTGATGCGGGTACACTTTTTTCTTTCTTGAAGGCTTGGACATCGATTACTCGATTTGGTAACGATGAGGCCTTTTTAGCTAATGAAAGTTTACCTATCTACGAAAGAACCTTTAAAAACCCGAATTTAGAAGAATCATTTATGAAAATGGCAAAAGTTGAAACTCTATTTGATAAAAGAGTATCAACCTCCAAAGCTTCCAGAATCAACAAACAAAGTTCGTGCCACTTTTGTGCTAACACGAACTTTGATTGATGATTAAGAGGCAATTGCCAACGTTACCATATCTATCGTCTTTTACGGTTGTGTTGCCTTGCAAAATCACGTGACGATGAGCTACAAGTATTTGTTATACCCATCGATTGGAGGACACGAATGAATCCGCCATTACCCTCTGCCTATTTTGGCAACTGTATATGGGGGTCTTTATCGGTTGCAAAAACATCTCTTTTAACAGGAAAATGCGGACTCACAAATGCTGCAAAATTAATGGGAGAGAATCTACACAAGACGTTAAGCGATGACGATGGTATTGTGAATGATAAAGTTTTAAAATGTGATATGTTGCCCCAAGGGGTACCAATGACAATGATAGCGATTTCAGGAACACCGAAGCTCAAACTTTATGATGTAGATTTTGGATGGGGGAAACCGAAAAAGTTTGAAAAAGTAGGGCTTGATTATGGAGCATCCATATCTATTGATGCAGGTAAAGAATGTGATCAAGATATGGAGATTGGTATATGCCTTACAAATGAACAGATGGAAGTCTTTATTCGTAACTTCAATATAGGACTAGAACCATACATCTAAGTTATAATTCATCAATATGTTTTGTTTGCTTTATGTTTTCTTGTTAGTATTATTTAGTTAGTCGCCCATATCGGCTGCGGTTTATAGTTTTCAACAAAATTTAGTTGTATTATATTGCGTGTGTGTTTTATGTATGTATATATGATTAAAAGATTTCGACAAAATTTAGTTGTGCGTCAAATTGTATGTGTTTTTTTCGTGTGCGTATTTCTTATGTGACAATTGCCGTTTAAAGGAACAAAGTATGATTTTTAATTACTTTTTTCTTTTCATTGACAATAGAAGTTCATGACAGATTAGTCTTATAGCAGCCAATAACTCTCAAGTCTTCAGATTTATCAAATTCTAACACGTTAGATGAAGACTTTTACCAATAGTATGGACTCCATGAATCATCTTTGTTTTAATTAGTCATTAGATTGAACGCGATCGACTCTAACACGTAATGAAATACTTAAATATAACTTATTATTTAAAGATTCTTAACAACTGCTTTGAGAAAAACTTTACAAAGGAAATACTAATAATATAGAAGTGGTGAGGGGATTAAGTTTTTAGGCTTTGTGTAGTTTATTATGCTTGACACGGATTGTATATTCGTATGTCATTTTGAAGTTTATATGTGACCCATGCAAATGTCGCACCATTTTTGTATTCTTTCACCCCATGAAAAATCTAAGATGGTACGCCATCACCAAAGGCATCACCATCTGCGATAAGTCTACGGCTGTCATGTATGAAAGAAATTACTAGTTATCAAGTTTGAATGAAATTGTAATCGATTACTATTTGCCTTTAATTTTGAAATGACAAATATCTGATCTCAGCAAATATGAACCTTTATAAGCAAACTTACGTATAATACATTTTCATGCAGAAGATGGCTTCCCTTCCTGTCTCCATCTTGAATGTCCTGGAACAGTCAAAAGTATCACCACCTCCGGCCACCGTGGCTGAAACGTCATATCCACTAGCTTTCTTCGACCTACTCTACCTTCTTGGCTCTCCGATTCACTTTCTTTTTTTCTATGAATTGCCACTCAGTAATACTCAATTCGTTGAAACGATTGTTCCGAAACTTAAACACTCATTGTCACTTACCCTTAAACATTTTTTCCCTTTCGCGGGTAATTTAATTGTCTTTCCAACTTCTAGTAAAATACCTGAAATGCGGTATGTAGAAAATGACTCGGTCAATGTCACATTTGCAGAATGTGATCTTGATTTCAGCGATCTTACGGGATGGCATCCTAGAAATTGTGATAAGTTTCACCATCTTATACCAGCATCATGAATTTTCAGATTATTTGAAAATCCCAGTGTTTTCCCTTCAAGTTACGAATTTTCCAAATTTTGGTATTTCTATTGGAATGACTATTCACCATAGTCTAGTTGATGCTAGCACGCAATCTTTTTTCTTGAAGGCATGGACCTCGATTACAAAATTTGGTAACGACGAGTCATTTTTAGCAAGTGGAACATTACCAATTTATAAAAGAATTGTCAAATACCAAAATTTAGATGAATTGGTTTTGAAGCACGCAAGAGTGGAAACTCTATTTAACGGAAAGTATCAACCTCCAAAGCTTCCCGACTCAACAGATAAAGTACGCGCCACTTTTGTCCTGTCAAGAACTTTGATTGACAGTTTGAAAAAAATGGTTTTGACCCAATTGCCTGCTTTACAATATGTATCATCTTTTACGGTCGCGTGTGCTTATATATGGTGTTGCATAGCAAAAGCACGTAACGAAGAGATGCACCTATTTTTTATACCTTTGGATTGTAGGTCACGTATGGATCCACCTATACCTGCGGCTTATTTTGGCAACTGTATTTGGGGTTCTATATCGGTGGCAGAAACAGCTCTTTTGAGAGGAAAAGAGGGGTTCATAACTGCTGCTAAATTAATGGGTGAAAATCTACACAAAACGTTGAATGATAAGGATGGTGTCGTGAACGAGAAATTCTTCACTAGTGACCTGTTCTCCAGTGGGAAACCGCTAACAATGATATCAATTGCAGGAACACCAAAGCTTAAACTTTATGACATTGATTTCGGATGGGGAAAACCGAAAAAGCTTGAAAGAGTTTCCCTTGATTATGGTGCGTCCATATCTCTAGATGCCGGCAAAGATTGTGACAAAGATATGGAAATTGGGGTTTGCCTTACCAAAGAACAAATGGAAGTGTTTGTTCGTAATTTCAACCTTGGACTAGAACAATACATTTAAATTCATTAATTTCTAGTGGTTGCTCTATGTTTTTGGTTGTTGCAAACAGTCTTTTTGCTGTATTCTTGGCATGTTACGTATCAACATAACAAATTTACAAAGTAATCATAAGAAAATGTTTTATGTTATATAAGAATATGGATCGTGTTTCCTTGAATCCTCTACAGTAGTCATCCTTGAACTTAAATGTGAACTTGTCAGCTACATAATTTGGTATCATATTGGTCCAAAACATATCATTCAATTCATAACTTAAAGCTGGATGAGGAAAAGAAAGCCAATCGGAACGCAAAATCCGAGTCCCTGCATGGAGGTGGAGTACATCCTGGCCATAACCCGAGTGTGTCGGGTGCATGACTCGATCTGGTTAAAGCCAAGACCACTCATGGACCTGACGCTCTTGTTGAGGTGTTCAGATTTGATATCAAATTAAGAGTTACTAATTTGTTGTAGCATTTGCACTGAAAAGTCCCATCACAGGGTCCAGAACTTGGCGGGGTTAATTTTGAGGGTATATAGAAGTATATACACCAAAATCAGACCCAAAAAGTCTCGTAACATACGATGCAATTGAAAAGTAAAGGCATGACCCAAAAGCTAAATAGTAAAAATAGGAGCTTACAGTCACTATAAATTACCTATCGGAGTGAATGTGTGTCTTTATTCATTTGCATGCATAAACTCGATCAGTTCAGATTCTTGCTGTTCCATAAACACAGAATTTTTTTTATTCATATATGTAGTAGTAACTCACTAACATAGAAACCCTAGAAAGTATTTAAACCAATCCCACGATCTTTCAGTATCCTCAGGAACTCAGGATACAATTCTCTAAAGTGACATCCTGCATGCTAAGGTACCTCATACACCCCGGGTCAACCCAATCACGGGTCACCCTCAACACAATAGCAAAATATTAGAATAAACCGACATTTACATCTCCGGCAGCCATTAACCACCTCGTATTTGTAGACCAGTAGTATCATTAGTTTTAGAAAGTGACCTAATATGTGATGTTTGTTTCGTAAAATCATTATTCAACAACCATACAAGTTCCCAAAATCTAGCCTTATTCATTAAATTGATAACTTTTCAAGATACCACCATTCTCAGCCTGCCAATCTTTATTCACATAAGACATATGCTTAAAAATCAACACAATGGTTGAGTGAATTCATATGTTTAAACATCATTTGAATACACGTACGACTCTAGGGTTACGTTATTATACACCCATCATTTTAAAATCAGCATCATTATTATTTCTTATTGCACTAGCTCATGACCCCGCGACTAGACATTATCAGAAACCAACAAATAGCCCTTATGCATGTAGTTTGTCGGACTATCTTGAGTTTAGCAAAATAAAGTGTATGCATTTAGCGTAAGTTGGATCATTTAGCTTCCAACAAGTGCGACTTGCCCAAATAGAGGATGTCAGTACTCAAATAGTACTATTCACAATATTAGCGTTCATTTCTAGAAATGATTAGCGGTCCACGATTAAAAGGGTTTTAATGGAAACAAGTAAACGTAGTGTCAATAATCATATCAGGTAGCATACACATTGTATTCTAGTTTTAGCATATATCCTCCTCACGGGTTTTCAATTCATTTACAATCTTTTAAAAGTGAGGCTATGAACTCACCTTAACCTTATAGAATCTTGGATTACTTTGATGTTATCAATTTGAGCTTCACAACTCGTCTCACAGATCTGGGTTGACACACAAATATGTATCTATATCAAGTCGTAATCTCGGAGTTCAATCTCTTTAAATAATAGTTATATTTTATTGGATTTATATATTTTGGGATTATAGTATCATTGTTTGGGCCATTATACTCAGAAGCCATTCTATAAACGTTTGAGGAGCGAGTGCACTTTAAATCGGAAACCCAACCACCCAGTCAAAATGTAATATCGAGATGGAACATTTTTGTACAAAGTTCCCTACTAACATGATATATTATATATTTTAGAAACTTCTTTAACGATTAGTATATTATCTCATTATTGCATTTGATATTCTTTAGTTTCAAAGTTAAAAAAATGGCCCTTCTAATTTATATAACTTTAGAAAATAAGTTTCATTATATAATTTTCATCCATATAGTTTCATAAATGACAAAATGATTCCTAAAGTTTATAATTTTAGAGTATTTACATTTTCAGCCCATAAAGTTATAAGTTTGATATATTTATACTTTTAACCCTTAAAGTATATAGTTTTAATATTTACATTTTCAACCTTCAAACATTAACCTTAGGGTTTCAAACTTTACAAAATCAGTCCTTATAGCTTTAATTTTGATAAAATGACACTTTTAACCCCTCAAGTTTATAA
Organism: Glebionis coronaria; assembly: GCA_025667525.1. NCBI lineage: Eukaryota > Viridiplantae > Streptophyta > Magnoliopsida > Asterales > Asteraceae > Glebionis > Glebionis coronaria. The sequence goes on along the minus strand of CM046879.1, from coordinate 90,180,046 downwards.
GTTTCAAAAATGAAAGGATTTTAGTCTTTATACTTGTTTAAAATTACATAACAAGTGAAAACTTTTAGTAAATGATATAGGAACTTAAAACAAAATTTATAAAAATATTTCTAATCATAATAACATTAACTTTTCAGACTTATAGGCTTTGAAAGGCTTTGATATAGATTTTAACTCATTCTTTCATGTAAATTACAAAACTAAGGTTTTTGGTTAAAGCTTGATTTAGGAAAATTAAACATGCTTATTTATTGATCCGATTCTTGTATTAACATCTTATTAACATTAAAATAAGTCTAAAAAGACTATTAGAACAAGATTAAAGCTTACTTAACATAGTTATTACCTAGTTATCTCCACAGTGACTTTTAGGGCTCCTTATGAACGTATTTTGCCTCTAAAGCTTCAAAAAATTCAATGGATACTTCTTAGACCTAGTTTCTGGTCTCAAGGCTTCCTTATAACTTTGATAGGAGTGGAATATAATAATTCATGTGTATTAAGGTAAGAAAGTTGGGGATGAAGAGAATTATGGCCATTTCGCCACTATTTATTGTCATTTTCGGTCTAGGAATCTTAGGTATAGCTTAGAAACGTGTTAGGTACTTAGATTCAAGATACACGAAGGCTACTAATGATTCATACAATCTATAGTTGAAGTTATTCATGGTTTGAAATGTTGTACCTTTTGCATTAGGGTGCTTGTATCTTGTATTAAGATAATGTTATAGCCTAAATGTAAGGATATGAGTGTTGATAGACTTGTCCTAAAAGACTATGTATTGATTCTAAGTAGAATAGGTAATATAGGGATTTTTTGGTCATTAAGCCAAATGACTTGTACTTTGAGTAATTAGTGTTTATTTCTTCATTTAAACTTATTATAGGTCTTATACATCATGTCTATGTCTTCTAAAGATTATACACACTTAGTTTAGTGATCTATATAGGGTAATCATATCCTAGGTGTAATTAGGTTAAATTATAGTTCTATGCTTAAATAACTAGTACATTGTGCTTTAGTAATTTATAACATAACTTTAGATAAATGTATGATCTTAACATGATGCTTAGTTGAGTTTTAATTAGTTGCTAAAGATTAGAATCCAATCCAATGTAAAATGGATTTTAGGTGCTAATTTAAGTTACTAGGTCTAAATACTTGTACTTAGTTTTAAATGATTTTCACTTAGTATTTTAGGCTAAAATATTACTTCTAAAGGATAGATTATAACTTGTATATTTGTTTTTGACATTCATACATAGATATTACAGAGTTATATTAGTTGAAACTTTAGTTTACAAGGGATTTCTAGGGTTTTTAAGGCTCTTTGGTGATTTTTAGGGTATCTTTGTTATATTTGAAATGTTCTTATTCATAATATATCTATATGATTACTTTTAGAACTCAGACTTTATATATACATATTGTTTATAATATATAGGCATATGCTGAAGTGACAACTGAGATTGCAAGAACCCATATATTCATAAATTAATCATATATCATAGCATATAGCAAAAACTTCTTAGTGAATTCACCACTTTATTCATTTACCAAATGTGAAATAAACATATATTGATATTACCTTAGAAAAATCATTGGATGTTATAATATGGAAGCCGAATTAGGGTTTCATCGGGTATATAAGGAACCCCCGGGATTCCACAAAGGTACGATTTACTCAATACTTACAACCCTAACCGATTATCTTAATCAAACCGATTACTTACTCTCACACCGGAGTTTAATCATGGGAAACATTCCCACGGTAAGCCTAATGGTGCTTGTTCTGTAGTGTTCACGGTCTTCATACAAGTTCACTTCGTGCAAGAGTTGGAGTTCTCAACACCCGACTTAAGCCTAATTCGGGTTAAGCGCGGTCCATCCAACTTTTTTATCAACAAGTTGGCGCCATTAGTGGGACAGTACACTAAACTCTTAAGATGAGTAAGGGCAATACGTTAAGCATCAACGATTGACGCACAAATCACTTCCGCTGACTCGACCCCTAAGAGCGCTAATGGGGCATACAGCTGGAATGCAGGAGGAAAAGCGCCACTGGTGCCGCCTTCACCTTTTACATCCCCTGTGCTACCGATAGCCACTGGGATTCCATCCACGATGGAACCACCTCCAGTATCGCATAAAGAAGCGCGGATGCCCTCTGATCTCGAGGTAGAACTTCGAGATGATCAGGTAGCTACCCCCGCATCAGGCTCAAGTCACGAAAACTTAGTATCCCAGAACTGCGAAGCCCTCATCCCTATCATAATAAAGAGACTAAGGAACAACTCAAGTTTGTTTATGGAACAAGTTATGAGAGGATCCGTTCCTAGCATCAAATGATGCGGATCAAAGCGCAAGCAAAGGATGGAAGATCGTCTCCAAAAATAACATCTCTCCAAGCGGATCACGTATCCATTGGCCCGATTCATCATCACAAGCTCCACATTAATTACTTGGCATCCATCCGGTGCATATTTCTACCATAGCGGATAAAACCACTTTCTTCACGGCCATATCCATTCTCGGATTCTCATTTTTTCCGAATTAGTTAACTCATCATGTGAATTGGCCGATTCTAGCGGGAAGTTTTAATACAAATAGAGATGCAGACATTAGTGTGTGTGCGTGTATGTGCGCGTGGGTGCATGGGTGTAAGCCTACGCTCGCGCGCTTGAGTGTGTGTGTGTGTGTGTGTGTGTGTGTGTGTGTGTGTGTGTGTGTGTGTGTGTGTGTGTGTGTGTGTGTGTGTGTGTGTGTGATGTAGCGAATAACAAGGATAGATAATTGAATCTGTTGATTCACAAAGAATACCAGAAACAACTCTTCCAACTATCGTTGATTCAAAAGAATACCGATAATTAGGCAAACTCCAACAATCGTTGATTCAACGAATACCCGATTATTAAGAGAAAATTGAACAATAAACCCTAACCTGGATTCAAGTCAATTAACAAAGACTAAAAGTCTGTTTTTTTTATTCATAACTTCCTTAATAATTCAATACAAAAAGTCCTAATTATATAGAAAAACTAAACTTAGGGAAAAAGAAAACAATATTCTTCCCAGGAAACACCAAATAAAAACATTAAATAAAAGATACACAAAATAAGAAAACTAAACAAAACATGTGACAAAATAAAACAAAATAAGAAGTTTATTCTTATGCTCCTCCATCATTCTCCCTCACTTCAAAAAACTCGTCCTCGATTTTGTCTCACTCGTCTCCTGTACACGTAGCATCCAAATTTGTATCCCTTGCATCAAATTACCTTTTTTTTAAAATGAATTGACCTCGAACCTTGATCGTCTTAATAGCAAACTTATCAACCATGGGTGCAGCTTCTTGATATATATTTTATTCAATCATGATACTCACATCCACCCATTTACCTTTTTGTAACCAAATTAACTCATGAGGTTTTAAAACAGCGGGTTTTGAATAATCAACACTAAGATCATTAGCCACAACTATAACATATTCGATGTTGTCTTATCTGCCATCAAATCTTCTTTCCCTAAAAAATCCTTCTTCCTCCTTAATGACATCTTCAAGATCAGTATCATAAACCGCCATTGACTCTTCTTCGTCACCCAACATAACATTTGAAGATGGCACATCATTTTCTTCTTCTTGACAATTATGATAATTGTCAACAAAAGGATGCTCCTCTTCCTCTGGTTCTTCATCATAAACCGGGGTTGTTTCATAATCACCACAAGCGACATTATCATCGTCATCTTCGGGATTAGCAAATGGGTTTTCTGACTCACCATGTTCAATACCCCGACCGTTACGATCACCATTCCGGTTCATCAATTGTCTCATCTGGTTGGTCAATTTATCAAAGAATAGATCCATTCGCTCCTCCATCTTTGCCATAATACGATGCTCCAATTCTTGTTCATACACATCATGAACATTCCTACTTCTTCTTGAAGACATCTTAAACAGGAACTTCGGCTCTGATACCAACTGATGTAGCGAAATAACAAGGATAGATAATTGAATCTGTTGATTCACAAAGAATACCAGAAACAACTCTTCCAACTATCGTTGATTCAAAAGAATACCGATAATTAGGCAAACTCCAACAATCGTTGATTCAACGAATACCCGATTATTAAGAGAAAATTGAACAATAAACCCTAACCTGGATTCAAGTCAATTAACAAAGACTAAAAGTCTGTTTTTTTATTCATAACTTCCTTAATAATTCAATACAAAAAGTCCTAATTATATAGAAAAACTAAACTTAGGGAAAAAGAAAACAATATTCTTCCCAGGAAACACAAAATAAAAACATTAAATAAAAGATACACAAAATAAGAAAACTAAACAAAACATGTGACAAAATAAAACAAAATAAGAAGTTTATTCTTATGCTCCTCTATCATTCTCCCTCACTTCAAAAAAATCGTCCTCGAGTTTGTCTCACTCGTCTCTTGTACTCGTAGCATCCAAATTTGTATCCCTTGCATCAAATTACCTTTTTTTTAAAATGAATCGACCTCGAACCTTGATCGTCTTAATAGCAAACTTATCAACCATGGGTGCAGCTTCTTGATATATATTTTTTTCAATCATGATACTCACATCCACCCATTTACCTTTTTGTAACCAAATTAACTCATGAGATTTTAAAACAGCGGGTTTTGAATAATCAACATTAAGATCATTAGCCACAACTATAACATATTCGATGTTGTCTTCTCTGCCATCAAATCTTATTTCCCTAAAAAATCCTTCTTCCTCCTCAATGACATCTTCAAGATCAGTATCATAAACTGCCATTGACTCTTCTTCGTCACCCAACATAACATTTGAAGATGGCACATCATTTTCTTCTTCTTGACAATTATGATAATTGTCAACAAAAGGATGCTCCTCTTCCTCTGGTTCTTCATCATAAACCGGGGCTGTTTCATAATCACCACAAGCGACATTATCATCGTCATCTTTGGGATTAGCAAATGGGTTTTCTGACTTACCATTTTCAATACCCCGACCGTTACGATCACCACTCCGGTTCATCAATTGTCTCATCTGGTTAGTCAATTTATCAAAGAATAGATCCATTCGCTCCTCCATCTTTGCCATAATACGATGCTCCAATTCTTGTTCATACACATCATGAACATTCCTACTTCTTCTTGAAGACATCTTAAACAGGAACTTCGGCTCTGATACCAACTGATGTAGCGAAATAACAAGGATAGATAATTGAATCTGTTGATTCACAAAGAATACCAGAAACAACTCTTCCAACTATCGTTGATTCAAAAGAATACCGATAATTAGGCAAACTCCAACAATCGTTGATTCAACGAATACCCGATTATTAAGAGAAAATTGAACAATAAACCCTAACCTGGATTCAAGTCAATTAACAAAGACTAAAAGTCTGTTTTTTATTCATAACTTCCTTAATAATTCAATACAAAAAGTCCTAATTATATAGAAAAACTAAACTTAGGGAAAAAGAAAACAATATTCTTCCCTGGAAACACAAAATAAAAACATTAAATAAAAGATACACAAAATAAGAAAACTAAACAAAACATGTGACAAAATAAAACAAAATAAGAAGTTTATTCTTATGCTCCTCCATCAGTGTGTGTGTGTGTGTGTGAAACAATTGAGGGTTACATATCGAATTGATGATGTTAATGAAATAAAAAAAGGTTACAGTTTTGTTTATGGAACAAGTTAATCGGATTATCGGAAGGGATAAAGGGTATATCTCACATGGTTATCATTTCATTTTGTGTTTATAGTTTCTTTTAAATTTATCATTTTTAATAGAGAAGTAAAGGAATAGATAGATGCAATATTACACTTTAAAGTATGATTTTATTCTAGATAGATGATTTATAGTGTAAAATGTTATTTCACACTTTAAAGAAAAACAAAGGATGAAAATGGAAAAAGAGGTTGAAAATGTGGATGATGAAAAGAAAAATGTTTTATTTGGATTTGGTGAATTTAGGTGCTTGCCTGGTTGGTGATTATGTTTAAGGTAAAAAAACACAAAACTGCCCCTTCATTGAAAGTAACGGTCAAAAGTTAACCTTCATTAGGTGAAAGGATGAATACGAACCCAAACTTTCTTCATAGGGAGGCCGCCTGCACTTAATGAAAACTAGGGAGGATAGATGTAAAAAACACATACCACAAGAACGATATGTGCATTTTACTCAAAGATCGATTTAATGTAAAAAAAGATCATATGTAAATTGTTTAAGAAAGAAAGTTGAAGAGATAGGGTAAATGAGTAGCTTTATTAAAGAAAAGTAAAGGAATGTAAAGAAAATACTTTCCTCTCAAAAGTGAAAGAAAACACTTTTCTTTCATAATTTACAAATAACACTAATTTTTCTTCCATTTTATTTTCTTTCTTAAGTAATACTTAAGGACACAACATCAACGATTTCACTTTCATTTTCTTTCACTTTTCAACTTAACACTAACTCGAGAATAGAGTGTAAATGTGAAACAAATTGTATACAAATCACGCATGTTTTCATATCATATCTTGATAAAGGCATGGCGTAAGGATCAAATGATATGTAAATATGTAATGCCATATTATCTCGCCATATTATCTCGCCATCTTATATATTTATCTACTTGCCTATAAAATGGGTCTCAAATGAGACATTAGCTTGCACAAGATGGCTTCCCCTTCCCTTGATCTGATTCCCATCCTGACTGTTCTTGAACAAGCCCATGTATCACCACCTTTGGCCACCATGGCTGACACTACGTTGCTACTCACTTTCTTCGACATAATCTACCTTGATAAGTCTCCACTTCATTACCTATTTTTCTACGAATTACCACTTACTAAAACTCAGTTCGTCGAAACTATCATTCCCAATCTAAAACACTCGCTATCAATCACTCTTCAACATTTTTTCCCTTTCGCGGGTAATTTAATCGTGTTTCCTACTTCTGATAGATTGCCCGAAATTCGTTATGTAGAAGATGATTTTGTCAAAGTTACATCCGCAGAATGTAATCTTGACTTTAGCGATCTTACAGGTTACCATCCTAGAAACTGTGATAAGTTTCACCATCTTGTGCCGCTACTCCGAGACTATTGTAGATTATCTGGTCATATAAAGATCCCCTTATTTTCTGTTCAAGTTACACTTTTTGCAAATTGTGGGTTTTCTGTTGGAATAAGTGCTCACCATAGTCTAGCTGATGCGGGTACACTTTTTTCGTTCTTGAAGGCTTGGACATCCATTACTCGATTTGGTAACGATGAAGGCTTTTTAGCTAATGAAACTTTACCCATCTACGAAAGAACCTTAAAATACCCGAATTTAGAAGAATTGTTTTTGAAAATGGCGGTTGAAACTCTATTCAGTATAGAGTATCAACCACCAAAGCTTCCAGATTCAACAAACAAAGTTCGTGCCACTTTTGTGCTAACACGAACTTTGATTGATAGACTGAAAAAAATTGTTATGACCCAATTACCAACGTTACCATATCTATCATCTTTTACGGTTGCTTGTGCTCACATATGGTGTTGCCTTGCAAAATCACGCAAAGATGAGTTACAAGTATTTGTTATACTCATAGATTGCAGGACACGTATGAATCCACCAATACCCTCGGCCTATTTTGGCAACTGTATATGGGTGTCACTATCACTTGCAAAAACATCTCTTTTAACAGGAAAAGAAGGACTCACAAATGCTGCAAAATTAATGGGAGAGAATTTACACAAGACGATAAGTGATGAGGATGGCATTGTGAGTGATAAAATTCTGTTAGGTAATAAGTTGCCCCAAGGGGTGCCAATGACAATGATAGCGATTTCAGGAACACCGAAGCTCAAACTTTATGATGTAGATTTTGGATGGGGGAAACCGAAAAAGTTTGAAAAAGTAGGGCTTGATTATGGTGCATCCATATCTATAGATGCTGGGAAAGAATGTGATCAAGATATGGAGATTGGTATCTGCCTTACAAATGAACAGATGGAAGTCTTTATTCGTAACTTCAATCTAGGACTAGAACCATACATCTAAGTTAAGATTCATCAATTCATTTCTCGTTGCTTTATGTTTTCTTGTTGTATTATTTCAGTTAATTGCTACGATCTTGATGTTTGAATACCAAATGATGGAAGTCTCTGTTCGTAACTAGATCTATACGTTTAGATTCGTCAATGTATATTTGTTGCTCACTTGCTCTTTCAAATCTTGTTTTTGTATGAGTGAGAGGCTGAGAGCTCGAGACTGATGGGGCAATCGCCTTAGCACTCTTTTCAGCCATTAGCAATGATAGTTTATGCTAAAAATGGTTATTTTACACGGTATTCTAGCTACTTCGTTTTCTTGTACTCGCGAGAAAATACCATTTATGTTTTCATAGTTGACAGTGTATTCTAGCTATGGCAGATTCTCGCGAGAAAATACCACGCATGATTTCATATCACATCTTCATAAAGGCATGATGTATGGATCATATGGAATTTAGTGTCATCTTATCTACTTATCTAGTTGCCATTAAATTTGCTTTTAAATGAGACATTAGCTAGCACAAGATGGCTTCCCACATTTTGATCGATACCCATACTGATATTGAACCAACCCATGTATCACAACCTTTGGCAACCGTGGCCGAGACATCGTTGCCCCTGACTTTCTTCGACATAATCTACCTTGTTCATAATGGATATATGTAACATCCCCAATTTCGGGTCATATGTGAAAACTTATATGGGGTGCTATTTGATAATATAACAGCTCAAGTAATAGAAAATAACTCGAAAAAAATCATTTTAAAAGTAAACCTTCTATTGAAATAACATTTAACAAATGGTTCACAACACATGGTCCCAAAAATTTAACTAACAAAAGTACAACACTTTTCATAATAAAAGTTGTTGAACTATTTTTTCCAAAATGGTGAGCTTTAAACATATTTATATAAATCTGCAAGCACCGAAATCCCCCCTTTGCCATTACCTTCAAGGACCTGAGTTAAAACATGCTAAAACTTATCAACAAAAGTTGAGTGAATCTATAGAATTTATAAATAAACATTACCGAACACTAATATGTTTAAAAGCCATCAACCATAACGATGTTGATCAAACAAAGTTATAAATATTTATTATAAGCCTCATAATATTGAAACGTTACCACAATATTTGCCCACCATACACCTCGCTATGTGTATAGGAAAACTCTCGAACACGAGTCTACTTCGAGCAACGTTGTGCTCAAACGATAGCTAATTGTTGCCGGACGGGAGGGGTAACTCGCAATAGTACTATTCCATGTATAAGCGTCTACCATAACTCGGTAGTTAACAATTCATGATATAATTAGGACTTTTAACTCGGCGAAATAAACAACTTATAATAATAATGTTAGCCCTATATTTTATATAGTCAAACAAGAATGTAATAGGTCATCTTAGTCGTTAAATGGTCTTGTATTGTAATAGGTTAGTCGGGAAAACCGGGCTTGGACTTTATTTTAATATTGTATAAGTTAGGGGAGTAAGCCCAAAACAAAGCCAAGCCCGGCCCAAGATGAAGCCCACAAAGGCCTTAGGCCGTGGCATATATAACCCTCTTCCACATGTGGAAGAGGGTGTTGGTTCATTTTACTTTCTCTCTCTAGTAAACATTAACCTTCCAAATTCTCTCTTGTTTCTCTCTCTACTTTCTTCTCTTTCTCTCTCTAAATATCTCTTCTAAATCTTGTGTTATGGATTGAAAGGGAATAACATTTGGTATCAGAGCCTATAGTGGATAGGTGATTGAAGATTAGTGTGGTGTGTTCTTGATTTTTCGTGGTCATTTTGATCTATATATCACGTCCAAATATTTTTTCTTGTGTTTTTTATGGTTTTTTCTTGATACAAATCTTCTACATAGTTGTGGTAGAGATTTGATATTGTTACCTTGGCTAAAAACACAAAATTTTTAGGTGTTTTGATCATTTTTTGGCTTAAAATCACGAATTGGTTGAGTTTTGTCCGAGAAAAGTGGGAATTATTCCGATCAGGTCATCAGAAAAGGGCTTACAGTTATTTCGATTGGTGTAATCGGAATAGGGTTTATACATTCCGATTGGTCATTCCGATTGGACATTCCGATTTAACATTCCAATTGGTCATTCCGATTTGACATTCCGATTGGTCATTCCGATTTGACATTCCGATTTGAGTATTCCAATTTGGACATTCCGATTGGTTATTCCGATTGACATTCCGATTTGTCATTCCGATTTGACATTCCGATTAGGGTATTCCGATTAGTATTCCAATTTGGACATTCCGATTGGGTATTCCGATTTGACATTCCGATTGGTCATTCTGACAAGGTTATTCCGATGGGCATTCCGATGGATATTTTTTTTTAGTAATTTTTAGACTTAGTCACTATCTAGACTAGTTTAGGAACATCGTTTACACGAAGATTACAAAAAAAAAAAAAAAAGAGTTAAAATTTTTAGGTCAAGTAAAATCAAATTTTTTCCCTATTAGTTTTTGGCTATTTCTAACTCAAATTCAAAATTTGGCGATACAAAATTTTTCGGCTTACCGTTTTGTCAGACTGAGGAATTTAAGATTATTTTGACTTAATATGAATGAATTAATGTTGGCATTTATTATGTTTATCAATGACTCACGATAATAAATCTTATATTAATCCAATCAATAAGTATGTTCTAATAATTTATTTAGGTACAATTTATGTTGATTATACGACCATCTTTTTTTTACTAAATAAAATAAGTATGAATCGTTAACTAACAATAAATTGTCTAACACAAATAATTAAACATAATATCAAATCGATAAGAATAATTTATAAATAAATTATAAATCAATGTAATAAAAATATGATAATCCAAAAGTAATGATCAAACCATAAATAAAGTTACCGGAAGGAATTACAACAAAATTAGCCGGACATCGCGTTGTACCCGAGCCACTTAATACCAAACATCATCATTCTTTTTTAATATACCTTCAATCAATGTTTTGGTTTTTGTTTTTTTTTATAATTGGCTGTTGATATTGACGTCTCCAACCATGTTGACCTTTTCTTTTTTTTATTCTTGTTTTGATCCGATGTATGTCGACCCTCCTTGCAACTATTTTTCCTTTATATTGGCCCAGCCGTCTTTTTCTTGTTTCTTGTCAGTCTCTCCCTCCGAATTGCAATCTCTTCCCACTTGTCTTTTCCAAATTATTGTTTCCAACTCTTTATGTTAATCGGCCCCCACCACACTTGTGTTTTTTTTTTTCTTTTATACTTATTAATGTCGGCTAAATCTTGGGCCATTGGGTCCAAATGGGCCAAAAGTATATATATATTTTTTTAAATCTTTTTGACATATAATAACTTTGGCCCAATAAAAATTAACCCAACACTAATAATTGCTCGAACGAAGCCCGGACAAATAAAAGATGACCGAAAATATTGCGACCCGCTCAAATTTTTTTCTTCAATATTTTTTCTTCATTCATCGGCACTCACAATGTCTTTTCTCCAAAAAATTAATTAAAGCGGCCATTTTATTCCATTTCGCTCGTAACCTACATAATCACAAAACACACTCAAAGTACATATATAACGAAAAATAAATATATAAATATACTAAATTAACATGCTATGAGGTGTATGCAAAGTACACCAATCAGATCCCCTCGAACTTAACCTTTTACGTGTCCCAAGTAAAAATAAAATAAAAATATACAAGCATGTTAATTTCATAATTTTTAATCATACTATTGAAATTTCATCAAAAAGATCACATTTAACCTAATACACTAATAACCATCCTACATGACAAATAATCCAAAATGATTACCAATATTTTTGTCCTTCTTAAACACTTAGCATAACCATTCCCATTGACTACATTTACTTTATGTTTTATATAATTAACTATGTGTCCAACGTACCTATTACACACCTATAATCAATATAAACATTAATCTAAAATAAGAGGTGAGAATATCGTACACCTTTTATAACATTGGAGTTTTTATAGCATAAGAGCACATCATAAGCCATCATACTTTAGCTTATATACTTCTACTTCCTTTCTTTTTTTTTCTTTTCTTTTTTTCTTTCTTTCATTTTTTTCACTCTTTTTTTTTCTTTTCACTTTTTTTTTTCACATCACACATCAGCTCTATCTTTTTTAGCCATTCGAGACCGTTTCTTATACAAGTCATCCCGAACGCTTTATACACTCCTTTTAAGGTTGATATAAAAACCAATTATTCAGAAAAATGAATATCTATCCTATAGGTGCATACTAAGACACATCGGCACATGAGAACCGGTTAATTAAGTCTGTTTAATTAAATGGGAACAGTTATACTTCGTGCCTACTGGTACATCACATGATGGAGTTACCTACCACATAGTATAATTATACAATGCACTAAATTAAACTAATCTTTCTAATTTCATTACAATAATACAAGGATTGGGTTATTTCACATAAAATTATCTCAGCTAAGTGCAATGCTATCCATCATAAAAATTGGCGTCTGACCCATGCTAACAACTAAAGTATCACCTTACGCGGGCGACGAATCAGATAGGCAAGCCCAGCATATGACTACCACCAATAATTATGACAGTTCTCCAACTCTTTTCTAAGGCCACCGTGCGCGGGTGGCGAGCCGAATAAGATCAATTCTAATTGTCTTAACCCAATAATTACATTACCATATTGAATATTATTTATTCAAACTTTTTACTCGATCTAAGCAAAGGTAAGTAGAGGGAATTTAACCGGCGTGGTTTGATCATCTAATTATACATATGCCTAACTACATGCAAACAATCAAATCAATTTAATAACCAAATTTTACAATAGAATCGGGTGCACCTGATAATTATGGCCAAATCTTCTAGCTTGCTCCAATAAATCATCCACAAGCTAATCTTCAGAATCTGCAAACACTCACCAAACATATATGTAGAAGAAACTTCCACATCTAATTAGCACAAGACTCTTATAATGTGATTTAAAATTTTAAAAATTTCCAAATTTTCCCAAAAATCACATTTTAACCCATTTTGACCAAAATTTCACACAAAAACATGTAACACATGTGCCACCCCCCCTCAACTTAAAGCATTGCATTGTCCCTAATGCAAAAACTTTAAATTGAAATTTTGGTTAAAAATCAATTTGACAAACTCACACAAAAAACAAAAACCTAACTCACTTTCGTAGGAATCACGGTTGCATTTAGCGTATGCAACAAGCCTTTAAACCACTCGGTAGCCCGACTGGACGAGTTTTGTCTCGTGAGGGTTTGTAGTGAACACACCCACAAAGTTCCACAAACCACGGGTTGCCTCCCGCGAAGCGCTAAGTTTACCGTCTTCAGCCAGACATAACTCAAATGAGCTATTGAGACGGTTGGAGTGGTTCCAAGTAAACCACATCAACCGTTTCCATCTGATCACTTTCTAACTCAACATACGGCTTTAAACGGTGTCCATTAACTTTAAAAGGCTCTCCACCCACCATATTTTTTATTTCAATGGCTCCGTATGGAGAGACTTTAGTCACTATGTATGGACCCGTCCATTTACTTCTCAATTTTCCAGGAAAAAGCTTAAGTCTAGCATTGAATAACCAAACTTTTTGACCAACCAAGAAGGACTTCTTGGTGATGTGTCGATCATGAAAAGCTTTGGTTTTCTCATTATAAATCCTAGAACTTTCATAAGCATCACGTCTAATCTCATCCAATTCAGATAGTTGAAGTTTCCTAGAACTACCCGCTTTCTCTAAATCCAGATTAACAGTCTTAATCGCCCATTCAGCCCTATGCTCTATCTCAACCGGTAAATGACACGCCTTGCCATATACCAACTTATACGGTGACATACCAATAGGAGTCTTAAAAGCCGTCCTATACGCCCACAAAGCATCATCTAACCTCAAGGACCAATCTTTCCTATCACTACGGACGGTCTTTTCCAAAATTCGCTTAATCTCCCTATTAGATACTTCCACCTGTCCACTAGTCTGTGGGTGAAAAGGGGTAGCTATCCTATGATTAACTCCATAGTGTTTCAGTAATTTCCCAAATCTAAAATTCTTAAAGTGAGAACCCCTATCACTAATGATAGCCTTAGGAATTCCATGCCTAGCAAAGATATTCTTCTTAACAAACTTAAGAACTACACTATGGTCATTGGTTCTAGTAGCCTCAGCCTCTACCCACTTAGACACATAATCAACTGCCACTAAAATGTAAACATTGCCATGGGAAGTGGGGAATGGTCCCATAAAATCAATACCCCACACGTCAAAGATCTCAACAACGAGTATGGGATTCATAGGCATTTGATCACGCCTTGAAATCCCTCCAACTTGTTGGCAACGAATACAAGCTTTTACAAAAGACTGGGCAACCTTGAATATAGTCGGCCAAAAGAAACCGCTTTGTAGGATCTTATGCCCAGTTTTCGTAGCACCAAAGTGACCACCACATGCATAAGACTGGCAATGAGCCAATATGTCCATATGATCATGGTCGGGAACACATCTCCTAACAACTTGGTCAGCACACACCTTATAGAGCTCTGGATCCTCCCAAAAATAATGCTTCAACTGAGAGAAGAAGTATTTTCTTTGTTGCTTGGACCAAAAATCCGGAAGCTTTTTAACAGCTAGGTAATTAACTATATTTGCGTACCAAGGAACCTTAGAAACCTCAAACAAACTTTGATCCGGAAAGATTTCCATAATCACATCAGAAGGGTTGAACGGCGGAGGGATAATTCTAGACAAATGGTCGGCAACTACATTTTCTGACCCCTTTTTATCCCGAATTTCTAAATTAAATTCCTGTAAAAGCAAAATCCACCTAAGCAACCTCGGTTTTGTCTCTTTCTTAGTCAACAAATGTCTTAAGGCACTATGATCTGAAAATACTATCACCTTAGAATGCCCCCAAATATAAGACCTAAACTTATCAAGAGCAAAAACCACGGCTAACAACTCTTTTTCAGTAGTAGTGTAATTCATTTGAGCTTCTGAAAAAGTCTTACTAGCATAAAAGATCACAACGGGCTTCTTATCGACCCGCTGTCCTAGAACCGCCCCAGCGGCATAATCACTCGCATCACACATGATCTTGAAAGGCTTCGACCAATCAGGTGATTGCATAATAGGGGCTTCTACAAGCTTTTGCTTAAGCATGTTGAATGCTTTAAGACATGATTCATTAAAGTCAAAGCGTGCATCTTTTAAGAGTAGATTGCAAAGAGGCTTTGATATAGCACTAAAATCTTTAATAAATCGCCTATAAAACCCAGCATGACCAAGAAAAGAACGCACACCTTTGACGGTAGTGGGAGGAGGAAGGGTTGAAATTACTTATACCTTGGCACGGTCAACCTCAAATCCTTTTTCAGACACAACATGCCCTAATACAATTCCCTCTCGAACCATGAAATGGCTCTTCTCCCAACTAAGCACCAAATTAGTTTCGGTGCATCTTTTTAACACACTTTCAAGCTGATCAAGGCAGCTTTCAAAAGATTGACCAAAGATGGAGAAATCATCCATAAATATCTCTACAGATTCTCCAACCATGTCAGAAAAGATACTCATCATACACCGCTGAAAGGTAGCAGGTGCATTACACAGGCCAAAAGGCATTCTTCGAAATGCAAACATCCCATATGGACACGTAAACGTAGTTTTGGCCTGGTCATCAGGATGGATGGGTATTTGATTATAACCGGAGTACCCATCCAGGAAGCAATAGAATTTCTTACCAGAAAGCTTCTCAACTATTTGATCAATGAAAGGTAGTGGGAAGTGATCTTTAGATGTGGCATTATTCAGCTTACGGTAATCTATACAAACTCTCCACCCAGTGACTGGTCGGGTTGTGAGCTTTTCCCCATTCTCGGTTTCAACAACGGTGATTCCGGCCTTTTTAGGCACCGTTTGAGTAGGACTTACCCATTTACTATCCGAGATGGGATAGATGATACCGGCATCTAACCATTTAAGAACTTCCGTCTTAACTACCTCTTTCATATTAGGATTCAGACGCCTTTGCGCATCTCTTGCTGGCTTAATATTTGGGTCCGTAACAATTCGATGCATACATAATGAAGGGCTGATCCCTTTCAAGTCTACAATCGTCCATCCCACTGCTGCTTTGTACTTGGAAAGCACCTTTATAAGTGCTCCCTCTTGTGATTCAGAAAGATCAGAAGCAACAATAACGGGTAACGTATTGTTAGGACCTAGAAAAGCATATTTGAGATTGGATGGCAAAGGTTTTAGTTCAAGAGTTGGAGGCACCTCCAAAGACGGCTTCGTAGCCGTGTCAAAAGTAGAAGGCAAGGGCTCCACTTTATAAGACCAAGGTGATTTTTGATGGTCCAAAGAATTGACCAAACACTCTTGAATCTCTAGAACTTCAGCAACATCAAGAAACTCCTCGTTATCACCAGTTAAATATAATTCCAAAGGATCATCCTTAAGCATACGGGATGCATGCTTTTGAACTTCCTCATCAATCACATCTACTTGGTAACATTCATTCATCGTAGGAGAATTCATAGAATTAAACACATTCAATCTTATCTTCTTATTACCGAATGCAATATCCATGGCGCCAGTCCGACAATTAATCCTAGCATCTATTGTGGCTAAAAATGGGCGCCCAAGGATAATAGTTGGTTGAACATCTTTGTATTGTGACTCGGTGTCCATAACAAAGAAGTCAACTGGGTAATAGAAATCATCAACTTTCACAATAACATCCTCTAAGATACCTCTAGGAATTTTGGTAGATCGATCGGCTAAGGAAATAATGGTGTCTGTCTTACGAAGAGTTCATAAGTCATACTTATCAACCAAACTAGCAGGAAGGATGTTAATACTGGCACCAAGATCAAGGAGTGCCTTCTTAATGGCAATATTTCCGACCACAACTGAAATCAATGGTGCTCCAGGATCTTTGAATTTAGGAGGAAGAGAGCTAGATAAGACTGCACTAACATGCTCAGTTAGGTCAATCTTTTTAGGCAACGATGCCTTCAGCTTCCTCTTCTGGGTACACAAGTCCTTTAAAAACTTGGCATATGCAGGAATTTGCTTGATAGCATCAATAAGGGGGAGATTGATTTTAACTTGCTTGAAAGTCTCCCACATATCCTCAGCGTGAGGACCCTTTTTAGCTAACTTTGCAGATGTCGATTTCTCCAAAGCCGTAGGGTAAGGTGTGCTGGACACACCACCCTTCCCAACTTCGGGAGATTCAGTAGCTTTAGGATTCGGTGTTGTTGGTTTAGGAAAATCATTTAACAAATCATTTACCAACTCAGAACCGGACTTAACATTGTCAGAATTTTTACCTTCAACAATGATTTCGTCATCGGTAACGAAATCCTCGACATCAGGAGAATTTGGAATCCCCTTGTCATTGTTGTAGATTTTACCGTTTCGAAGAGATGTCACCATATTCACGTGCTCATTTCCATTTTTCTTGTGTGCGGGATTCATGGTGGGGTAGCTCGGTAGCCTTCCCTCATCTCTTTTGCTTAATTGATCCACCAATTGACCAACTTGTCTCTCAAGAGCTGCAATAGATTTAGTAGTGGTCTCGTGTCTTTGATTAGTGACCTCAAATTTTCTATTGATCTCTTGATTTTTGGTAGTCAATGAATCCATAAGCCTATCAAACTTTCGGTCAAGGTTCAAGAGACGGTTGTCATCTTGCCCTTGGCCCGGATTTGGATATTGTTGTTGTGGCCTATGATTATAAGAATTTTGTTGGAAGTTAGATGAATCGCCACCCTCATACCTTGGTTTGTAACCATAATGTTGTTGTTGGGTATTATTAGGGCGACTGTCTTCATCTTTCCAACGGAAATTAGGGTGATTGCGCCATCCAGGATTGTAACTTTCGGAGAATGGGTCATTTCGTGGACGACCACCGTAGACTCCATTCACCTCCTCATTTGGTGGCGCCCCCCAACTTTGACAATGATCGACAGAGTGACTTGGATCATGCCACATTGAACACCCACTATGTGACACATTAGACACATTTGGCACACCTTTTCCTATATTCTTCAACAAAAGATCAACTTTCTTACTTAACTCGCTAATTTCGGAATTTGTGCCACGTTGGTTAGACACATAATTGGTGGAAGATGGGTGGTTGTTTCGATCCACTGAAGCTTGGGTCTTAGAACCTTTGCTTAGTTTTTCAAAAAACTCCCATTCTTCCTCCATAGGTCGCGAGAAAAACATACCCCCACTAGTGGCCATCACAAATTGTTGGTTGTTATAATCCAACCCATCATAGAAGATTTTGACAAGCTCCCATTTTGGAACATCGTGATGAGGGCATGTTCTTAATAACTCCTTAAGTCTATTAAATGCTTCATGAAACTGCTCGCCTGGGATTTGACGAAAGGATTTAATCTTATTCCTAATGGCAGCAGTCTTACTTATAGAATAAAATTCCTCAAGAAAAGCAGATTGCATTTCAGACCATGAGTTAATACTACCTGGCTCAAGAGATGAGAACCAGTCCTTAGCTTGATCTTTAAGAGAAAAAGGAAAAAGGCGAAGTCTTACCTCATCCTTGGTAATGTTATTAACCTGATGTGTGTCAGCAATTGAGAAGAATTCTCGTAGATGTGCATATGGTTCCTCACGACCTTTAAACACTGGCAAGATTGCTATGAGGTTCGGCTGGATCTTGAAGTTACTTGTAACCCCTTTAACCGGATCCGGATAAACGATAGGCGAAGGATCCTCGAAGATCCCCGGCCTGTAATAAGAATCAACACCCCGTGGTGGAGATTCTTCTCCGCTACTACTGCCGCTAGCACTTCCGCCAACATTGTAAAACCCGTAAAAATAAGGTCATAATTTAATTATATTTTTCAATAATTTTGAAGTATTTTATAACGTTAAATATTATTATGTTTAACGTTTAAGTTGAAACCGATATTAAATATTATATTTTAATATTTTGACGAGTAACAGGGACTACTAGTGATCGCGATACCGACGGATGCCAAAATTTTATATTTTACTATCGATCGTTTCGATATTTAATACTTTCGACGATATCATTTTAATTACGTATCGAGTCGTTATAGTATTTTTTGTGTGCGTTTAAACTTTTAAAAAAGTATTTTTACGAAACCCGAGTCCTGTAAATATTTATAAAATTTACTTTTAGTCATTTCCTCGCAACTTAAGTTATTATTTACATTTATGGCTCAAAAGAATGCATTTTGCCAAAATTAACCCAAAACATGGACTATAATAAAATTTCCACTAACTATTTTACACATACAATACTTTTAAGTAAAAATTCAACCACCTCACCTCTCTCTCTCTCTCTTTAGCCATGAACCACAAGAACACCATCACCAAAAGCTTCAAATTTCTTGATTTCTAGTTTGATGAATCCAAATCTAATCAAAGTCCAACTCCTAATTTTTCAAGGTGATTCTAATGGTACCATTTTTATCAACATGCAATCATATTAATTTTTCAAGAAAAGTTGGTGATGTTTTATCTAAATTTGTTGTATGCATGTGTTAGTAGTGATGATCAAATAGTGTTTATGCTATGTTTTTGTTAAAAAGTTGATTTTTAATTTTTGGGTTTTTGATTTTGATGATGATACAAGTATTAGGATGGGTTTATGATAATATTAGTATGTTAGAATGATGATAGAAGTTGTTGGTTTTGATCAAAAACATGATTTTGTAAGAGATTTTAATAGTCAATTTTGGGCAGTAGGTTTGAGGCTATTTTAGAAGGTCTTATGTCTGAAAATAGATTGATATTATGGGATTATGTCGTAGAGAATTTCGTTAGCTTCGATTTGATATAAAGTAGGCCTTCCAACTCCAAACGAGGTGGAAGATACACTAGTTTGATTTTCGTGTACCGGGAGACGAGTGTTGACACAATCCGAAAATTGTTGTCGATATTTGGATCGAATCTCGGGGACTATAAAGTGAGTTTCAAAATGAGTCAAGGGCTGTTCTCAGGCTTCAAGTTTAGCATTTTGAGTCTATTTTTAGAATCAAGTGGCGGTTTTATAAACGGAGTTGTTTAGAATGGTCAAAATGGTTTCGTAAGTCAAGGTCGCTAAACTGTCCGGATTTTGTGATTCAAAGATGAGTCGGGCAGGGAACTTTAGAAGTAAAATCTTTTGATGGGCTCTTGAGAGGACTTTATACATATAGTAAGTAAGTTCTCTGAGTAGTATCATAAAAATTTGATGTGTCTAAGTATGGGAAAAAGGCTTGGACATTTGGTATGTTCCGGCAGATTTTTGTTAAAGGCATAGAACAATAAAATGAATATATAGGAGAGTGTAATAGTATCACTTGTATCGTTTTCTCTCGAGTTTGTCGTGATTTTATGAGTCGAGTTTTATATTCTTATGTATGGTTTATTTCTCGAGTTTGTTATTAATGAACGCACCTCATTTGATAGGTTGCGGTTCTCGTGTTTGAAAGGCATCATCTATCGTCGGCGATCGTCTCATTACCACTATTGGCTAAGGTGAGTCTATAGCCTCGCTTTATACTAGTTATTAAATGATTTTAAACCCGCAAGGGGGAATACATGTTTTATAAACTTAGAACACAAGATTTTTATGGTATGCTTTGTCCCTCTATGAATGGACCCGTGGTTGCCTTTAAATTGCATTAAGTGATTGCCTTTGTTAAAACCTCAATTATGGACCATTAACTAGCTTATGATAGGCTAGCCGCTAGTACAATTAATAGATCTATGGGGGAAGCCGCACCGGTTTAGTTTGTGTGGACTTGTCATAGAAGCTTAGGCCCGACCTCCACACTGTTTGAGCATATTGTATTAAGAAGTCAGGTATACGGCAATGTACCAATAATCTGGAGGTAATCGACAATTAATAAATCTCTCGTCTTATTAGACTGATATGGGTGTGTCTAAGGGCTCGGTTCCATGAGCTTATTGCAATTTATGCTATATACAATTATCATTGTTGATGCAAATTATCATTTGATGCTTATAAGCATGCCACAAACTTATAATCTTTGCTTGTGTTCAAATTGATTACATAAACCTATAGATTCACTCGGCATTTTTGCTGATTGTTTTACTCACATGTATTTCAGGTAATCAAGAAGTGGAAGCTTGGAGGTCACGGGGAATGAAGTTGTGCACTGCTTTTGTTGTTCAAACTCTTTGATTTATTTATCGTTCCATTTTTAAAACAAACCAATATGTTGTTTTAACTTATCTTTTGGTAACGATTACTTGGGACTACGCTACTCTGATGAATGTTTTGGGAACGATAAATCTAAAACGTCTCTTTTCGAGTCGTTCTTTATAAATTATGTGTTGTTGTATCATTGTTTAGCACCCAAAGATGTATTCCGCTGCGTGTAATTTGGGGGTGTTAAAGATTGGTACCAGAGCCATGAGTTATAGAGAACTAGGTCTTTTTCTAAAAACCTAAACTATAACGGTCGGTTTTATTTTTCAAAGAGTCAGTGCACATGATTTCGCGTGACTTCAGGTTCAAGCTACTTCTGGGATTACAACTTTAGTATACGTTATTACGTATCCTTTTATTGCCAAGTATTTATAAATAAATACTATGATCCCTTTATTGATATATATTTATATCTAGGATCCCTCTATCGATATATATATTTGTCGTTAAACTTTTCGATAAAAGTTGATCATTTATTAATGATTAACTTAAATAAATACAATGAATTTTTAAAAATCTTTCTGTATTTATTTTTGAACTATTTAAATTGCTTTTATTGCAAAATTTTTATATTATGACCTTACATAACTTCATCTACGCGCGTTACTTTCATTGTTTAACCCTTTGTGATATCTATATAGATATCCAAATCGTCTTCCGGCTATTTGTGCTTGGACGTCTTTTAACGTAATTTCTAGACCATTGTGTAGCTCAATGTGTCCTTGGAATAGACTAACCGCTAATTATTGACATTTATATGTATCGACTCCGAAGTGTATTGTTCACTTATATCTCGGTAACGTCATCGTCATTTTATAAATCATCGTCTAGATTATGGCGCTAGATTAGAATACGATTTTACTTCTATTAAATTGTATCATTTGTTTTTCATTAATCTTCTCGCTCCCAGAGTGTAGCATGTTAATGTTCCATTCTTTTCTTGTTATGATTTGTGTTTTTAACAATTGTGGGACCAAGGAGATTTGCCTACATTGCATTTTGGAATCTAAATTACGAACGTCTTTCACCGTCTTGCTTCCTAAATTTCGTGTTGAATACCTTGAAGCATCTTCTGTCATTCATTATGCTATATTTTTACTTGATGCTCATTATGAGAATTATTTTTCGTTGTTGTAAAATCCACAAGACATGTGTGTATATATATATATATATTTTGAGTGGTTAAGAAGTGTCGAAAAATACACTTTATGCAGAAACTGTAGGGGCAGTATAAACACGTCAAAACTTAAAAGTAAAACCTGCGTTTTTAAAATAAAATAGTCAAACCTGCACAGAACTTGCAGGGGTATTTTGGTCATTTTACATTGGTTTTCAGGTCTCGGGTAAAATTAGAAAGTTGTCTGAAACGTCGTTTTGTATCAAAATGCTTTAGACTCCGAGTCTTGGAGATGTCGTTTATCGGGTCAATTAATCGGCTCATATTAAAAGTTAAATCTGATAGAAAAATTCAGAACATGGGTTTTAAACGTTTCTAAGAAGTTTTGAGTTCATTTGAGATCGTAAAATTTTAACGAATATTATTTTACAACTAACTAATACTAGTTGCATGTGAAAATGATTAAAAATAGAAACATTACAGGATTAGCAATTACCAGATTAATGGTGTAATTTGAAAATGAATAATATATTTTCTTAAAAGCATGTTGTGTCGAGTATCTTACATTGAATACACATTTGGATTGTTTTATTCTTTTCATATATATGACTCATTTGTCATTCGATGTTATTTTTTTTTATTATTATTTTCTTCTAACCTTCCACTGATTTGGGTTGAGTTTTGAATTTTTGTCTTCACATTCTTCGTCGATATTTTATCGCGTGTCTCATGGCGTTTTCGTCTAAACCTTATAACCTTTTGAAACCTTAACGACTTGTAACCATTTCATTGATTGTTTTATGAGCTACTATTCGCCACTTTTTGCAAAACTTTGACTACTTTATACGTTGTCATAATGTCATATTATAAATAAATCTGATATTGTTTTACGATTATTTTCACCAATTGTTTTTACTTTGGTCTTAATACTTTTCGTAAGATTTAAAAGTTGCTTATTAAGTATCTCACAAATTACTTGTATCCTATAAATTTATAAACTATTTTTAAATTCCATTTTACAAATGGCATGGTTTATATATAAACATAAGAAACGTAATACTTTTTGACGAAATGGAGCACTGCATTGCTAGCCCTAAATTATACATGGCCTGATCACCTATGTCTAATTTAGAAGGAGCCATGCTAGGCTGAATAGTAGTCACCTTAAAAATCTTGATAATAATCAACTTTTTACTTGTAATTATGATAAAGATAAATAAAATGAAATAAATTGAAAAAAGTTTTGAAAACCTTTATATTTTATGCAAGTAGCACAATTTCTATGCATCCGCATATGTTTTCTTACCTTTTCTTGAACGAATTACGCGCTTACGAATACGTTTTTACTCGACAATCGTTTTTCCACTTGTTACTTCATTTTATCTTATAACTTATTTCTTTTGACTGTTCGTCTAATTACTGACTGTTGATAAATGACTTGAAAGTCTCAATGTTTTATCCTTCCTTCTCGTCCAATCTTCTTTATGCGACTGGGTAGATCTTTGGAATGTCTCCGCACGTGAATAATGAATTATCACTAGAGTGATTTCTGTATATCCGGGATGACGTCCGTCACTCTCGTTTGTATCGAAATCCACTCTTGTGAACCGTGCTTTGACTTCTCTCTTTAAACACTAACATCGTTCATTTGATTTATTTTAATTACAAGTGATTATTAGGAAATTTCTTTTATTAAAATTTTCGTATGGATCTTATTTCCGATCATGTATCGACCACCGCTAAGTTAACAAACTGATATTGGTGAACCACCGACCGCACTAACAAAATTGACAACTTGTTTAATCTATTATTTCTTATCGTCTTACCATCAATGCCTTTATTTTATTATTTTCTTTAGAAGAATTCATACGACATTTGCTTCGTCCTCTTTTGTACTGTTGATTTCGTACTAATTCTTGACATTATTACCATTTGTATTCGTTTGTTATCTTGTCACACTTTGAAACCCGAATATATCCCATGTTTATATTGAAATAATAAACACCTTTATGTATTTCTACAACGTATTATAAAATTTTTATGGAACTTTTACACATTTTCCAATGATTTTCAATTATCGAAATAACCATCACAAGTAAAAGGTCAAATTTATACACCATATTTTGTATAACTAAAAATAATGTTTAAAATAAAATTATGTTCTACCTTTTGAACTAATTGACTTATCATACTTTACTTTTAATGTAATGAAATTGCCAGTTTAATTTAAATTCCTAATAATAATTTAATTTGGAAATTATATCTTCTAATTGTAACCAACAATATGAGTTTAATTTATAAAATTCATGTCATTCTTTCAAAGTTTCTTAAGACGACCAAATAAATTTTGAAACTATTTTACTTCTATTTTTGATGTATCATCTTTATCAAGAAAGTACCTTAACTGAGTTTTAAGGTAATACCAAATCCGGGACGGATAATTGTGACAAATGTTATTTTAATGATAATGTATAATTTATCCTTCGCTCTCATTTTTCTAGTATTGTGATTTATTATGTTTTATGGTTACGTGAGTCGAGATCCCTCGTCGATCGTCAACCTTAAATCATTTTGCCACATCTTGTCCGTTTATGCGTTTATTGAATTCATTTTTATCTAGTTATGTTCCTCGTATTGAAGATTACTATTTTATTCTGAGTTTAAAACAAATCTCGGGAAGCAGTGTATAAGAAGAAACGATAAGTGTCACCAGGATTTATGCGTGTACTTGTGGAATGATTGAGGACCGAATCTCTTAATGAATGGAGTTAATAAATATGTTACAACCTCGAGGAGTATGTTGAAGCCGACACCGCAAGTGGAAAGACTCTGGAGATCAAGTGGTTATTATCAAGGGTTCGTTCAAGGTTTTCTCAATGATTAATGGTGGAGATCTATACTCGATGTTTATGTTCGGCCTTTTCTTTTATGTACTTATATGGTGTGTGATCTAGTCAAATGATCGTAAGTTGTGAGAACTTGAGACGGCATCATCCGATGACGTCCGATCATATAGAACACATAGTATGTAATATCTTTTTGACTTTCAACGACGATGTTTATTGAGACTTTAATTCGCGTTGGAGAAAGTGAGATGGTGCTTTGCATTATCTTTTGAAGTAGGGACCCGCGTGTGAGCACCCTCCGATAACAAAAATGTTTTTTTTGTTAATTCTTTTTGATGTGTGTCCATGGCTATCCGGCCAGTGGCTATCCTTTAAATTGCAACATTCTTTTTAACTGGACTTACCCGAAAATCCTGTCACCTATTCTTGTCGTCGAATGAGCTTCGTGTGATTCATAAAATTTTCATGTGTCAAACTTGACGGGTGACTGGTGGATAAGGATTTATTTATTCCTTTTTGGTGAGATACCACTTGACAACAAGTTGCGTTTTGTAAAAGAACCAGTGGAGATCGTGGATCAAGATTCACGTAGGAACAACTCGTGTATGAGGCGAGTTGAGCGCCGGGACGTCGCTCCCTTAAGTTGGTGAGGATGTAAAACCCGTAAAAATAAGGTCATTATTTAATTATATTTTTCAATAATTTTGAAGTATTTTATAACGTTAAATATTATTATGTTTAACGTTTAAGTTGAAACCGATATTAAATATTATATTTTAATATTTTGACGAGTAACAGGGACTACTAGTGATCGCGATACCGACGGATGCCAAAATTTTATATTTTATTATCGATCGTTTCGATATTTAATACTTTCGACGATATCATTTTAATTACGTATCGAGTCGTTATAGTATTTTTTGTGTGCGTTTAAACTTTTAAAAAAGTATTTTTACGAAACCCGAGTCCCGTAAATATTTGTAAAATTTACTTTTAGTCATTTCCCCGCAACTTAAGTTATTATTTACATTTATGGCTCAAAAGAATGCATTTTGCCAAAATTAACCCAAAACATGGACTATAATAAAATTTCCACTAACTATTTTACACATACAATACTTTTAAGTAAAAATTCAACCACCTCACCTCTCTCTCTCTCTTTAGCCATGAACCACAAGAACACCATCACCAAAAGCTTCAAATTTCTTGATTTCTAGTTTCATGAATCCAAATCTAATCAAAGTCCACCTCCTAATTTTTCAAGGTGATTCTAATGGTACCATTTTTATCAACATGCAATCATATTAATTTTTCAAGAAAAGTTGGTGATGTTTGATCTAAATTTGTTGTATGCATGTGTTAGTAGTGATGATCAAATAGTGTTTATGCTATGTTTTTGTTAAAAAGTTGATTTTTAATTTTTGGGTTTTTAATTTTGATGATGATACAAGTGTTAGGATGGGTTTATGATAATATTAGGATGTTAGAATGATGATAGAAGTTGTTGGTTTTGATCAAAAACATGATTTTGTAAGAGATTTTAATAGTCAATTTTGGGCAGTAGGTTTGAGGCCATTTTCGAAGGTCTTAAGTCTGAAAATAGATTGATATTATGGGATTATGTCGTAGAGAATTTCGTTAGCTTCGATTTGATATAAAGTAGGCCTTCCAACTCCAAACGAGGTGGAAGATACACTAGTTTGATTTTCGTGTACCGGGAGACGAGTGTTGACACAATCCGAAAATTGTTGTCGATATTTGGATCGAATCTCGGGGACTATAAAATGAGTTTCAAAATGAGTCAAGGGCTGTTCTCAGGCTCCAAGTTTAGCATTTTGAGTCTATTTTTAGAATCAAGTGGCGGTTTTATAAACGGAGTTGTTTAGAATGGTCAAAATGGTTTCGTAAGTCAAGGTCGCTAAACTGTCTGGATTTTGTGATTCAAAGATGAGTCGGGCAGGGAACTTTAGAAGTAAAATCTTTTGATGGGCTCTTGAGAGGACTTTATACATATAGTAAGTAAGTTCTCTGAGTAGTATCATAAAAATTTGATGTGTCTAAGTATGGGAAAAAAGCTTGGACATTTGGTATGTTCCGGCAGATTTTTGTTAAAGGCATAGAACAATAAAATGAATATATAGGAGAGTGTAATAGTATCACTTGTATCGTTTTCTCTCGAGTTTGTCGTGATTTTATGAGTCGAGTTTTATATTCTTATGTATGGTTTATTTCTCGAGTCTATTATTAATGAATGCACCTCATTTGATAGGTTGCGGTTCTCGTGTTTGAAAGGCATCATCTATCGTCGGCGATCGTCTCATTACCACTATTGGCTAAGGTGAGTCTATAGCCTCGCTTTATACTAGTTATTAAATGATTTTAAACACGCGAGGGGGAATACATGTTTTATAAACTTAGAACACAAGATTTTTATGGTATGCTTTGTCCCTCTATGAATGGACCCGTGGTTGCCTTTAAATTGCATTAAGTGATTGCCTTTGTTAAAACCTCAATTATGGACCATTAACTAGCTTATGATGGGCTAGCCGCTAGTACAATTAATATATCTATGGGGGAAGCCGCACCGGTTCAGTTTGTGTGGACTTGTCATAGAAGCTTAGGCCCGACCTCCACACTGTTTGAGCATATTGTATTGAGAAGTCAGGTATACGGCAATGTACCAATAATCTGGAGGTAATCGACAATTAATAAATCTCTCGTCTTATTAGACTGATATGGGAGTGTCTAAGGGCTCGGTTCCATGAGCTTATTGCAATTTATGCTATATACAATTATCATTGTTGATGCAAATTATTATTTGATGCTTATAAGCATGCCACAAACTTATAATCTTTGCTTGTGTTCAAATTGATTACATAAACCTATAGATTCACTCGGCATTTTTGCTGATTGTTTTACTCACATGTATTTCAGGTAATCAAGAAGTGGAAGCTTGGAGGTCACGGGGAATGAAGTTGTGCACTGCTTTTGTTGTTCAAACTCTTTGATTTATTTATCGTTCCATTTTTAAAACAAACCAATATGTTGTTTTAACTTATCTTTTGGTAACGATTACTTGGGACTACGCTACTCTGATGAATATTTTGGGAACGATAAATCTAAAACGTCTCTTTTCGAGTCGTTCTTTATAAATTATGTGTTGTTGTATCATTGTTTAGCACCCAAAGATGTATTCCGCTGCGTGTAATTTGGGGGTGTTAAAAACATCCTCGTCACCTGGCATTTCAGCGAAAAGCTCTGCTAAACCTGAAAAATCAAGATTAGTAGAAAACTGTCGAAACGTCTTCCTTCTTAACCGTGCACTTTTCTCAACCTCAGGATCGTAAGCTAACGGTGATGTACGTCCCGATCTACGTGTGCGCATACACTAACCTGCACACTCACAAGAATCAAAACAAACAAACAAAACAAAACAAACAAGAAAAAAAAAATCTTTTTGTATTTTTGTATTTTATTAAAGAAAAATATTAACAAAAACTTAAACGAAAAGCTCACTGAGTCCCCGGCAGCGGCGCCAAAATTTGATCGACGTCGAAGTGCCGGTCAAAAAATAACCTAATTACCTTATACTAGATAGGGTAAATGGGTATCGATCCACGAGGACTATGTGGTTTTAGTTTAAGTTTTGAGGTGATCACTGATCAATAAAGGTTTTGGTTTTGAAATCTGACAACTAAAATACTTTTGATAATAAAAATGCTGATTAAAAATTAAAATAATTATTAAACTAATAGTAACGCTTGAAAAATAAAATAAAGATGTAAACAATTAAAAGAAAAATGTAATCCCTTCCAGCTCCTAGTATTTATGGTTGATCACACTTATGGATTATTGAAACTTTTTAAAACCGATTACAAAGATTATTTTGACTTAATATGAATGAATTAATGTTGGCATTTATTATGTTTATCAATGACTCACGATTATAAATCTTATATTAATCCAATCAATAAGTATGTTCTAACAATTTATTTAGGTACAATTTATGTTGATTATACGACCATCTTTTTTTTTACTAAATAAAATAAGTATGAATCGTTAACTAACAATAAATTGTCTAACACAAATAATTAAACATAATATCAAATCGATAAGAATAATTTATAAATAAATTATAAATCAATGTAATAAAAATATGATAATCCAAAAGTAATGATCAAACCATAAATAAAGTTACCGGAAGGAATTACAACAAAATTAGCCGGATATCGCGTTGTACCCGAGCCACTTAATACCAAACATCATCATTATTTTTTAATATACCTTCAATCAATGTTTTGGTTTTTGTTTTTTTTTATAATTGGCTGTTGATATTGACGTCTCCAACCATGTTGACCTTTTCTTTTTTTTTATTCTTGTTTTGATCCGCTGTATGTCGACCCTCCTTGTAACTATTTTTTCCTTTATATTGGCCCAGCCGTCTTTTTCTTGTTTCTTGTCTGTCTCTCCCTCCGAATTGCAATCTCTTCCCACTTGTCTTTTCCAAATTATTGTTTCCAACTCTTTATGTTAATCGGCCCCCACCACACTTGTGTTTTTTATTATTTTTTTTTTCTTTTATACTTATTAATGTCGGTTAAATCTTGGGCCATTGGGTCCAAATGGGCCAAAAGTATATATTTTTTTAAAAAATCTTTTTGACATATAATAACTTTGGCCCAATAAAAATTAACCCAACACTAATAATTGCTCGAACGAAGCCCGGACAAATAAAAGATGACCGAAAATATTGCGACCCGCTCAAATCTTTTTCTTCAATATTTTTTCTTCATTCATCGGCACTCACAATGTCTTTTCTCCAAAAAATTAATTAAAGCGGCCATTTTATTCCATTTCGCTCGTAACCTACATAATCACAAAACACACTCAAAGTACATATATAACGAAAAATAAATATATAAATATACTAAATTAACATGCTATGAGGTGTATGCAAAGTACACCAATCAACTGAGAAAATTTTTTTCTGGAAATTTCGGAATTTCAATTTTAACCACACATCATCACAACAAATCCACTAAGATCTGCAATTCATTCACAAGTATTCACCATGTCTAACAACAACATCAACATTGCAACTGCTAATCAAATTCGTTTGGAACAAGGTGGCAACGGTAATCCACCTGTGCTCACTGCCGGTTGATACGTTCAATGGAGATCTCGTTTTCTCAGATTTCTCGACGGAAAAGAAAACCGAACTGCTATTCGTCACTGCCTTGAGAATCCACCTCCAGTTTTTGAATTCAGACCAATTACCACACAGGCAGAGGATGGTACTTCATCAACTATACGAGCTATGGAGGATTTTGACACATGTTCTGCTGAGAAAAAGAAACTCCTCCAAGCTGAAGCTGATGCTGTAAACTTCATACTCACTGGAATTGATAACGACATCTATTCCACAGTTGATGCATGTCCTAATGCTATGGAAATGTGGAATGCAATTCATCGATTGAAGCAAGGTGAGTCGATCAATGTTCAAGATCTCGAGACTAATCTACTTTGGGAGTTTGGAAAATTCACATCTGAAGATGGTGAATCCATTGACTCATATTACTCGAGATTCTACAAAATGATGAATGAGCTTGTCAGAAATCAGTGCACCATCTCCAATCATCATGCCAATGTTCAGTTCTTACTTCAACTCAAACCGGAATGGCAAAGGTTTGTGACTTTGGTCAAACAAAGGGAGGATATCAAGACTATATCTTACCACAAATTTTATGATATCTTGAAACAACATCAGAATGAAGTGAATGAACTAAGGGCTGAAAAGGCAGAACGGTCTGCTAATTCTATTACTTTTGTGGCTGCTACTTCAACAAAACCCGTTCCTCGTCAACAACCACCTACTCATTCCTCGAAGTCATCAAGCTCATCCACCAAACCTCTAGCTGCTGCTAAACACAAAGCAAAAGCAATTGTCCCCACTCCACCTCCAAAGTATGACACCGAGTCAGATGGAGACAGTGATGATGAACAAACTTCAAGGGACAAGAAGATTGAAGAACTCATGTCTTTACTCACCACAACTTATAAAAAGATCTACAAACCTACCAACAACAACCTCAGATCATCATCCAATGCTAGATATAAGGAAGTTGATCATGCACCTAGGTATGATCGTGATGCTAGGTATGATAATCAGAGGATGCTGAATCAAGTTGGGGCTAGAGATACTGTAGGCACTCCGGTTGTGCAGAAGACTGGGATTCAATGCTTCAACTGTAAGGGATTTGGGCACATGGCTAGGGAATGCAAGAAGCCAAAACGGGTTAAGGACTCAGGGTATCACAAGGAAAAGATGCTGCTGTGTAAGAAAGAAGAAGCAGGAATTCCACTCACAGCAGATGAAGTTGACTGGCGTGATGACACTGATGATGAAGCCGATGATCAAGAGCTAGAGGCACATTATGTATACATGGCAAAGATTCAAGAAGTGCTTCCAGAGACTGCTGATACTTCTGGACCTATCTTTGATACTGAGCCAATTGAAAAGGTACCAACAAATGATAACTATAATGTGTTTGCTAATGAACGACGACATCCTGAGCAACCCGAAAGCATCAATGACACATATGTAATGGACACGGAGGATAGCAATATCTCTACGGATTCACAGCATATGTGTAATGATGACGGTAATGCTGCTCAGGATACTGACTCGGATGAGGACCGTGATTTGCTTGCGTCTATAATTGATTCTTTAAAACATGAAATTGAGGAAAACAAAGATGCTAATAAACGTTTGAAGCAAGCAAACACATCCTTAGCCGAGGAGATAGACAGGCTTAAAGAGTGTGATTATGTAAAAGAAGCTGATCGACGAGTTGCAATAGCTAATGGTTTGGTATATGAACGTAAGGTGCTCAACGAACAATATTGTTCTGAAGTAACACACGAAATTCATATGTCAAAACAAAAGATATCAGAACTTGAAGAACAACTACTGCTACATAAACTCCAAATTACTGAATTAGAGTCGGTTAACAAAGAACAAACTGAGCTTTATAAAACTCGTGAAGAAAAGGATATTGAAAAAATTCTTGCTTTGGAAAAGAGAGTCGACACGTTAAACAACATTGTTTACA
The DNA here is from genome assembly GCA_025667525.1 of Glebionis coronaria. Taxonomy (NCBI): domain Eukaryota; kingdom Viridiplantae; phylum Streptophyta; class Magnoliopsida; order Asterales; family Asteraceae; genus Glebionis; species Glebionis coronaria. The sequence continues at coordinate 90,147,681 of CM046879.1, read as the reverse complement.
AAACGGGTCAGTCTATTCAAACTATGAATATGCTCAATAGAAATATGAAAACGAGTTTTGTCAAGCCTGAATATCTCAAGAAAGCTCAAAGTACCAAGCCTGCTCTTTATGATATCGGTTGTTATGTTGATAATCTTGCTCTTATGCTTTCCCCTGACTGCGACGAAATCATTCGTCAACAAGAAGAAAGTCGATCAAACTTAAGTGATTTAATAAACCTTTCTGATTCTAACAATCATATTAAGTTTGTACCTCAAAAAGAACTTTCAAAAGAACAAAAGATGTATAATAGTGTTCCACCACCAAGTGATGAACCACAAAAGAAAGTTTCTTTAAAAAGGAGTTTCAAAAAGCAATCAATTTTGTTAGAAAAGCGAATTTTGGATGACAAACGTAAATGGGATGAGAAAAGCAAAAGTGTTCAGCAATTTGAGTTTATAAAACAAGGGGTTTTAAATTTGTACAAAGGTGTCGTCGACTATGAAAAATTTTCTAGAGATACCATTTGGAATATTAAACCTAACCCACAAGTAGAAGTCGTCATTCAACAATGTATTGTTCCAACCATTGATGATCTTTCAAAAAATGTGGAAATGTTTTATACAGCTCTCACTGAGGAAATGTTAACTGATTTAAGTTATGTTAAATCTCTTGAAGATGAAGTTGATTTTCTTCAAACTAAATTAAAGACACAAGAACACCAACTTTCTAACGAAATTGATCGACTTTCTAAGGAATATTTTTATGCTGACCATATGAATGCTATACTTGGTGTGTATACCGATCTTGATCAATATTGTCATGTAGCATGTCTAGTGTCAGAATCGGACGCGAAATGTCGCAATCTTGAAGTAGAGCTTTCAAAACAAATTCAGTCATACAACAAACTTTCGAAAAGCTTTTCTCAACTTGAGAAACACTCCATTTCTCTTGAACTTGCTTTACAAAAAGGTGAAAATCTCATAATCATAAAAAGTGTCAAGAAATGTCAGCTTCTTCGTTTCGTCTACTAAATGAAAAAGATTTCGAAATAAATGATTTGAAAGATCAGCTAAAAGAAAGGGACATTGCCATAAGTGAGTTACAGAAACTCATTGAGAAAATGAAAGGAAAGTCTGTTTTGGGTAAACCATCCGCTGTTCGTCAACCGAATGCGGTTAAATGCCCTAAATCATCTATTTTGGGACAATCCCCACAGACTTTGCCTAAGATAGGAAATGATAAGAGCACTAATGTGATAGCACCTGGAATGTATAAGATGAACACTAGGTCCACTCAAACTAGAACTACGCAGTTACCTCAGAATACTAGGAAAACTAATCAACGTGTGTCTTCTTCTACAGTGGTAAATCCCACTACTAGTGTTAGCGGACCACAGCTTAAGAGCACTAGAAATGAAGATAGATTCATGCCTAACAATAGTCAAGGGAAGAAGAAGGAAGTAGAAGATCACCGTAGGAATTTTAAGTTTTCTAAGAATAAAACGTCTGTAACTGCTTGTAATGACAGTTTAAATGCTAAGACCTCGAATGTTGAAGTTGTTTGTGTTGAATGTGGAAAATGTGTTCGTACTTTCAATCATGATGCTTGTGCTCTTAATCATAATGGAGTGAATACTAGAACTAGGAAGCCTATTCCTGTGCCCACTAGTACTAGAGAACCCACAAGAACTTTGAACCAATCCACTGATCAACCACTTAAGAAACTAAGTGCGTTAGACTCCACTACTCTGCGTAAACAAAACAGATTAAAGAAGCTATATGAGAACATGATTAGGACATGTACACGGGGGTATTCGAGATTTACACCACCCGGATACAAATGGGTACCTAAGTTAACCACTTTAGTGATTGGGTCTAGGAATATCAGCTTGCCTGTAGACTTTGCATCTAGGCCCACTACTATTTTGGAACCCGTTTCTATCAAGGGCTCCCATTTGTCAAATGCTACATTGTCTTCTAATTCTTCTGCAGCTCGTCGAACTCATCCTATTCATAATGGACTCCGGGTGCACAAAGCACATGACGGGCAATCTCAAGCTTCTCATTAACTTCGTGGAAAAGTTTCTGGGTACGGTACGGTTTGGAAATGATCAATTTGCACCGATACTCGGATATGGAGACTTGGTTCAAGGGAATATCACTATAAAACGGGTTTATTACGTCGAAGGACTGAATCACAATTTATTCTCGGTTGGTCAATTTTGTGATGCGGATTTGGAAGTGGCTTTTCGGAAATCTACTTGCTATGTTAGAGACTACGATGGGAATGACCTCCTTACAGGTTCTCGTGGTTCTGATCTCTACACAGTAACTCTTCAAGACACATCTTCAACAAATCCAATTTGCTTAATGGCTAAAGCTTCATCATCTCAAGCATGGTTATGGCATCAACGATTGTCACATCTCAACTTTGACACCATCAACTTGCTTTCGAAGAATGATATTGTGACCGGTCTTCCTAAGTTGAAATTCGTCAAAGACCATCTTTGTTCTTATTGTGAGTTGGGGAAAGCAAAACGGAAGTCTTTCAAAACAAAGACTACCCCTAGCTCAAAAGGACGATTGGAACTTCTACACATGGATTTATGTGGTCCCATGCGTGTAGAGAGTATTAACGGGAAAAAGTATATTCTAGTGATTGTTGATGATTACTCTAGATACACATGGACTTTCTTCTTAAGGTCCAAAGATGAAACACCAGAGGTTCTCAAAAACTTTCTCAAGATGATACAACGCAATCTTCAAGCTCAAGTCTTAACCGTAAGAACGGATAGGGGTACTGAATTTTTGAACAAGAACTTGCAATCTTACTTTCAAGAAGAAGGCATCGAACATCAAACGTCTATTGCTCGAACTCCTGAACAAAATGGCGTTGTCGAAAGACGGAACCGTACTTTGGTTGAGGCTGCTCGAACAATGCTTTCTGCTTCAAAATTACCGCTATTCTTCTGGGCTGAAGCAATTGCAACTGCCTGTTATACTCAGAATCGTTCTCTCGTCATCCCTAGACATGAAAAGACACCTTACCACATCATCAATGACAGGAAACCTACTGTAAATTCTTTCACGTATTTGGATCTTTATGCTACATCCTTAAAGACGGTGAGAATCTCGACAAGATGAAAGAAAAAGGTGATGCATGTATTTTTGTGGGGTATGCTACATTGTCGAAAGGATATCGGGTCTATAATAAGAGAACAAAGATCATTGTCGAAACAATTCATGTGAACTTTGACGAATTGCCACATATGGTACTTGATCACAACAGCTCAAGTCCCGCACCTCAATGTCCAGCAATGGCACCTACACACAACAGTGTACGTCCCGTGCAAGAATGTCAAGAAAATACTCCTACAGCAGACTCGACGGATACGACACAAATGAATGAGTTGGTTGATTTATATGATCCAATGTTTGATGAATATTACTATGGAAACAATCAAGTTGTGTCAAAGCCTTCCGCTGTCAATACTGCTGATGCACCCGCACAAAGTCAACAAGACACAACTGCATCTACTTCAGCAACCGTTGCTCAAGAGACAACTCCAGTGGATACTCAACAAACTCAAGAAACTATCATACAACCAACATCACCAACCGTAAATGTTGAAGGAGGAAACGACAATCAAGCAGTCGATGCACCACCTGACGATGAAGAATTTATCAATCCGTTCGGTACACCGGTACACGAAGTCGGAGAGTCTTCTACTCAACATGTTGATCCGTCCAACATGCATACATTCTACCAACCATATCCATCCACTCACCATTGGACACGTGATCATCCAATGGAGCAAGTCATTGGAAATCCTTCACAACCGGTTCGAACACGCAGACAACTCGACACCGATGGCGATGTGTGTATGTATGCACTCACCGTGAGTTCAACTGTACCAACAAACATCAAACAAGCCATGACTGATCATGCGTGGATTGAATCAATGCAAGACGAAATTCATCAGTTTGAACGCCTAAATGTTTGGGAACTTGTTGACCGGCCCTATGGAATGTCAATTTTACATTTCAAATGGATCTGAAAAAACAAACTGGATGAAGAACAAACCATCATCAAAAACAAATCTCGTCTTGTGGTTAAGGGGTATCGTCAACAAGAAGGGATAGATTTCGATGAATCATTCGCTCCAGTTGCTCGGTTGGAAGCAGTCAGGATATTCCTTGCTTATGCTGCACATAAGGGCTTCACGGTTTTTCAGATGGACGTTAAAACTGCTTTTCTCAACGGTCATTTGAAGGAAGAAGTGTATGTGAATCAGCCGGAAGGATTCATCGATCCTCATCATCCTGACAAAGTCTATCGTCTCAAAAAGGCTGTATATGGACTTAAACAAGCTCCAAGGGCATGGTACGAAGAACTTTCAAACTTCTTGGTGTCCAAAGGATTCTCCAAAGGTTCTATTGATCCTACTCTCTTTACTAATAAATATGGGGATGACATAATGCTGGTGCAAGTTTATGTTGATGACATTATTTTTGGTTCTACGAACCCAAAACTTTCAAAACGTTTTGAAAAATTAATGCACAGCAGATTTGAAATGTCAATGATGGGGGAGCTAAAATTCTTTTTAGGCCTCTAGATTCATCAATCCCCACGTGGTATCTTCATTAACCAAGCTAAGTATGCTCAAGAGATACTTAAAAAGCATGGTATGACCTCATGTGCTCGCGTTAGTACACCATTGTCGACCACATCCATAGACGCTGACTTGTACTCATATCCCGTAGATCAAACGCGATATCGCAGTATGATCGGGTCACTTATGTACCTTACAGCCAGCATGCCTGATATTCATCATGCCACATGCTATTGTGCACGATATCAAGCCAGACCTACTCAAAAGCACCTCAAAGAGGTTAAACGGATCTTTCGATACCTTAAGAATACCATTCACATGGGACTCTGGTATCCGAGGGAAACCGGTTTTCATCTAACGGCTTTTTCAGATTCTGATCACGCAGGTTGTCTTGATAGTCGAAAAAGCAATTCTGGTAGCATACAATTTCTAGGGGAAGACAAGCTTGTCAGCTGGTCGTCAAAAAAGCAGGATTGCACTTCGCTCTCATCAGCTGAAGCAGAATATGTGGCTCTATCCGCGTGTTGTGCTCAAGTCCTCTGGATGAGAACTCAACTCACGGATTATGGCTTCCACTTTGATAAAATACCTATGTATTGTGACTCAAAGTCGGCCATAGCCATATCTTGCAATCCAGTTCAGCACTCCCGCACCAAGCACATCGATGTCAGATATCACTTCATCAAGGAACAAGTGGAACGCGACATCGTGGAATTATACTTTGTCAGAACTGAGTACCAGCTGGCAGACTTGTTTACAAAAGCTCTATCGAAAGATAGGTTTACGTATCTCGTTGGACGTCTTGGTATGAAGTATATGACTCCAGAAGACTTGGAGGTTTTGGCAAATGAAGCTGCTTGATATTCTCTCATAATGACTTATAAGCGCATCACAGCTTAGGACTCGAACCTTAACTAAGGAAAGTTTATCTCGGACGATAACTTATCCTTCTCAACGAGAAATTCATATTTCTCGGTCATGAGCTTCTCATAAAAACATTCAAAGTTTTTAAGTTCATGAAAAACTATTTCTAAGTAAATGTCAACTTAGAACTCGAACTTCAACTTAAGGAAAGTTTATCACGGATGATAACTTATCCTTCACAACGGGAATTTTATTTTTCTCGGTCATGAGCTAGTCACAAAACAACCAAAGTTTTGAGCTCATGAAAAACGGACCCGAACGGGGAGTGTACGTTTCAGTGCGCTTTCCCTAAGCAATAGAAGAGAAGTCTTCTATCCTGATTATTTTAAAACCGTTGAACACAATTTTTCAAGAATTTCTCAAATGGTTTTTCTAAATCTTTCAAAATTGTGTGTTCAACACTCCCTTCCTCATAAGTGGTTTTTATATCTCAAAATTGTCATATGTTATTTTGATCAATTTTTGAGGGGGAGAGTTTTAAAATCAAGCCTTTTAATGTTGTTGGGTACATCTCTAAAACTGTCATATTTTATGTATCCAACACATTCCAAAAATGATATGAAATTGTCAAATGTAATATATTATATCGGAAAAGGCATCTCAACTCCGTACCTCAACATATTTTGTGGTGTCGTTTTTCTAAATTTTTGTCAAATTTTGTCTCAAGACACACATATATTGTTGAGGGGGAGCGACCCGACTGAAAATCTTCCATGATTCATGAGTGCACACATGTTTCTCTCCCGTCGATTTTTCAGAAAATGTCATATTTTAATTAATTGGTATCTCTAATATTATATTTTTATATTAGAGATAGGGGGAGAAAATGTGATTAAAATGTAATATATCGCAACAAGTGATCTTAAAGACTCAAGTGCAACTCTTTCCTTCACATGCCAAACTATTTCGTATATCGATGCATGTGTGTAGGGGGAGCTTTTCGAAAAGATAAAACTTTCAAAGTGTTAAAAGTTTTGATTTTTATCAAGCACTTTGAATGGTTTTCAATGGTTTATGGTTATGATCTATACCCAAAACAACCTACTATCCACGACGGAACGATGGAGTCAAAAGGTGGTTTAGGATAGGAAACTAAGTCCTATGATCCAACCAGAACCGGAGGGATCTACCCAAGGACATTCCATAGCTAGAAATAGTTGTCCTTAGGAAAGATGGAGTGGAATGAAGCTGAATGCGGACCAATTACTTAAGTTAGCACTAGAACAATCACAACAAGGTGCTAATGATGACGTATTGGTAAGCATTGAAGGAGTTGAATATTCTATGCAACTTAGGTAGAAACCGGGTTAACACATCTTTTGAAGACAAGTGTCATGGACCCAGTGATGCGATACACAACCCTTCCCCAGCCATTCGAGTTTCTCTCAAAAGAAACTTGTCTCATTGTCACGGAGATCAACACGTATCTATTGACTTTCTCACTCCGAGTCAGTTAATATTGAAAAGGTGGCAGTCTGCTCCAGCCTCCGATTACCAAAATGCACTTATTGAGTCTAGAGCCAATCGAGATCTATCTATCATCTCATTAGGACACAATCGAGTCCTACGCATTATCCTTGTGATATTGCCAGAACATCTGAGTGATACGATTCACAATGAAGATGGAAATCCTGCTTGAGCCAGCATTAAACAAGCTCATGGTAGGTAACTTGTGCGATTCTACACGAATCAAACTTGTGAGAACTGGAAAGCAACTAAGTTTCGATTCTTAATTGATTCAAACTTGATTCCATGTTTCTTCGCAAAATCCATGTGATCTTGCCAGAACATTCAGAGTGACACTCATTAGTGTTCACAGTGACGAATGGAAATCCTTCCAGTGTCAACATCAAACAGCACTGCGGTAGGTAACTCGCAAGATTCTCTATGAATCAAGCTTGTGACAAACTGGAAAGCAACAATGGTGCGATTCTTTTAGAATCAAACTTGTTCCAGGAAATCTGAATTGACGACTCTAATCAGACGGATAATTTATCCTTATGATTCACTCTTTACGTTCGCAGTCTGCTTTGAGACGGTCGAGTAAAGTGAACTGGCTACTACCGCCGGGAAACCCTGTCAAGGAGGTTCTTAATCGAATCTACCTGATCACAGGTACGGTATTTAATACCGTTTAACGGTCTTCACCGACCGGAGGTAAAATGCTACCGAGTTAGGGTGAAATGTTCAAAGCCATTTCATCCGTGTCTATATATGTTGCTGCATATCAAGAAGGTGGCGTAGCTGTGCAACCGATGTCGATTCAGAAGTCACAAGAGCACAAGATGGCGATAATCAAGATACCTAAGAATGTAAGAATGTAATAGGTCATCTTAGTCACAAGGAGTACAGATGAAGATCTCAAGCACTCAAAGTCAAATGACAAAGGCTCAAGATAAAGATCACGAAAGAATGAAGGAACAAAGCTGTTACAAACAAGATCAAGACCAAGATACAAGACCAAAGCAGGAAGATCTCCTCTACAAGAATGTATTCTCTCGATCATCTTATGCTTGTTAAGATTTTTAAGATGACCGATACATTGGGGGAGATTGTTAGCCCTATATTTTATATAGTCAAACAAGAATGTAATAGGTCATCTTAGTCGTTAAATGGTCTTATATTGTAATAGGTTAGTCGGGAAAACCGGGCTTGGACTTTATTTTAATATTGCATAAGTTAGGGGCGTAAGCCCAAAACAAAGCCAAGCCCGACCCAAGATGAAGCCCACAAAGGCCTTAGGCCGTGGCATATATAACCCTCTTCCACATGTGGAAGAGGGTGTTGGTTCATTTTACTTTCTCTCTCTAGTAAACATTAACCTTCCAAATTCTCTCTTGTTTCTCTCTCTACTTTCTTCTCTTTCTCTCTCTAAATATCTCTTCTAAATCTTGTGTTATGGATTGAAAGGGAATAACAAATAAATATGGCATTAAACATTTCCTTGTGTTCTATTTTTAAAACAAAGATGGGGTTACCACAACTTCTAGTTGTACCTTTCATTTTCAATAAAACACTTTCCAATAAATAGGGTTCCCACAACTTCTAGTTGCACCCATTAATGGGTTTGCCGCAACCTATATTGTACCCTTTAGTTCTTAATAAAACAATTCCAATAATTAAGGTTCCCACAACTTCTAGTTGCACCTAATAATGGGTTTGCCGCAACCTATTGTTGTACCTTTTAGTTTTTAATAAAACAATTTGCATGTTATCCCCCTCGCAGGTTTCTAAAACAATTAAAGAATTTAAAAGCGAGGCTATAAACTCACCTTAGTAGAAGAGTAGTAGCAAGACGATCGTCGATGATGGATGATGCTTATTAAACACGAAAACCGCAACCTATCAGATACGGCGCGCTCGTTAATAATTGACACAAGCAAAACCCATACTTAATAACATAAAACTCAAAATTTATAAAACCATGACAATCCGGAAAAAATAACGATACAAGTGATATTACTATCCCATTTATCCCATACTATTAGTTTAAACACTTGTACTCTCGACATTGACTCGTCATAAGACGCCATGTCAACGCAAGTCAAACTATCATTTTACTTCACTCGGACCAGTAGCTAAGTCATTGATAAAATGACTAAACACTTGAGTAATTCACCATGTCCAATAGTGAATACTCAACTCACATCACCCAAGTATTGAACTACGTGTCCAAAATACCAATCAGCATGTACACTCCAAATGTACACACCAATCTACCCTATCTAGACTTGTCCGATTTTGACGAAACTTGGTCACAAACTCACAGATAATATGAATAAGAGTCAGTTCAAATTTCATTCAAAAATATTACTTCTAAGACCTTCTGCCCGACACACCTTCGTGTTATAAAAACCGGACAGTTTTACGCCTTTGACTAGTAAAATCATTTTGACTTCTCTAAACAACTCCATTTATAAAACCGACATTCGGGTTTGAAAATAGACTCATGACTTGAGGTTTAGAAACTTACAACATCCCTTGACTATTTTCAAAACTCATTCTATAGTCCCCGAGATTCGATCTAAATATCGACAACAACTATATGTTGTGCCGATACTCGTCTCCCGATACACGAATAATCAAACTAGCATAACTTCATACTCGTTTGGAGTTAGAAGCTCTACTTTATATCAAATCGAAGCTAATCGATTTCTCTACAGCCCTATCATATCATATCAACCTCAAACTAGACTTAAGATTTCCGAAATTGCCTTACAACTCACTGATGTAAAATTCCTTTCTAAAAATCACATTAAATCATACTTTTGATCAATTCTAACCACTTTTCTGTCATTCCTAATCCCCTAGCATCAATCCTTATCAACCGTAACAACTATATAATTCACAAAAATAAAAAACCAAAATAAAAAAACAACTTTTTCAATAAAAACAACAAGATCAACACATGATCATCACTAGATGAACACATGCATGATCATCTAACCATCTTACCCACCCTAGTTCATAACCAAAGTTAAAACCTTCATGCATGTTGGAAAAATTAGCTTCATAAGAATCACCTTTTAAATATAAAGATGGGTCTTGGTTTAGATTTGTTAGATTCTAGCTCAAAATCAAAAAATGATGTATTGAGGGGTGTTTTATGTCACGGCATAGAGAGAAAAGAAAGGAGGTGGGAGAAAACTTTGGGATACTTGATTTTGTATGTGTAAAATGTGGTGGGAGGGTTTATTTATGGTGGGTGGAAGGGCTAGTTTTGCCAATCTTGCATAGTTTTGGACCAAAATACAATAAAATAGTTTAAAGGGTAGAAAATGTATATTGTCAATTTAAAAATATTTACGAGTCTCGGGTTTCATAAAAATACTTCCCAAAAGTTAAAAAAACACCAAAATTAGTAATAACATAGTCCCGGTACGAGTTAATACGCAATAAAAATAAAAACATTCAAAAATATTAAACATCGAATCAATCGATTATAAAACATTAAATTTCGGGCATCCGTCGACATTGCGATCACTAGTAGGTCTCGTTACTCGTTAAAATGTAAAAATAAGACGTTCAACGTCGGTTTTAACTTAAACCGTCAAGCATAATAGTATTCAAACTCATTAAAATTTCAAAATATTCATTAAATATAATTAAATAATGACCTGAAATTTCCAGATTGTCACATCATTCCCATCAAACAAGGATCTTCGTCCCGAAGATCTATTCGCCTTATGGCCCGGTTTCTTGTTCTAATTGCACAAATGCGGACATTTCTTCCACATTTGGCTTTTCTTTCCCAAGTAAACTTCGGTCCACGCCTTAAGTTCCATCGAACCTCGAGAATAGGGATCCTACTTTGCTTCAATTGCTTCGCCTCCCTATCCATGATCTAGACGAATTCTTCGATGAAGTGCAACTTGTCATCGATCTTAATTTCCTCCATTGGGATAATAAGGTCTTCATCGGACAAACACTTCTTTGGGTTCGACATATGAAAAATTTTGTGGATTTCCTTGCAGCTGCCGAGGTAATTCAAGTGTATATGTGTGACAACCACGGTTTTGAGGTTCGTCACTTAGTTTTAATTTGGGCATATTTCGTGAAATTATGTGTCTTTATGTGTTATTTGGTGTGAATAGAGTGTGGTTTTGACATCGTTTTCGGGTACGGGGTACCTTGTGAGTGAAACGATGTGTGAATTTTTTTCATGTTTATGAGTTCACATGTTAGTGACTATGAAATAAGATGGTGTTATTTAGTGGTTTTATGTATACGTATATGTATTATAGAAAATCGTATTTTTACGATTTAAGGTTTAGCATTTAGAGGTCTCGAATGAGGTAATTAGTCGCGGGATTATTTTTCGGGATTATTTTAAGTCATTTAGGACTTAGTTAATTAGTTTATTTCATATTTCAAGAGTTTTTATAAAACTGTATATTTTACGTGTTTTACGGTATACGCGTAAATTTGACTAGTTTTACGGTTTTGAGGTTTTGGAGTCTTTAGGAGATGAAATAAAATAAGGAAAATTAAGGTAATATTATTATTACAGTTATTAATAATAAAAAGGAGGAAAAAACGAAATTGAAGGGGTTAGGACGGTTAAGTGAAATAAAGGAAAAAAAAGAGAAAAGTAGGGAAATTATATATGGCAATTATACTTGGGTTATGATTGGTATTATAACTATATAAGGTGTTAATTAAGTTGTAAGAAAACATAATCCCTGGAGAAATCAAGAAGTCGACATTTTTTTTGGGTTTTAGGGTTCTTCCTATTTTTTTTTTGTCTTCCATTATTCTTAAGGTAAAAACCTTCAAATCCCTTTTCAATTTAATTGTTTTCAATTCATTCTTAATAATTATATGATGGATTTAGGTTAGGTTTAATTATAAAATCTGTATTCTAATGATATATCAATGATTAGAATAATTAGGGCTTGTAATTAACTAAATTATGGGTAATTAATTAGGTTAGTTTAATTAAATTCGTAATTAAAAACTGGGCAGAATTTTTGGTCCATTGTATTGATCATATCTAGAGTTCTATAAAATTTTAGATTGCGATCTTGTAGTCCCTGGATAGGTAATTGAATTGGATTTCAAATTCAAGAAACGAGAACTGGATTGGAGGTCGGGAAGTGGGTCAAAAATAGGGTACAACAGTCGGAGGTCAAAACAGTTTTGAAATCAGTCGGGTTTAATTTAAGGTTTTAAGGTAGTTAGGGTACTTAGGAGTACAATTGGACTTTCAAACGAACATGAGAGTTAGTATATATGTTATATAATATATCTGGAAGAGGGCTAATCAATTGGGATAGTGGAAGACCCTCTGATCATTACCAACTTTTCATATGTTCAAAATCAGTAAATTCTGGATAGGTAAAAGTATATATATATATATATATATATATATATATATATATATATATATATATATATATATATATATATATATATATATATATATATATATATATATATATATATATATATATATATATATATATATATATATATATATATATATATATATATATATATATATATATATATATATATATATATATATATATATATATATATATATATATATATATATATATATATATATATATATATATATATATATGGAGGCCTTAACAATAGCTTTAAGGTTGCGGACAAATCGGGGAGTTAGCTAACACATGTAAGAGCATAGGGTTTCTTTTTATAGGGCATATTATTTTGGTTAAGGGGGTGTTCGACCCATAGTTTGAAGTATGAAAAACGGGACTATTTTGGGTAAAATGTTAACAGGACGAGTTATGAACTTAACTAAGTTAAGGGCTTATAAAGGGGTGTAATGGGATGCTTATAGCACGTAAATGAGGTTAAGTTGGAGGAGAATGTTAGATATCCATCATAGATTAATGAGCCATTTTAGTATGTGGTTCATGTGTTGATTGTATATGTTTATGTGCTTAGATTTTCTCTAGAGCGTGGATATTTAGAGAAGCTTGATCAGGTGAGTTTCATAATCCCATATCTTTTAATGATTTTGACTTCCAGATGGGATGGAAGAGACACTCATTATGGTTTTGTAAATTGTTGTTGTGAATGTTTTGTGATTGGTGGTAGACTTGTGTGATTAACTGCTGATTGATTCATGATTGTTTTGTGATTTGACTTGATACTAAGGGGATGTTGACAACGCGGGGCCTTGGGATTGGTTCATAGGTGTATGGGCGCCTATGGAACCATGGTGTTTGGTAAGGCTGGGAGCCTTGGAGTTGGTTTGGTATGATTAATCTTGAATGTTAGTTGTTAATGCACATTTGTAACACATTGTACATATATTTTTATTGTTGGTGGTTATTCACAGCTTATATTATAACTGATTTAAGGTTGGAGTCTAAACCTATGACTCTCTCCAACATTATGTTGACGTGTTTTAGTGTCTCTTTCAGGTGATATTATGGGTAAGCGTGAGAACATAAGTGGCTAGGATTTGGAGTTGCGTAGGAATGCATTTAGAAGGAGATCCCCGTTCCTTCTTAGCTTCTTTTGTTTGTTTAATAAGTGATACTATGAACACCTATATGTTAGTTTGTTTGTTTTTTTTGTTTGTCTTTGGTAAGAGGTGGGACTTTTAACTACTTACCTAAACTCCTGCATTGTTGAGATATTGTCATGACATCTGTGTCACCTTTTATGATATTTCAATTTCATATAGTTCTCTCTATAAACATGCTATTGTTGTGATGATATCCATAGCTCGCGCCCCGTATTCCGCCATGGTGGGGTGTGACAGAATGGTATCAGAGATAATGGTTATAGAGAATTAGGTTGCCTAGTCGCGTAGCCTAGTCTATAGCTTAAAGGTCCATACATATAGGCGTCATAGGAGTATGTGTGCATTTTATAATAATTGATTTGTTTGGATGTTATTTTGTGATGTTTGTTAAGTTATGAACTACTATGGTTCATACTTAGCCACATGCTATTTTATTTTCGGGTTGTGACTAGTGCGGGTTGAACCAAAATCGTCCATACTAGTCATTGTTGTATTTTGCTTAAATTGTACATTATAGTACATAATTTGGTACATGGTAGTTTCTGTCTTTTGTAGAGGTATTTTATGTACCTAACGTATAGTATTTTTCTTTTAATGTTTAAGTCATGTTCCCTAAGAATCATGTGGTGGTTCAAGTTACTAGGGGTAGGTGGATAGGAAGGATTTTAAGCTGTTCCACTCTGATGGGCGACATGACTTATAATTGATTATGTTTTCGTTTTGAATTTTGTCTATGTTGTTTTACCTAAACTATGGATTTATGTATTCTAAGAGTTTGATTATGTTATTTTACTAGTAGGAGTTTTGGACCTTATTGTTTATGTGGCTATGTGCTTATGTGAGTTGATGGATGTATGTGTTATGTGTTGTATTGATACTTATAAGTGTCATCATAGGAGGGAGTGCATTGCGGAAAGGGCAATCGTATAAGTATGATGGCCAACATAGTTATACAGGTACCACAACTTCAATGGATTCCTAAGTATGATTGCATGAAAGAGGATTAATACATGCTTGTATAGTAGATGTTGGACGGATTTGAGTATATGTATCCTTATATGCCTATATATGTATGATCCGCTACTATTACCGATTGTATTCTTAGGAGGGTGGCTAGCTCGTTTTTTAGATATTGAACCTCTGCGTAGCATATTCTTCGAGTTTCCTATTTCACGTGTCCGTTTTAAAATGGTGTTTTGGTGTTAAGTCTATTGAAATAACTTGTGACTTCTGTTGGAATAATGATATCTTTTGTGTTAAGTCTTACATTTCTTTTGGTCGGTATATGGAAAAAGGACTTTGAAATCTACTGTAGAGTTAGGATAGTTGGTTTTATTTGATAAAATAAAGGTAAAGTGTTGAAGTCGTGTTTGAAACAAGAGGTAACATAAATTCTTTGATATATAATCAGCACTTATTTATTTAAAAATTCTAAAAGACTCTCTTTAAAATAAAGCAAAACAAAATTCCTTTCTACTTAAATAGTTTATATAAATGAGTTTAACCGATTTACGTCATTTATAATTATTTATACAAGGTTAAATTGAGTTCATGAAAATTCCGCATACAATTATTTCTTTCTTTAAAAGGATTACATTAATCACTAAGATGATTCATTAGTTTTAAAACAACTAGTATAAATTGTTTTGGTCGTAACTTATTCGTTTTTAAAGCTTTTTGGGTGATTCAAAAGCCTAAAATTATGTACTCGGAACTTACTTTTCAAATATTCAGAATGTATTGTCATGGGAGGTCTGTAGCTTGGTCGAAACTTTTGTACAAGTGTCGGGTACAAGGTTGAGTTTTGAATAGTAGTTTTAAACTTACGATTTGTGATGTTCGGGGTACCTAGTTTTTGGGTTGAGTCTAGAGATCGTGTAGAGGGTTGTTTGTAGATTGTTTGAGTCACATAGATGTGGAAAGGTAAAGAAAAATATTCTTCTGGGAAAACTCGATTTTGTGCAAGGTTTAAATTATATGTCTTGGGGCGTAATATGTTTTTGTTTCCGTTAGGTGTTTTTTGGATCATTTTTCGTTGTCATGGGTCATTTTGAATTGATACATGTTTTGGGTTTGAGTTTTCTTTTTAGTCTCGTGGTTTTTTTAGGGAAGTGATATGCACACCACATAAAGTGATATGCACACCACAATAATGCATATATGATGTTGTACCATATGCATCATACATGTGATTTTGTGGTGTGCACATCACTTTGTGTGGTGTGCATATCAACTCCCTTTTTTTTACTTGTTTTAACTCGTTCACGTGAAATGTCATTAGTTATCCATGGGTTTGATTCGTTGATCGTATCTGGTGGATTCACGATGTAGTTTTGGATTCGTATTAATTGGGAGCATTGAGGTAGTCATATGGAAGACTTGGTTGCACACGATTAAGTAGGTGGCCATAAGAAAATCATTGGAATGACCTTAGTAGGGAGGAGAGAGTTAGATGTTCGTAGACGAACTAATGTGGTCATGAGGTCTCTTAGGAGTGCCAATGGAGATGAATAGAGATTTGTATAAAGTATGGATATTGGCACAAGTAACGCATCGTAGAGAATGTTGGAAGGGGATGTGATATTTCAAAGGTACTTGTGATATTCGTTAGGTATGAAAAATTTTCCGAAAATTTCTTAAGATTTAGTAGGTTTACCTATTATCTTGAAGTAGAACCATGAACAGAGCCAGTAGAAGGACCAAGATGAGTTGTAGTTAGTGCCTTTCCAAGGCAATTGTTGATGGAATGATTTTAAAGACAGGAATTGTTAGAAATTTCAAGGGATTCAAGATAAAGGTTGAGTTTCTTGGTAGTAAACGTGATGTGAAAGCGGTTGGATGGGTTGATAAGAAGGAGTATCGATCTTTTAGACTATGTGTAGAATTTCGTGAGTTGAAAGAGGTAGAAATTTGTTTGTGTTGGTGCTAAGAGAGGATGCCGGGATGATGTTAAGAATGTTGAATGGACGCTTTGGGTTTACGGTTATGCATTTGGCTTCACCAAAGTACTAGCGTTTTTCATGGAGTCAATGAACCGAGTATGCATGACCGTATATAAACGAGTTTTCATCGGGAGAATCGATGGCATCTTGATCTACTCAAAGTCTAAGAAGGAGAGTGAGGAGAATTATGTGTTGGCTTTGGAGTAGTTTAGGAAAAGGAATTATACGTGAGATTTTCAAGTGTGAGTTTTAGGATTAAGTTTACTATGATGAGCAGTTAGAGATGATGGCATATCATGGAACCAGCAAGGGCGAAGTGAAGAAGGACGAGGAGGCGTTTTGGAGGCTGAAGAGGTGGATTGGATAATGAGCAGATCTTGGCATTATCGAAAGTACTGGATGAATTCGCAAAGCATGACGATACGTGGAGCAAGGATTTGGATGCGTACGAGGACGACAAAGAAAGGCGATTGCTTATACGTTGCAGGAACTGAAGATTTAGAAGAACTAGATAAGACATAGTTGGTAGAGCTGGATTGTTAGATGTGCCTAGAATGCTAGAGGCATTTGGTGTACGAGACATAGAGAATGATCTATACAGATCATGAACGTCTCCAACATATATTCAGTCCTCTTGATTGAACATTTGGAAAAGGTGATGGGTAGAGTTAAGTGATGAAGGAAAGATGCAAGGCCAAGTACCATCTGGGAAAGGCGAGCATAGTTAATGAGAAATGAAATAAGAGGGAGGAAGTGATACTGAGACAAAATTTAGCTATATGGATGACGTGTTAGGAGGGTTTGGATGAAGGATGTAAGTTTCACGAGTAGTTGTCTAAAGCAGAGAACGCGTCAACATTTATGTTGCGTGGCTTGGACAAACATATGGAGAAAGTAGAAATAGACTATACTTCTAACATAGATAGGAGTAGCATAGAAAGGGAGGTGTAAGGAAGAAGATGGTAGAGGGCATACATAATGGGGTAGAGGAATAAGTACGATGAGAGTTGGGTGATACTCGATTGACTGAATAATTCATCCCATATTCTAAGAGGAATGAGATGTCAAGTAGTTGAGAAGTTGGAAGGATTGCGTACGGATTTGATGGAATATGAGTTTCTGCATAAAAAAATAGCCTAAGAAGTATGGAATGCTTTATGAAGGATTATGGCAAAGGAATAAACGATGGGAAGTAAGCATAGTATACCGTTGATAGACTAATGGTTGGTATGAGCATACCATAAGGATAATGGAGGAAGACGCCTAGAGCATTGGCTTGCGGTTTGGAGATAGTTGTAGATTGCATTTTGTTTAGGAAGAATTCTTCTACAAAGAGAATCACTAGTGAGAGGGGTGTATTCCTCATTGGTGAGAATGTAGGGAATAAAAGAGGATCGCCTAAATTATTGGCTGAAGATGAGATAGAAGATGGTATGTAAATTAAGATTATGGAGAGACAAGCAAGAAGTAGTATGGAGGAAGAATGGATTGAGGGAGCAAAGGGTTGTCAAGATAGTGTAGTGATATAGAAGGGAAAACCGTTAGGTCTGGTGATGGGAAATGTAGTAGAAACTGCTGGAGTTAATCCATAGAAGATGAGGTGGATCACCGTTACGGTGGGGTGAAGTTAGAGGCAGTCAACATATTGGACCGGAGTTGGAACGGAAAACTACAAGAGGTGGTGGTAGTGCTTAAGTAGAGGTTGAAAATGGCAAAGGACCGATAAGAGAGCTGTGTGGACAACAGACGTATGCTGTTTGGATTTGAGATTGGGGATAAGGCTATGCTATGGGTTTCACCATGGAAATAAGTGACGTGGTTTGGGAAGAAAGGAAAGTTATCACCTAGATTCGTGGGTCCATTTGAAATCCTTGAAAGGATTGGGCTAGTGGCGTATAGGTTGAGATTACCAGAAGAGTTTTGCAGTGTGCATGATATATTTCATGTGTCGAATTTGAGGAAATGTTTAGCAAAGACGGACTTGCAGGATCCGTTAAATGATATTAGAATAGATACGAGCCTTCTTTTGTTGAAGAGCCGGTAGAGATTATGGATCGTGAAGTTAAGACTCTAAAGAGAAGTAAGATATCGTTGGTTAAAGTTAGATGGAATTCGAAACGTAGACCAGAGTTCACTTGGGTACGGGAAGAGTTTATGAGGAACAAGTATCCTCAGTTATTTGCTAATGATGGTCCTAAGAAGTAATTCTCGGGACGATATTTCTATTAGGAGGGAGTGATTTGACAACCACGGTTTTGAGGTTCGTCACTTAGTTTTAATTTGTGCATATTTCGTGAAATTATGTGTCTTTATGTGTTTATGTGTTATTTGGTGTGAATAGAGTGTGGTTTGGACATCGTTTTCGGGTACGGGGTACCTTGTGAGTGAAACGATGTGTGAATTTTTTTCATGTTCATGAGTTCACATGTTAGTGACTATGAAATAAGATGGTGTTATTTAGTGGTTTTATGTATACGTATATGTATTAAAGAAAAACGTAAATTTACGATTTAAGGTTTAGCATTTAGAGGTCTCGAATGAGGTAATTAGTCGCGGGAGTAATTTTCAGGATGGTTTTAAGTCATTTAGGACTTAGTTAATTAGTTTATTTCATATTTCAAGAGTTTTTATAAAACTGTATATTTTACGTGTTTTACGGTATACGCGTAAATTTGACTAGTTTACGGTTTTGAGGTTTTGGAGGCTTTAGGAGCTGAAATAAATTAAGGAAAATTAAGGTAATATTATTATTACAATTATTAATAATAAAAAGGAGGAAAAAACGAAATTGAAGGGGTTAGGACGATTAAGTGAAAAAAAAGGAAAAAAAAAGAGAAAAAGTAGGGTAATTATATATGGCAATTATACTTGGGTTAGGATTGGTATTATAACTATATAAGGTGTTAATTAAGTTGAAACAAAACATAATCCATGGAGAAATCAAGAAGTCGACATTTTTTTGGGTTTTAGGGTTCTTCCTATTTTTTTTTGTCTTCCATTATTCTTAAGGTAAAAACATTCAAATCCCTTTTCAATTCATTCTTAATAATTATATGATGGATTTAGGTTAGGTTTAATTATAAAATCTGTATTCTAATGATATATCAATGATTAGAATAATTAGGGCTTGTAATTAAATAAATTATGGGTAATTAATTAGGTTAGTTTAATTAAATTCGTAATTAAAAATTGGGCATAATTTTTGGTCTATTGTATTGATCATTGATATGAGTAATTTTACTCATATCATTTGTAGCAATAAACATTCAATAATTGCATTAATATCATGAAAATGTCTTGTATATGTTTGTTTTTGTTTCGTGTGTGTAGGTACCAAGTTCGCGAAAACCGGCAAATATCTACACGAGTTTGAAGATAAAGATCAACAAAGCCAATATTCGAGCTCGACTTTAGCGGATTTCATCATTTGTCAAGTTTATGGGCCTAGTGGGTCCCACATTGGAGTAAATGGGCTTAAAAGCCCATTTAGAAAGATGATATAACTATTTGAGTGGATCAAAACCCATTTGAGGCCCAAAATGGAGAAGTTTAACACGGATGGGAAATTTAACATTGGGACAAAAGCCCAAAGTTCTCAAATAAGAAAACGGATGGAGTAATTTAGGGTTTGGTTTGTCAAAGTTATGAGTATTTATCTTCAGTCAAACGTGTATTCACACAACAAAAATATTAAAACGTCTCACCCACCCCCTTTATTCACCATTCACACGTTTTTATCACTTTCTCACACATTAAATAAAAGAAACCTTCGATATAACCTATGCTTTCTACTCTTCTTCTTCACCCCTAATAACCTGCAAAAGTTATTGTTTAAAAAACCCTAGATGAGTAAATCACAAAATTAATAGAGGGTTTTTACTCACACGTTTGATTCAAGTGTGTGGGATATAAATTCCCCAAGTTTTAAGGAAGAGAATGATGGAACGAGCATGTTACATGGCAGCAGATGATTGGAAGAAACACCTCATTTTCTCCAATCATCCAATCAGAAGGCATAAAAGAAACACAACTAGCACACACGGATGCCACGTTGGCGATCCGTGTGCTAGTTGTGTCTTATCAACCATCCGATCAAAAATAAGAGAGATAAAGAAGATCTAAGGGCTGGAATGAAGATGGAATATGCTATTAAGATGCGAATATACCCTCCTCAACAGCCTTGGGATGGCTATAAAAACCCCTCATTTCTATTGTAATTTTTATCCCTCTTTTACTTTACTGTTATGATGCAAACATAGGTTTAGGTTAAATTGTATTTTCATTTTCATAGTCTTGTAATCAGTTTTTCATTATCAATAAAAAGTTTTATTCGAGCTTAATTTTGTGTCGATTTACTTACTGTTGAATTTTAATTGCAATTTTTTCCTTTATAAATCTATTTTGTCATAATATGAAAGTTATTTGTTTAAGCTAATTTAATAGCTTTAACCTAATTATAAAGGTAAGAACTGGGAATAAACTTTCCCCACTGGAAAGTTTTAAAAATCAGTTCGTTGATCAAAGATGATGGTTCGAATAGATGGAGTTTGTAGTTCGTTTTAAGATATTGGTGATTGGTGATGGTTTCGGTGTCGATTCTATCTATTAGGTAGCTCAGCGCTAACCTACTGCTCAAAGGAATCTTCAAAAGTTTCCAAATCTTTTACTCATTTTCATGTTTGTTTATTTTCATTTAACTGTTTTCTGAAAGCTTGTTTGAGACTTTGGATAATCTGTTAAGTTGGTTTCGAGTTTGAGTTTTCTGATAGTAGGATATAGATCTGATTTATGCTTCGATTTAAGTTCATTATTTCAGATAAATTGATTATGAATTTGTTTCTATATTATGCTAGTTTTTAGGAGCTTAATCGTTTGACGAATTTGTGAGTAATGAACTCTCACTGCGTTTATTTTTCTTGTAAGCTTCGTGTTTTAAGCTGCTACCATAAAATGGTTTAGACCTGTGTAGTTAACATATTGATTTTTAAAGTCTGCTGTTTAGTATTTTTTTTGTACCTGCATAATAGGATTTATTTGGTAATAAACTTTAATTTTCATAACTGCTTAAATTAGAATGGATTTATGATCTGCTATGTAAGTTTAAGTTTTTATATGGAGTTTCATATGTCTGATTTAATTAGATCTTTGATTTATTCGTTCATGCTAGCTGTTAAAGATATGATGCATTGATAGTTACTGATTTGGTTCCTTATACTGATATTTAAGAAGCTGCTAGGTACTTTTGATCTATTCTGTTTGTTTTTCACTTGCTTTTGGGAATTACTTTAACTGCTTTATCAAATTTGGTTAATTTAGGTTGCTGGTTTATTTTACTTGATTTGCTAATTTTTAGCTGTTATTTGCAACTTGCTTATTTGATTTGAATTTGCTAACTTCAAGTGATCAGATTCTATTGATCTGATTCACCCAAAAGGCTGATATTCTTATCAGCTTATTACACAAGTTTTGTGTAAGCAAAAGTCACCTCCTGTGACTGAGTAAAACCATATCTGTAAAAAAAAATAATAATCACAAAAATATGTCATTTGCAGGTCTCGAACTCGAGACCTGCCCTTCATAAACCCAACGAGTTAACCAACTGGACTGACCTTTCCTTTTGGTTTTAATATCGTTTTAATTATTAATATAGACTGACTTTTGAGCTATCAGTTTTATCTAAATACTTTAGTTTAATTCTTTATTCTGTTTCTTTTAATTTTCTTATATATACTTTCAGTTTAAGTAGAATAATAAAAATAATAATAAAAAAATGTTTTTATTAATCTAGAAAGTTTAATTAGTTTATTTTACCAAATTGATTTTTATAATTTTAGATTCAAATATAAATAGTTTTTAAATAGATTTGTTTTAAAGTAAATTTTAATAAAGTTTATTAGTTTAAAAAGTTAATTAGATTTTTAATAGTGTAAAAGTTAATTTTAATTAAATAGAATTATTTTCATAGATTATTAAATAGTTTAAATTTTAAATAGTATTTATTTTTAAGTAATTGATTTAGATTTTAATAATAGCGGGGTTTACGATTCATGCACTTTAGGATAATTTTAAATAGATTAAAATTGGTAAAATTAATTTCTAGTTTAAAAACCGAAAACCAATTCAAATCAATTGTCCAAAACGAAACGAAATGTCTCAAATTCACTCGATCTTTGTGTACAACGAACTTGGTTCATCACGTGTTTAATTGAATTCGTCATTGGTAATATTAGTCTATTACTTTTTCCTAAAGGTAATTTTCTAATTTACCCTATAACGTAATCTAATTATCACTATACTATCACGATCACATCAAAAATTTTGGCGCCGCTGCCGGGGATCTTGTGTACGATTCGTTTTCGTGGAGATTTGTTGATCGTTGATTTGAAGACCCTTTCCGTCCTGGGAAAGTTTTGTTATTTTTCTATTATATAGTATGTATCGTTTTTCTCATTTTTTGTGAATAATATATTGTATTACGTAGCACAATAAATTTACATATTTTTCAAATAAGGCCTTAGTTGGGATTTCATCACCTAGCTATTGTAGTCGAATCCAAAACAAAAAAATAAAGGCAAAATAGATAAATACTAATAAGAAGTTTGAACTCGATTTATACAAATTATAAGGTGGGTATAAGGCGACGTGCTATAAAAGGCCGTCTAAGGAAAAAGGTTTTTAAGTGCTTTGTGCCACCTCGTTTCCTCGCTTGCTTGTGCGTATATTGAGAGGGACAACCTATTATTGGTTTGCCGACTCAAGTAGTAATAAATATTATTTTTGTAGTTTACTTATTGAACCTTGAGACGTTTAAGTTTTCACCTATCGTTTCAAAGTCGACCGAGGGTAATTTACTTCCATAGTAGTTATCCTTATTCCTTGTTTTTATCGATCATTATTGATTGAGCAATACCAAATAAGATACCAAAAATAATCTTCTTCTTGTCTAATTTCTTTTCTTCAATCCTCTAAATTCTCGTCTTTGTAGTGTATGCAATTACGTTCTTCTCGACTTGTGATTGATTTTAATAGGCTTGAAAATATTCCTCGTAGAAATAGAAATCGTCAACAACGAATAGTGGAACCCAAGCTTCCACCTATTGTTGTAGAGATGGCCGATAACCGAACAATGGAGGAATTGCTCCGTGCACCCACCGAAGGGTATGGGGAAGCAATCGTTGTGCCGGCTATTTTGGCGGATCATTTTGAGATTAAGACGGGTCTTTTATCGCTCATTCGTGCCGATCAATTTCATGGCAATGAGACCGATAGCCCGCATTCTCACATACAGAATTTTCATCGAATTACCTCGACTCTCAAGTTTAGAGATGTGCCGAATGACGTGATTAAGCTCATGCTTTTTCCGTACTCGCTCGAGGGTAATGCTAATCTTTGGTATGAGAAAGAACCATCGGGTTCGATCTTAACATGGGATGATTTAGTGTCTAAGTTTATGGATTACTTCTTTCCACCATCTAAGAAAAGACACTTTAAGAACGAAATCACTAAATTTGAACAAAAAGTGCATGAATCGTTTGGGGTAGCTTGGGAAACATTTAAAGATTTGTTGAGACAATGTCCACACCACGGTTTCTCGGAATTGCATCAAATAAATATTTTTTTATAATGGGCTTAATATGATTGAACAAGATTCTTTAAATGCCGCCGCGGGTGGTAATCTTTTAAGAAAAACTCCGAGAGACGCGTGGAGAATAATTGAGGATAAGTCGAGAGCACAATATTCACGAAACACATCGGTTGTTTCTAATTTGAATCCCGAGATTGCTAGATTGGACTCTAAGATTGATAGTTGATTTGCGACTTTGTTGAATGAGATTAGGAAGAATCCTCATGGATCCATTAATATGGTTGAGAATGTTTGTGTATCATGTGGTGGAGCACATCCTAATTATGCTTGTTCAACCACGGGGTTTGATCAAGCTAGTGCTTTTCCCGCGACGGGAACTTATGGCTCTAACGGTCAAGTTCCTCGTCAAAATCATGTTGCTCCACCAGGTTTTCCACCGGTTCAAAATAGGTACAACAATGGGAACAATGGGAATAATTTTAATCGTGGTAACCAAGGGAATTTCAATCAAGGAAATGGGTTTAATGCTAATCAAAACAACCAAGGTTTTCACAATAATCAAAATGAGTTGTCAAGCTATATCAAGTCAAATGAGGCAAATATGAAAGCTTTTCAAAACAACATGCAAGGACAAATTAATACTTTGAAACTCGATTTTCAAAATACGATTAAAGGGCAAAACAATAAGATTGAGCTTAATCAACAAAGGCTAGAGCAAAACCAAAATCGTATGCAATAAAGTATGGAGCAAAGTCAAAACAAATTGCTTTCGATGTTTGAATCTTTTATGAGTCAACCTTCCTCGTCTTCGGGTGGCTTACCTAGTAATACTATTCCAAACCCGAAGGGTGAGATGAAAGCTATAACCACACGTAGTGGGAAAGCTTTAGACGGACCTTTGCTTCCACATGTGAGTACCTCTCCGGTGAGGGAAGTGGCGCAAGAACCCGAGGTGGTTAAAGAAAAGGAAAGTCCTATTCCACCAAAGGTAGACCAATTGCCTATTCTGGAACCTGAGCTTCCGAAGACTAAACCTACACTACCCTACCCTTCGAGACTTAACCAAGAGAAGCTCCGCGAAAAGTCCAATGCTCAAATGACTACTTTTCTAGAAATGTTTAAGAATCTTTATATTAATGTTAGTTTCGCGGATGCATTGCTTTACATGCCTAAGTTTTCTTCGACTATTAAGAGATTGATGAATGATAAAGGGAAATTGGTTGAAGTGTCTACATCTTTAGATGCTAATTGTTCCGCGGTTCTTACACAAAAGCTTCCCAAAAAGCTTGGAGACCCGGGCAAGTTTATGATACCATGTGATTTCCCTAATATGGAAGAATGCTTAGCTTTAGCCGATCTTGGTGCTAGCGTAAATTTGATGCCTCTTTCCGTATGGAAAAGGTTATCATTTCCCGAGCTTACACCTACTAAGATGACTCTCGATCTAGCGGATCGATCAATCGCCTTACCAAAAGGAATAGCCGAGGACGTGTTTATCAAGGTAGGGAAACTCGTCTTTCCAACGGACTTTGTGGTTTGCGATTATCCTGAAGATTCTCGTGTACCACTTATTTTGGGAAGACCGTTTTTGATGACGGCTAGTGCTTTAGTTGACATGAAAGCGGGGAAATTGACTTTAAGTGTTGATGATGAAAATATCACGTTTGATATTGGTCATATCTCTAAATTTTCTTCCAAGTATTACGAGGAATCAATTAATCAAATTGATGTGATTGATGTTACTTGTGAAGAATATTCTCAAGAAGTGCTTGGATTCTCGGCTTCTTCTAAAAGTGGCAATCCCACTTCTTCGAATCCTATTATCTCTTCGGCTAAGCCTCCACTCACTCCATTTGAGGGAGGTGACTTCGTTCTTGAAGAGCTTGAGAATAATGGTTATTCAAAAATCGAAAAGGAAATTGATGATTACCTTAGCACACCATTTGATCCTAGTGAGTTTGATAGTGAGAATTTTGATCCCGAGGGAGATATTGCGTTGATTGAAAAATTATTGAATATGGATCCTTTTGAATCACCACCTATGGAATTAAAAGTTGTGAGTGAAAATGAGACTAAAGTGAAAACATCTATTGAGGAAGCACCCAAATTAGAACTTAAGGAATTACCCACTCATTTGGAGTATGCTTTTCTTGAGGGATCGGATAAGTTACCGGTGATTATTGCTAAGGGATTAAAGGAAAATGAAAAGGATGAACTCATCAAAGTGCTTAAAAAGCATAAACGGGTCATTGCATGGAAAATCTCCGACATTAAGGGTATAGATCCAAAATTTTGTACTCATAAAATTCTAATGGAGGATGATTATAAACCTGCTATCCAAAATCAAAGAAGGGTCAATCCAAAGATTCATGAGGTGATCAAAAAGGAAGTCACTAAACTTCTAGACGCCGGAATGATCTAACCTATCTCGGATAGTCCATGGGTTAGCCCCGTGCATTGTGTTCCAAAGAAAGGGGGAATGACGGTTGTTACTAATGAGGATAATGAATTGATTCCTACTAGACTTGTGACCGGTTGGCGTGTTTATATTGACTATAGAAAACTTAATGATGCCACTAGGAAGGATCATTTTCCATTACCTTTTATAGATCAAATGTTAGAGAGACTAGCGGGGAATGAATTCTATTGCTTTTGGATGGATTTTCCGGCTATTTCCAAATCCCCATTGACCCTCGTGATCAAGAAAAGACCACATTCACTTGTCCTTATGGAACATTTGCTTATCGTCGCATGCCTTTTGGACTATGCAATGCTCCGGGGACGTTCCAAAGGTGCATGATGGCCATTTCCATGATATGATCGAGAAAACCATGGAAGTCTTCATGGATGACTTTTCGGTTTTTGGGGAATCTTTCACTTCATGTCTCACTAACCTTGAAAGAATGTTGCAACATTGTGAGGAAACAAATCTTGTGCTTAATTATGAGAAATGTCACTTCATGTGCAAAGAGGGAATTGTGTTAGGACATAAGATCTCTAAGGCCGGTATTGAGGTTGATAGGGCTAAAATCGACGTGATTGCCAAATTGCCTCCACCCACCACCGTTAAGGGAGTAAGGAGTTTTCTCGGCCATGCCGGCTTCTATCGACGTTTTATACAAGACTTCTCTAAGATAGCTCGGCCTATGACCCATCTTTTGGAAAAAGAGACTCCTTTCATCTTTTCGAATAAGTGTATTCAAGCCTTTGAGATGCTTAAAAATAAGTTAACCGAATCTCCAATCTTAGTTGCCCCGGATTGGGACCTACCTTTTGAAATTATGTGTGATGCTAGTGATTATGCGGTAGGTGCGGTTTTGGGGCAACGTAAATCAAAACATTTCTTGCCTATACACTATGCAAGTAAGACTATGACGGATGCTCAAACAAAGTACACTACAACGGAAAAAGGAGTTACTTGCCGTTGTGTATGCTTTTGAAAAGTTTAGACCATATCTCGTCTTGTCTCAAACCATAGTGTATACAGACCACTCGGCTATCAAATATCTTCTTAATAAACAAGATGCTAAGCCAAGGTTGCTCCGGTGGATTCTCCTCCTTCAAGAATTTAATGTAAAAATTCTAGACAAAAAAGGAGCCGAGAATCTCGCGGCCGATCATTTATCTCGACTTGAGAATCCTCACCAAAGCGATCGAGAGAACAAGGAAATCAATGAAACATTTCCTCTCGAGACGCTTGGTATGATTGCTTTTCGTGGTGATGATAGTACCCCATGGTTTACGGACATCGTAAATTACCATGCGGGGATGTTTGTGATTAAGGGTATGTCGTCCCAACAAAAACGAAAGTTTTTCAAGGATATTTCCTATTACTTTTGGGACGACCCCTATTTGTTTCGTGTGTGCACGGATCAAGTGATTCGTAGGTGCGTGTTTGGCAAAGAAGCTCAAGATATCCTTAAATCTTGTCTTGAGGGACCCACCGGGGGACATCATGGTGCCAATGCCACCGCGAAGAAAGTCTTTGATGCCGGCTTCTTTTGGCCTTCCATATATCGTGATGACCAAGACTTGATCAAGACTTGCGATTCTTGTCAACGTCAAGGAAAGAACTCACAAAGGGATGAAATGCCTCAAAACATTATCCAAGTTTGTGAAATCTTGACATGTGGGGGATCGATTTTATGGGGCCGTTTCCATCTTCGAAAAGAAATAAATACATCCTCGTAGCCGTGGACTATTTGTCTAAATGGGTTGAAGCTAAGGCTTTGCCCACGAATGATGCTCGAGTTGTGGTGAACTTTTTGAAACAACTCTTTGCTAGGTTTGGAACTCCGCGGGCTATTATAAGTGATCGTGGGACCCATTTTTGTAATGAACAATTTGAAAAAGTTCTAAAGAAATATGGTGTCACTCATCGACTTTCTACGGCTTATCACCCTCAAACGAGTGGTCAAGTGGAGGTTTTAAACCGTGCTCTTTAAAGGATTTTGGAGCGAACTATTGGAGAAAATCGCACTTCATGGTCGGAAAAATTGGACGATGCATTGTGGGCTTTCCGTACGGCTTACAAGACGCAAATTGGTTGTACACCATTTAGGTTGGTCTACGGAAAAGCATGCCACTTGCCAATTGAACTCGAACATAAGGCGTATTGGGCTCTTAAGCATTGTAACTTTGATTTGAGGACCGCGGGTGATCATCGCAAGGTTCAATTGAATGAACTAAGTGAATTAAGGGATCAAGCTTATGAAAATTCTTTGATCTATAAAGAGAAGACTAAGAGGATTCATGACTCTAAGATCAAAAACCGCATTTTCAATGTTGGTGATCAAGTCCTCTTATTCAACTCTAGACTTAACATTTTCTCGGGCAAGCTTAAATCCCGTTGGTCCGGACCATTCACCATTGCACAAGTTTTCCCTTATGGCACCGTTGAGCTAGCTCAAAAAGACGGGCCTAACTTTAAGGTGAATGGTCATCGTGTGAAACATTACTTTGGAGGGGACATACCTACGGAGGTTGTCCCGGATCTTCAAACTTTCCCTAAGGACCAATGAATGCGGGGATCGAGTCGAGCTCATGACTCGGTGAACAAAAACGAGGTGCCTTGTGGGGGAGTCTCATACATTCTATCTTCTTTCTATTTTCTAACAACTAATAAGGCTTGATCTTTCAAGCTCGTGCTCGTGTTTTGTTGTGTTGTGAATCTTAGGTATGACCCTAATATTTGAAGACTCTCGTGTTTGGTTTTTGCCGGTCCACTTGATCTTCCATTCTTTGAATGCCAAAAAGGGGCACACTTTCTATCCCTTGATTTTTATCGACTAACGTTTTATCTTGAGGCATAATTAATAAACGGCTTATAGATTTGCGTACTCTTTCCATGCTAGGATTTTGCATTAGAATCTTCGTGTTTTAGCAAGGGGGTGTTACTCTTGAGCTAAGAAACATTGAGGACAATGTTTGGTTTTAGCATAGGGGAGTCAATCGATATAATCGCTTGCAATTGCTTTTGTCGTGTCCAAACGTAGTTGTTTTTCTCATTTTTCATAAAATTTTAAATTTTGTGTTATTTTTAAGTTTTAATAAATAAAATAAGTGTTTTTGACACGAATGTAGGCTTTCCGTTGGTGAAAATAAGAATAGTTTTTGACTCGACTCGGTTTTTAACCTTAGCTTTTCCTTAACGTATTTGAATTAAGTTTTGCTAGGCTTTTATATAGGGAGCTTTAAAACGCGAAAGTCTTAATTCATACGAGTTAAGAACAAGAACTTTTCGCAAGCTCCTATAATTGATCCTAGAAAGTCGTTTATCAAGGGAACTTTAAAACGCAAATTCTAAAACTTGAAAAAGTATAAGAAGATGCAAGATCCTATAGATGACTTGAAAACCCAAAACTTTGATTTAATAGGCTAAGTATCCATTGATTTCACATTTTTGGAATTTTACAATATGGAGAACAAGAGATGATAGAGTTCAATCATAAGTTTCTAAGGTTAAATTCTTCTTTGTGCAAGTATTTTTGTGTTTGATTTAATCTCCTCGTACTTACATTCCTCACTTGAATAATAATTGCTTAATAAATGAAGTTTTTAGTGGTTTAGGCTTGATATCTTAACTCGTAACTCCTTCTTTTTCTTCCCTTGTAATTAAAGTGAGAACACATTAAGGGTGTCAGCGTCATGGACTTTTGATCATGGGATTGCGGAAATTTGGCTTACTATAAATATCATATTAATAAAGAAGAATAAATAAAAACATGTTCTCTAGGAGCCTTCGGGTGGGAGTCATGTAGCACTAACCTTGTCATTAGAGCCTTAGGGTGTATGTCAAGGGGCGTGTTGAATAAAAATTGCTTCATAATCAAGATCCGTAAGGTGGGATGGTGAAGTCAATTCCCTTATTTTTGTCCAAGGAGCCTTAGGGTGTGGATTTTAAATAAGGAGCACAATTGCATCTTAAAGAGCCACAAGGTTTTATGATGTAGTTGTTGCTAACTCCATTAATAAGGTCAAAATTGACTTTGGAGTTTTTTATTGTTGCTTCTAAGTAGCCATATTAGCCAAATTTCGGGTCCGAGATTTATCCCTAAATCGTGTTAAGTTATCCTTGATGTGGGCTTTCTTTAATGACAACGGTTTTTTGAAGTCGAGGTTAGGTTTTGAGTGTTGAGCTTACACCGTTCTTGCCTTCATTTTTGGACTAATAAATATCAAAATAAGTCAAATGAGCCTTTGGGTGAATGACAAATAAAATCTAGAGATACAATTAGGAATAATAGGAGATTGAGTTTAACACAAATTACTTGTATGAGTTGGTTTAATTTTGGGGCTTATGATTGACAATGATCTTGTTTTTGCACTTGGCATGGAAAAGTGAAAAGTCGGGGACGATGAATCTGTTTGAGTTTTGTGATCCTTAAAGTTATTTTTCAAATAATGAAAGCAATACATTATGTCTTTGCAAAATAAAGTGTCAAGAGTTGAATAATGGTTTAGTTAGTGTTTTATTTTATCATTGCGTGAGGACACGACAATTGCTTAGCAAGGGGGAATTTGATATGAGTAATTTTACTCATATCATTTGTAGCAATAAACATTCAATAATTGCATTAATATAATGAAAATGTCTTGTATATGTTTGTTTTTGTTTCGTGTGTGTAGGTACCAAGTTCGCGAAAACCGGCAAATATCGACACGAGTTTGAAGATAAAGATCAACAAAGCCAATATTCGAGCTCGACTTTAGTGGATTTCATCATTTGCCAAGTTTATGGGCCTAGTGGGTCCCACATTGGAGTAAATGGGCTTAAAAGCCCATTTAGAAAGATGATATAACTATTTGAGTGGATCAAAACCCATTTGAGGCCCAAAATGGAGAAGTTTAACACAGATGGGAAATTTAACATTGGGCCAAAAGCCCAAAGTTCTCAAATAAGAAAACGGATGGAGTAATTTAGGGTTTGGTTTGTCAAAGTTATGAGTATTTATCTTTAGTCAAACGTGTATTCACACAACAAAAATATTAAAACGTCTCACCCACTCCCTTTATTCACCATTCAGACGTTTTTATCACTTTCTCACACATTAAATAAAAGAAACCTTCGATATAACCTATGCTTTCTACTCTTCTTCTTCACCCCTAATAACCTGCAAAAGTTACTGTTTAAAAAACCCTAGATGAGTAAATCACAAAATTAATAGAGGGTTTTTACTCACACGTTTGATTCAAGTGTGTGGGATATAAATTCCCCAAGTTTTAAGGAAGAGAATGATGGAACGAGCATGTTACGTGGCAGCAGATGATTGGAAGAAACACCTCATTTTCTCCAATCATCCAATCAGAAGGCATAAAAGAAACACAACTAGCACACACGGATGCCACGTTGGCAATCCGTGTGCTAGTTGTGTCCTATCAACCATCCGATCAAAAATAAGAGAGATAAAGAAGATCTAAGGGCTGGAATGAAGATGAAATATGCTATTAAGATGCGAATATACCCTCCTCAAAAGCCTTGGGATGGCTATAAAAACCCCTCATTTCTATTGTAATTTTTATCCCTCTTTTACTTTACTGTTATGATGCAAAAATAGGTTTAGGTTAAATTGTATTTTCATTTTCATAGTCTTGTAATCTTTTTCATTATCAATAAAAAGTTTAATTCGAGCTTAATTTTGTGTCGATTTACTTACTGTTGAATTTTAATTGCAATTTTTTCCTTTATAAATCTATTTTGTCATAATATGAAAGTTATTTGTTTAAGCTAATTTAATAGCTTTAACCAAATAATAAAGGTAAGAATTAGGAATAAAATTTCCCTACTGGAAAGTTTTAAAAATCAGTTCGTTGATCAAAGATGATGGTTCGAATAGATGGAGTTTGTGGTTCGTTTTAAGATATTGGTGATTGGTGATGGTTTCGGTGTCGATTCTATCTATTAGGTAGCTCAGCGCTAACCTACTGCTCAAAGGAATCTTCAAAAGGTTCCAAATCTTTTTATTTTCATGTTTGCTTATTTTCATTTAACTGTTTTCTGAAAGCTTGTTTGAGACTTTGGATAATCTGTTAAGTTGGTTTCGAGTTTGAGTTTTCTGATAGTAGGATATAGATCTGATTTATGCTTCGATTTAAGTTCATTATTTCAGATAAATTGATTATGAATTTGTTTCTGTATTATGCTAGTTTTTAGGAGCTTAATCGTTTGACGAATTTGCGAGTAATGAACTGTCACTGCGTTTATTTTTCTTGTAAGCTTTGTGTTTTAAGCTGCTACCATAAAATGGTTTAGACCTGTGTAGTTAACATATTGATTTTTGAAGTCTTCTGTTTAGTATTTTTTTTTGTACCTGCATAATAGGATTTATTTGGTAATAAACTTTAATTTTCATAACTGCTTAAATTAGAATGGACTTATGATCTGCTATGTAAGTTTAAGTTTTTATATGGAGTTTCATATGTCTGATTTAATTAGATCTTTGATTTATTCGTTCATGCTAGCTGTTAAAGATATGATGCATTGATAGTTACTGATTTGGTTCCTTATACTGATATTTAAGAAGCTGCTAGGTACTTTTGATCTATTTTGTTTGTTTTTCACTTGGTTTTGGGAATTAGTTTAACTGCTTTATCAGATTTGGTTAATTTAGGTTGCTGGTTTATTTTACTCGATTTGCTAATTTTTAGCTGTTATCTGCAACTTGGTTATTTGATTTGAATTTGCTAATTTCAAGTGATCAGATTCTATTGATCTGATTCACCCAAAAGGCTGATATCCTTATCAGCTTATTACACAAGTTTTGTGTAAGCAAAAGTCACCTCTTGTGACTGAGTAAAACCATATCTGTAAAAAAAAAATAATCACAAAAATATGTCATTTGCAGGTCTCGAACTCGAGACCTGCCCTTCACAAACCCAACGAGTTAACCAACTGGACTGACCTTTCCTTTTGGTTTAATTATTAATATAGACTGACTTTTGAGCTATCAGTTTTATATAAATACTTTAGTTTAATTCTTTATTCCGTTTCTTTTAATTTTATTATATATACTTTCAGTATAAGTAGAATAATAAAAATAAATAAAAATAATAATAAAAAAAATGTTTTTATTAATCTAGAAAGTTTAATTAGTTTATTTTACTAAATAGATTTTTATAATTTTAGATTTAAATAAAAATAGTTTTTAAATAGATTTGTTTTAAAGTAAATTTTAATAAAGTTTATTAGTTTAAAAAGTTAATTAGATTTTTAATAGTGTAAAAGTTAATTTTAATTAAATAGAATTATTTTCATTATTATTAAATGGTTTAAATTTTAAATAGTATTTATTTTTAAGTAATTGATTTAGATTTAAATAATAGCGGGGTTTATGATTCATGCACTTTAGGATAATTTTAAATAGATTAAAATTGGTAGAATTAATTTCTAGTTTAAAAACCGAAAACCAATTCAAATCAATTGTCCAAAACGAAACGAAACGTCTCAAATTCACTCGATCTTCGTGTACAACGAACTTGGTTCATCACGTGTTTAATTGAATTCGTCATTGGTAATATTAGTCTATTACTATTTCCTAAAGGTAATTTTCTAATTTACCCTATAACGTAATCTAATTATCATTATACTATCACGATCACATCAATCATATCTAGAGTTTTATAAACTTTTAGATTGCGATCTTGTAGTCCTTGGATAGGTAATTGAATTAGATTTCAAATGCAAGAAACGAGAACTGAATTGGAGGTAAGGAAGTGTGTCAAAAACAGGTTACAACAGTCGGAGGTCAAAACAGTTTTGAAATCAGTCGGGTTTAATTTAATGTTTTAAGGTAGTTAGGGTAATTAGGAGTACAATTGAACTTTCAAACGAACATGAGAGTTAGTTTATATGTTATATAAGATATCTGGAAGAGGGCTAATCAATTAGGATAGTGGAAGACCCTCTGATCATTACCAACTTTTCATATGTTCAAAATCAGTAAATTCTGGATAGGTAAAAGTATATATATATATATATATATATATATATATATATATATATATATATATATACTAGCGTCGTAACCCGCCCAACGGGCGGGGTCGTTTCGTAAGTCTTTTTTAAAAGTACGTTTATGTATTAGTTTTATCTGTTTGTAGTGGTACCCGTTTTTGTCAAAAGAAAACTATTTTTGATATTTTTAAACCTTGGTTACTGATGAAATAATTTTCCTCATTTCTCTAAAGACATTTTAAAAATAATTATTTACATTTTAAATAACGTGAATGTATTATTTTAGTGTGTTAGTAGATCTGGTGGCAATGAGATTCCTTTTTGTTAAAAAAAGTTAAAAGGACACTAATCTGTGATATTTTTATGCCTCGGTCTCTCCAACAGACGTGTTTTATCTAATGTGAATTTTTGATTATACAAATATAATTTCTAATAATATACAAAATACTAAGTAGAAATAAATAGTGCTAAATGAGCGAGTACACTTCATAATAATGTGGATAATTATAAGTGGGTGTAGTGGGTTGCAAACTTCGTATTGAAATCGATATTTTTCACGATCAAGTAATATTTGTTTAGAATTAGAGTATTTGTTTTAGCATAAATTTGTTCAAGAAGCTATCAAGTAAAAGCGTTAGAATTGAACCAATTATATTAACTATGAACAAACTAATATGAAGCTCAGGCCAAGTGCAAATAAAAATGTCGGTCTTTTATCTAAACCATGTTTCTTAAAGGCTTGGATTAGTGGCAGAAAGGTAACCCAATGCTTGTATGAATTGATTGTAATTTATCAAAGCACATTGGTTCACTAAGCATATTTTGGATAGAGAAATATTTAGTGGCATAAATAAGATGAGTGATCCTGTATTAGGCTGCACACAACATTGATCCAGTGCGACTTTAATTTTTTTATGTTACATTAGTTTTTTCTCCAGTGACTTACAACGATCTATTTGGTCTAACAAGGCGACCTAGTGTGACAAATTTCAATTTTTTTAATATAATTTTTTTCAAATAATTATTTAAATAAAATAATAAATATTACAATAATATTCATATTTAAATATCATTAAAAAATGATTTAAAAAACTTAATTAGAGACAAAAAGGATAAAACACATTGGTAAAACTAACTCAAAAAATGGTCAAATTAATATATATTGTCAGGAATTAAAAAAAAATATATTAAAATTTAGAAATTTATAACAAAATGTATCTAATTAAAATATAATTTAAACTAAATAAATTTAATTTAAAAAAATTAGTAAAATATAAATAAAAGAGAAATGAAGGATGACCAGTTACACAAATAGATGGTGAGGGCGAACGAATTGTTGGATGATTCGGTCGTCTGATTTTGTCGACTCGATCGCTGTAACGGGTCGAACGAGTTCGACCACGATCGCGACCGACTGAGTCGACTACCGTTGTGCCTAGCCTTATTAGTGTGATATCAACCTGTAGCCATAGAAGATCAGAGTTGTTTAATGTATAAACAATACATGTAGTAAGCGATTCAAATACAAAGCTTACATTATAAATACTAATGTGATTTAACAACCTACTGGTCAGCATTATAATATGAGTTACACAAAACTATAAATATATTTTTTAAATTCTTATTTAAAATTCTTCATTTATACATACTTTGTATATCAATGTATTCAAAAAGCATAGTGGTTTTTTTTATCAAAGCGAATGCGATAATAGAAGAACTTTGACCAAAAGGTGTTTAGTTTAATATAAAAAATGACCCACTTATTATACAACCTTCTAAATCCACGAATTCTACAACTGCAAACATATTCCAGAGGATGGGACTGACATGCCCACAAAGTTTTTACAGAAATTGTTTATTCGTCGAAACTATTTCGATCAGTCTTTCAGGCTCTTTGAATCTCTTCTATGTAGACACTGCTTGTTTCATCTAAGAAGCTATCTCATAACCTTGAAAGTGGAACAGTTAGTTATGTTAAAAAGTTAGATAACATGGTAAATATGCGGAACAAACAAACCAATAATGAGCGCAGATGAGAATCATACCATGCAGTGACCATCTACAAAAACCAGTTGAGGCTGGTTTGGCAAGCCGAATGGTAAAAAAATACCTTGCCAAAACCACCAAAAAGCAGTCTCGGCCTGAACCCATTTTTTTTAACGGCAGTTTGGTGCAGCGGAGTATCTTGCGTGCCACCGAGGCACCAAGTCTCTCAACCCGTAACCCGCCCAACGAGCGGGGTCGTTTTTTTTGTTGTTTCAAAGAGTTTATTGTTTGTGCATTTTTAGTTTATTTTTTTCAATTTAATCTTTAATAATATTACTCTTCTTTCCTTTAATGGATACCCATTTGCTACCAATGAAAATTGCTTCTCATCTTGAATTGAAGTGAGTGGTTTTACATCAATATAAACCATAAAATTCATACACAATATAAGGATCCTTCATTTTGTTAATCTTTTCAAAGAGTATGTTTGTGTGTTAGTTTTTTGTCTTTACATTTATGGTTTGGTTTTCTGGTTTTTTTAGCCCAGGCCACCTAGTGATCGTGTTGTCCTTTTGTTTTTTGTTTTTGTGATTTTTTTTACAGTGTTTTTGTTTTTTGTATTAACGGCGTAACTCGTCTAATGGGCGGGTTCGTTTCATAATTTTTTAAAGTACCGAATTTAATATACATATGATTACCTAAACTATATTTTGACAATAACGTTTGGGCCAGTTAGAGGTGGGCAAACCAAGTTTTTTTTGTTAAAACCAGATTGGTTTTTAATCCGGTTCGGATATTGTCAATTGGTCAACAAACCAGTTTGACTTAAACCGGATCGGTTTAAAACCTGTTTTTGGTTAGATTTTATTCAGTAATAACCGGATTGGATTAGTTTTAACCTGTTTTAAACCGGATCAATTTGGTTTTAATCGAATTTTTACTGTTTTTTAATCTGGTTCCGATCATTTTATTAAACCGGTTATGAAACACCGGATCAAATGGTTGTGCTGGACTTCTCGTGCATGTAACTTTGTGGTTCATCAAGTTGTGAAAGTTGCATATGCTTCTAATGTAAATTTCATTTGGCATGATAGTTTTCCTTGTGATATTACCTCCTTGGCGAGAAATGATACTTTGTAATGTTTTTTGCTTCGGCTTTTTAATACAGTTTAATGTTAAAAAAACAACATCGGATCAGGAACCGATTTTTTTGCCCGCCTTCTTAGGTGTCATTTGTGTCTATATTAGTTTTTATTCTTTATAGTTTATTGGGTCGTACTCTATGAATACTACTTATCAGTTTGCTTATTACCTAAGTTTGATTACTTTGGACCTTTATAGTAAGAGAAACGAAATTCATAACCATAACTATTAGGAGTCTACTGAAACACTCAGAACTGATCAGTCTAAGTGCGCGTATAAAGACCTTCTAGGTTCTCTCAAGTTTGAGTTTCTTTTACCATCTAATTCTTTTCATATGTGTTTGTTACATACTTATTGGCCAATATCTTAGCTTCACTCAATTATTTAATTAATTTGTATGGACATTGTTGAGGATCGGGGGTGTGGTAAATTCGTTATTGGCAATGAGCAGTTTTCCGCTTCCCTCTTCTACCTTCCAACAATTTTAGAATCATACAAAACTTATGACGACAGTGTTCTGATCAAAACAACATATGTTGGCCAAGTATGTTTTATCTGCCTTTTAATTATTACAGGTTCTCCAGATGCACATGCTTCATATGTTAGTCTACTCACACCTCTATACTGTATATAATTCATTTTCTGGACTGAATATTCACAATCATTTTCAAAATGCACATCCAAACACCCTACAAATAAAATAAATATTTCTTGTTCAAGTTCATTACAGATTTGCATTTATTCATAGCATCTTGATCAAAGTATTATACAATTACAACAAGTCTATGATCCTATCTATATTTTTTTTTTTTTTTGAAAAAGATCTTGATTGGTTTAGCACATATAATTCCTTAACATTGGTTTTCACATATGGATATGACCGAGAAATATGAATCTGGTGTCGGGAACTCGTGACACTATGAACAATGCAGCACCAGTACCTCCACCGGATCCAAATACTTCACAGGCTGCAAACGCTGGAGAGCCTGAAAGAATCAATTTTGACGAGTCTCCGGCACCTCCACAAGATCCAAATATTTCACAGGTTGTAAATGTTGGAGAGCTTGAAAGAACCGATTCTGACGAGTCTGAATATTCAATTTGATTTTTCACATTTATACAACTCAAAAGCTGGTATGGTAATTGTGTTGCGCTAATTTATAACTAAATGGAAATGTAAGGGTCATGAGGATACCTCCTCTTCAAAAAGTTCCTCAAGGACACGATTATGATAGTGCCATGCTCACCACACATATTAGTTAGAAGTATCCATTCATATATTATGCATCAAATATTAGATAGTATAAATAAAAATATTTAATGTCAAAATTGACAAAGAAAGACTTAGAAAGTCATAAACTGGATGCACCAACCATGAAGGTGAGTTGATCAAAGTGAGATGTGATATTTGGATTTGGATTATGATCCATGTACCGAACAAAGATTTTGCAACATCTCTCTTACCTTTACTACTTCCATTTTCAAGAACTTCCATTTTCAAGAAGATTAACTAAATCAGTAACAACACCTGATAAACCAATTAATTTTCCAAATTTCCCCACAATGACATCTAAAAGATGTTGATCACAACTCAACAGGAAAGACTGAGAGAAAGATATGCAACAACTTGTTGGGGCTTTGGCTATTAGATTCCCAGTATTGACCGCCCTCCACTTCTTCACATAAATCCAGTCCAATATCATGCGGCAAGGCGTACAGATTTCGGGCATATAATGTTAGAAGGCACCTATATCAGAAGGAATTCTACGCCATAATGGTTCCCTACTTGAAATCCTCCAACGACTACACTTTTAGGATGCTAGATATCCGTTACATCGAACTCCAAATACCTCTTTCTACTGCAAAAGGGGTGTTTGGCTCCTGTTTTATCAACAACCGAACACCCCTTTTGCAGCAGAAGAGGTGTATGGCTACTGTTTTAACAGCGACCAAACACACCGTTTGCAGCAGAACAGGTTTGTTGTTTGATATCAGTAGAACCCGACTTTAGCTATACTTGTATATCCTGCAACTTAGATTTTATGCGACAAGTCTCTGTATCCCTTCAAAGATCTGCATACTGCCATCTTCCAACATTGTTTAGTAGTGCCATCTTTCCCTCAATGATACCTATTCGTTGTTTTCTTTTCATTAATATGTGGCATATCGCTATCTTTCCAATAACTTTGGATCTGTGGATGTGCCATATATGCCACATTGTGCGGTTGCATTCCCTTCATTTCTAAAGTCTTCCTTTGCTTTTGCATGTATGTCTCATGGATTTTCATTGGTGTCTTCCCTCATCCAGATAAGCTCTATTAGTCTCAACAATAACCTTCTTGATGCTTCGCAAAACTTTTTTGAAAATTTTAATGGATATTTGCTTTTAATGGAAGTTTGGTTTCCTTTTAAAGATTAAACTTTGCTCATAAACTATGGCTAATTTTCCTATCTAATTTAGCAAAAATATTTGAATAAATAGCACAAATCAATCTAACCTGCGCATACAGTACTTGTACTCCGAGATCCTCATGTAATCTTTCTCCTCTTCTTCCTGTTGATCAGCAAATCCAATTTTGCACAAGTCACATACGTCTCAGCAAAATGAACAAACCCACACCTCTTGCCTAGCCGGATCTTTATCCGGACTAAGTGTCTGTATTCAAACATAATAATTAACGTCACATTAATTAAAATCACATTAAAAAATATTTGTATTACCTCCAGCTGTCTAAACCACTGCTTATGTTCTGTAAGGCCTATCCAGACAGTACTTCTAGCCTCTGCAGTTTTGTTGAGTTGATCTTACCTTGAAGAGCAAGTAGCGTGAGCCCGTGAGCTGAACCACATAGAGTATCCAAGACTAACCCTAATGTTTGAAATCAAGAGTGTCCTTATCCCGGAACCTGTACTGCCTCCAAGTGAATGGCAGACCTGAAAACCCGTGTTAACGTTGACATCACCTCTGACCAGCCATTTCTTTTACTAATATCCCTTTATGTCTGCTCTACCATCACATCCGACTACGGTCGCACTTATGTGGCATAAGAAAATTCCAAACACCCCTAAAAAATCTATTAAAGTAGTTTTACGATCAAAAGTGCTTATATGTAAAGGATTTAAAATTATCATTACAGGCGTGACTTATAGATTAAGTTTGGAATGCCAAACTTAATGATAGTGAATAATATGAAATTTTATTATATTACCAGTGTAACATCCTAAAGCAGCTGACTAACCCTGGAAACATTATAAAATGGTCCAAATGGATGGCAACCAGCTGCGAGGAACCAATTCACGACAGCCCTTTCATGAATATGAGAAACCCTCTCATATGGTGCCCTCAATCCACCCACGACTGAAGCTACTCCAGCCACTATATGTGGCTGCACTTGGGACATAACATCATGTAATATCTCTGTTTCTGACACATAATTGTGAAATGAAGACCAGCCATAAAATTGTATTCAAAATCACATTTCGATAACACATCACCAATGGGTGTAAAGGAGTAAGTCTTTTTTATAATTATTACCCATAATATGCCTTCTCATAATGACACCCGTGCCTTCTCATATACTGGCAATGAACCTCTTTGCCATGCCTCACAGCTGCCAAACCTGCACAAGCACGAATTATAGTTCCAAAACTATAAAGATCAACCTCATCCAAATACATTTTGTGATCATAGTTGACCCTTCTGAATTGAGAAGATACATATATATACCATATGGCCTAGTCTATAGAATCGAAGAACTCAAGATGCAGTGAATACGCCCAGGTGTTCTCCCTGCTGTAATTTCAGAAGATTACTCAGGCGTTGTAGGGGGTCTTTACTTGCACAGGAGCACGTAAAGTTATATAATTCATCGCAACAATGGTTTCTTATACATTTGATTAATTGAGATTCAATAACAAACCTTCCTGATTATAACTCTTTTATTTTAGTATTGTTTTTATCTTTGAGAAACACGTTAGCCAAGTACTCGACCAGTAGTACGTGTTGGTGTCCATATAAAAAAAACCAAAGAAAACCTTTACGAACTGGGTGTGTACCCGCACGTCCCGAACTTTCTCTCAAAATAGTTGTTGTCCAGAACTTGTTGTCAAAAAACATTAGCTGTCAAAAGACG
Source organism: Glebionis coronaria (assembly GCA_025667525.1). NCBI lineage: Eukaryota > Viridiplantae > Streptophyta > Magnoliopsida > Asterales > Asteraceae > Glebionis > Glebionis coronaria. Next base: position 90,105,910 of record CM046879.1, on the reverse strand, counting down.
TTTGCTGTCCGGAACTTGCTGTCAAAATAGCTGATGTCCTGAACTTGTTGTGAAGAAAAATTTTCTGTCAAAGAATGCTTGCTGTCTGGATGGCGTGGATAGAAGCAATCTTGTTAGTAAATATGGCATGTGATAGACCAAGAAATAGAAATCACATTTACACAAACTTGACACTAAACATAAAAGTAAAACAGAAGTTAATAAGAACATATAATAGACCTCGAGTGACTAATTCATATTTGGGGTTCCTATCGCCCTACGCACAGACCTACGCAACAGAAACCATTTACTAATATTAAGAAAGTAAAAATATATTATATAGACTAATCATGATGGGAGGTCAATATATATAAATTTCATTCATAAGCACACTTTCAAACATATAACATTTATATGGGTTCACTTTTGACCGGTTTCACAAGAAGATCATCTTATTTACAAAAATGCCATTGGGTACAGATTTAAGTAATTGACCCATTTCTACGAACAAACCCTTTTGACCAAAATGACATAACTTATTACTCAACCTACCTGGACTTTCTTTTATTTCAAATCAAATTCAGCAATGAAGCTATGGATCAATATCAATTCATTATATCATAATATTTCAGAAAAATGGCAGAATATAGTTGCTGGTATTCTTTTACATGCAAGACCCGGTCCTAGGTTAGAAGTTAAAGGTTGGCCAAGTCAATGTCCTGATCTTGTTTGTAACTTGTACCGTGTGTCCGTGTCACTGGTATAGAAAATGTATATGTTTTGTGTCCATGTCCAAATTTGTTGAGATCCATTTGGCCATTTTTCTATCTTTATATTTAAATAAGAAAACAATTTAATCGATAAAAATATACAAAGTACATTGCGTGGACCGGGCATTAAGGGCCTTAAAGCGCTACATGTTTAACAAAGACTTAGACCATCTCAGGATAATGATTGTAAATAAAAACTGAGAGGTTCTTTAACTGAAAAATAACTATCATGATAGTTGACTACAAATAGTAAAATACATACCAAGGATGACCAAGCTACACTGCACATATAATATGCATTTCAAATCACAAATTATATTAGGAAGTAGGGAATGTGAACATTTAGTAATAAGAATTTGATGAAGCACAGTCCTTAATTCCGAGGTGAGATGTTCCAGGGGCTTCAGGCATCACCTTTCCGTAGGTCTCTTCAAAAAATGCAACTCTAGGCCACAATAAGCAATCCATTTGATTATCTTTAGTACTTGTTTTTGGTTCCCATCAACGAATGAATAGATTTGTGGTAACTATTAGTTCAACAAAATAATGGCTTCATAGTTACTCTTATTTTTTTAAATATTACAGGATATGTACGTTTTGTAGGTTTAGATCTTTCAGAAACGTAATAAGGAGTAAATAAGGAGTACCTGCAGTCGGGTTCGGAAAAGGAGTCCAGGAAGTGCTAAAAACAGAAAATAATAAATCTCTAAGTCAAGTATGCCGAAATATAATAAAGTATGTGATACCTTCTGATTTCTTTGCTTTTGATTCAACAGCTCCTTTCGCAAATGGCCCACCAATTGCTTCTCAAAAACATCAAGCAGCAAGGATTAACGGTGAGGAAGTCTCGGAAAGCTGAACACATGCCTCGAGTATAACTTGTGCTTCTTTGGTAAATAAGTGATAACTAAGATACTCCTAGTTCGTACATAAGCAACATATATGAGCATTGAAAAATAAAATTTTGACTTCCAGATGTTGATACTAATGATTATTCTAAATCAACAAACTAATAATCTTTCTTTACACCCAAAAATCATGGAATGGGTTCGAGTTGAACGGAAAATAGCATTCTATATCGAGGAGCTGATCCATAGAGATATACATATAACTACATTTGCTTCTATTGATCAATAAATTTTCTAAAACAATTCTAGAGATACTCACAGTGATAGTCAAAACATGTTATGCGTCCTCCATCTTCGCCTTCTTCCTGCGTCCAATATCAGGTAGGTTGAACCACCTTTACACTTCATCTTTTAACCTCTCTAAAGTAGTGTGTATAATGAAGAGTGTTTGAAGTTACATACCGACACTCTTTAACACATGTATCATATTCCTTAACTAATTTCTGAATATTAAATGAAAGAGCTCACTTATCTGCAGGAAGATCTTTTCTATCAAAAACCACTCATCCAGGACACAAAGGTTCCGTGCTTCATTCCAGCCTATGTCATGATAGCCGACAGTAAACAGCTCTTTGCTTAAGGCAAGAACTGTAGATATGATGGGTCCAACAAACCTCTTTTTCTATCAAAAACCACTCATCCAGGACACAAAGGTTCCGTGCTTCATTCCAGCCTATGTCATGATAGCCGACAGTAAACAGCTCTTTGCTTAAAGCAAGAACTGTAGATATGATGGGTCCAACAAACCTCTTTTTCTATCAAAAACCACTCATCCAGGACACAAAGGTTCCGTGCTTCATTCCAGCCTATGTCATGATAGCCGACAGTAAACAGCTCTTTGCTTAAGGCAAGAACTGTAGATATGATGGGTCCAACAAACCTCTTTTTCTATCAAAAACCACTCATCCAGGACACAAAGGTTCCGTGCTTCATTCCAGCCTATGTCATGATAGCCGACAGTAAACAGCTCTTTGCTTAAGCCAAGAACTGTAGATATGATGGGTCCAACAAACCTCTTTCGAGTGGGAATACACCACGCGTTGCGGTGGGACATATTCATTCATTTCTAAAGTGTTATCATAACTCTTACAACATTGTTGTGCGCCTATCAACAATATTACACAATACATAACAAATATTTCAGAATTCATGTATACAGAGTCATTACACAAGAAGCTCAGGTCTGCAAATCCACAACGGAAACCAAAATGCCAAACTACCAAAATAAGGAAATGTGAATGTAATAGGCAAAAATATCCTATAGTAGAAATGAAATCCCTTACATAAGATCATAACATCTGATTTGTCAAAGTGAGAACAATTCCAGATGTGATCTTCAAAGCAAGCAAGATATCATAGTAAAGATAAAATAGAAAAGATTTAATCAGTCATGAATTACTGGCCCAATGATCAAAACTCGAAATACATACCTGAAGGAAAGTGCGCTTGGTTCTGCTGTGAAGAGCCTTTACTCCACACAGTTTTCCACAACAGGTGTTCCACAAGTATCCTTCCAGGCAAATGTTCCACTGCGTGAATCCACCTGGCAGGCAACCATAATTAGAAGTTTGAAACTATAATCATGAATTTGCAGAGCTATAATTATTCGGTACAACCAAAGTGGAATCACTTTTTACGTAAATTTATCTATGCTAAGGAATTGAGGCCCAAGCACTAAACATTGGAAAACATAGACAGAATAAGACTCTACTGGAGGTAAAAGTTACGTAGAGCCATATTTATTAAACAATAAATTCAATAACAGTTGCTGAATAAGGTATTGATAGATTCAATGCCATCCGCCCTATATCAGAAACTAAATTGTGTGAGTAAACCAATCAACTAAAGTGATAAAAAGGTAACCTAATCATAGTTGCTGATTAAGGTATGGGTCTTCATTTGTTGTCTCCTTTTTGGTAGCTAAATACCCCACCTACGGTTCCTGCAGCACCAGCTACAGGGATCTTCATGTTATCATAGAGTTTGAACTCCTGTATAAAAGTCAAAGCTTGAATCATGCTGATATTCCGTATACTTTAAAGCATATATTTGCAACAGGACATCCAGGATAAATATAACCTATCATATAGTCAGTGATAAATATAACCTATCATAGGACATAGGTCTTTGAATAATTTATGAAAAAGTAAGATTAAACTTGTTTAGTAGATAAAGAATGATGATGATAAGAATGAATTTTGTTTTTTTAAAAGATTCATACATACCGGAAATAATAAAAATTGTCATTGTTCTGTTGGACCCGATCCATTGCAAAAGCTTGTGGAGGGTGCTGATATTAGGATTTATTGAGAAGGTGATGTTAATAAGGATTTTTTTGGTGGAAAAAAATAAACTATTGCAAAAGCTTGTGGAGACTGATATTAGGGTTTATAGAGAAGATGAAGTTATTAAGGATTGTATTCCAGATGATAACGATGGCTTAATATAATATAATATGTTTGGATGTATATCTTTTTCAAGAATTTATTAACATTGTTTTGGATAGAAAATCATCAAAAATAATCTGGCTTAGTGGTAAACCTGACTACTTCTTAACCAGAGGTCACAAGGTCAAATCTTGTGCTTGACATTTTTTTAAAATAATTTCCGAAAATGCTATTAGAAACGCGATTTACAAAACCGCGTTTCCAAAACGCGATTTCCATAAAACTGCGATTTTAAACGGAAAATTCGTGGAATTTGGAGATTTTCTAGGGAATACTCAAATACTATTGGCTAAAAGATGTGACTGGGATATGACTGGGATTGAAACTGTGGTTTCAAATCATAATTATACCTATATATAATATAGATATATATATATATATATATATATATATATATATATATATGGAGGCCTTAACAGTAGCTTTAAGGTTGCGGCCAAATAGGGGAGTTAGCGGACACATGTAAGAGCATAGGTTTTCTTTTACAGGGCATATTATTTTGGTAAAGGGGGTGTTCGACCCATAGTTTGAAGTATGAAAAACGGGACTGTATTGGGTAAAATGTTAACGGGACGGGTTATGAACTTAACTAAGTTAAGGGCTTATAGAGGGGTGTAATGGGATGCTTATAGCACGTAAATGAGGTTAAGTTGGAGGAGAATGTTAGATATCCATCATAGATTAATGAGCCATTTTGGTATGTGGTTTATGTGTTGATTGTATATGTTTATGTGTTTACATTTTCTCTAGAGCGTGAATATTTAGAGAAGCTTGATCAGGTGAGTTTCATAGTCCCATATCTTTTAATGATATTGACTTCCAGATGGGATGGAAGAGACACTCGTTATGGTTTTGTAAATTGTTGTTGTGAATGTTTTATGATTGGTGATGGACTTGTGTGTACTTATGTGATTAACTACTGATTGATTCATGATTTTTTTGTGATTTGACTTGGTACCAAGGGGATGTTGAGAAGGCGGGCCCTTGGGATTGGTTCATAGGTGTATGGGCGCCTATGGAACCATGGTGTTTGGTAAGGCTGGAAGCCTTGGAGTTGGTTTGGTATGATTAATCTTGAATGTTAGTTGTTAATGCACATTTGTAACACATTGTCCATATATTTTTATTGTTGGTGGTTATTCATAACTTATATTATAACTAATCTGAGGTTGGAGTCTAAACCTATGACTCTCACCAACATTATGTTGACGTGTTTTAGTGTCTCTTTCAGGTGATATTATGGGTAAGCGTGAGAACATAAGTGGCTAGGATTTGGAGTTGCGTAGGAATGCATTTAGAAGGAGATCCCCGTTCCTTCTTAACTTCTTTTGTTTGTTTAATAAGTGATACTATGAACACCTATATGTTAGTTTGTTTGTTTTTTTGTTTGTCTTTGGTAAGAGGTGGGACTTTTACCTACTTACCTAGACTCCTGCATTGTTGAGATATTGTCATGACATCTGTGTCACCGTTTATGATATTTCAATTTCATATAGTTCTCTCTATAGACATGCTATTGTTGTGATGATATCCATAGCTCGCGCCCCATATTCCGCCATGGTGGGGGTGTGACAATATGCTTCCGGACCCACCCTTGATATAATCTCAAAAGGTCCAATATAACGGGGACGTAATTTCCATACTCTCCAAAGCGTATATCGCCCTTCCATGAAGATATCTTTAGCATAACCTTGTCACCTACCTTGAATTCCAAAGGTTTTCATCTCACATCGGCATACTTTTCTGTTTACTACGAGCGGTTAACAAACGATTCTTGATTTGTACAATCATCTCAGTAGTTTTACGAACCAATTCTGGCCCGGTGAGTTAGGCATCCCCAACTTCACTCCAGCATACTGGTGATCAACATTTCGTTCCATAAAGAGTCTCGAAAGGTACGACTTAAATTCTAGTGTGATAACTATTATTGTAGGAGAATTCCTCCAATGGTAAGTGCTTATCCCAACTACTACTAAAATCAATCACACAGCGCGCGACATGTTTTACAAGTTTGAATTGTCCTTTCACTTTGATCATCGGTTTGAGGATGATAAGCTGTGCTCATATCCAAATTTGTCCCCAATGATTCTGATAGGGATCTCTAGAATTTGATGCGAAACGACTGTCACAGTCCGAGATGATAGATATGGAAACACCGTGTTTACAAACAATTTCCTTCAAGTAAATAAGAGTAAGTCTCTGCAACTTGGACTTTTCATTTATCAGAATAAAATGGGCTGATTTGGTCAGTCGATCCACAATCACCCAAATATAATAAAAACTGGTGAAGTTCTTCGAAGCTTGGTAATAAAGTCCATGGTAATACGTTCATATTCCCAAATAGGAAATTCAGATTGTTGAAGTAACTAGGATGGCTTTTGATATTCAACGACCTTAGCACATGTCAAGAACTTGCTAACATAAGTTGCAATGTCCACTTTCATGTCTGGCCACCAATACAACTTCATCAAGTCATGGTACATTTTATCCGTCCCGGGATGAATGGAATACTTGGACTTGTGAGATTCCAACATAATTAGATTTCTCAATCCTCCAAATAATGGTAACTATACTCATCCCCTTATACATTTTGTACCATCAGATCTAGGTTCAAAGGGTTCGCCTTCACCACGAAGGTTTTAAGACTTGATATTTTCAGAATTCATAGCTTCAGCTTGTGCTTCTCGAATCTGTTCCAGTAAATAAATGTGTACCGTTACTACTAAAGCACGCACTCGGAGAGGTTGGTCCCTTTCCTTCCTGCTTAACGCATCAGCTACTACATTTGCTTTTCCAACGTGATAACGAATTGTACAATCGTAATCACTCAAAAGCTCGTTCCATCTATGTTGCCTCATGTTTAGCTCTATTTGATCCATTATATACTGTAGACTCTTATGATCGGTGAATACCGTACACTTAGTGCCGTACAGATAATGTCTCCAAAGGCGATGAGCGAAAACCACTGCGCCCAATTCCAAGTCGTGGGTGGTGTAGTTTTCCTCATTCTTCCTAAGTTGCCTAGAAGCACACGCAATGACTTTTTCTTGCTGCATCAAAACAGCCCCAATCCTTTAAGAGACGCGTCAGAATAGAGAATGAAATCCTCGCTGCCCTCCGGTAATGACAAGATTGGCACACAACACAATTTAAGCTTCGACGTTTAAAATGCCTTTTCTTTGTTCTTAGAATAAATAAGAATATCATCGAGGAACATGATCACAAATTTGTAGAGATACGGCTTGCACCAGCAGTTCATTAAACCTATAAACACAGTCAGTGTATAGGTCAAACCGAAAGGCATAACAAGAAACTCACAATGATTATAACGAGTCCTAAACACCTTAATAGGAATATCTTCCTCGCGTATGCGAAGTTGATGGTAACCAGAACGAAAATCAATCTTGAAGAAAACACGAGAACCTTGAAATTGATCAAATATATCATCAATTCTTGGAAGCGGGTAATGATTCTCAATTGTTAGCTTATACAGATCTTGGTAATCGATACTCATACAGAACGAACCATCTTTCTTCTTGATGAATAGAACAGGAGCTCCCCAAGATGACGAACTTGATCGAATAAAGCCTTTCTCGAACAATTCTTGCGATTGCTCTGATAATTCTTTCATTTCAGATGGTGCTAAAGGATATGGTGCACGCACCACGGGTGCAGCACCAGGAATAAGATCAATATGAAAATCAATTTGCCTCGGTGATGGAAGTCCGACCAGTTCATCAGGAAATACATCAGGAAAATCACGCACGACAAGAACATTATCGATTCGTCTTCTTTTCAGATTAAAATTCGGTCACTTGAGCTCGAAATAATTCACAACCTCTTTCTATGTATTTTCAAGCCTGAATACACGAAACGATCTTTAATCTAGAATTATTATTGTCACCTTCAATAACCGAAGTTTTACCATTTTAGGGAATCCTAACATTTTCTCACCACACAGAATAGACGCATTATACTGAGATAAACAATCCATCTCAACTATAACATCACAACTATCAGGTTTAGTAACGACCCTTGGATCTTGTTGTGCCTACAACTCCCAATTGATTGGCAGCTCCACGGTTATTTAGCATTTGGGCATTCTTTTTCAATTGAGGGCACATTCGATCCATTCGCGCCACCAACTCCGTTTCTAAAAACAACCGCACTATTAGAACCACTTGCTCCACCCAAACTACCAGCCCTACTAGAGCCGCCAGTTCCATCATTCATGGTGGCCATGAATTTAGTCAAGGATGCAACATTGTGTTCATTAATGACTTGGCACATACGTGCCTTAGTCATATATATATATATATATATATATATATATATATATATATATATATATATATATATATATATATATATATATATATATATATATATATATATATGGGATCAATAGAAAACAACATCTCAAAAAAAACCTAGAAAACATACTTTCCCACCCCTCCCAACCGTTGGATCAAATCCTCACCCCCTCCATTTTTTTCCTCCTAACTCCATGGGCCCGACTGTCATTTCTTTATTGTTCAGGGGCCATTTTCGTAACTTTTCATCTTTTTTTCCTTATCACACATCTGATGCTTTTTCTTTTCATTCCTTTCTTTTTTTTCCTTTACGGTCTACTTTTTATCTTCTTTTAACATGTGAATATTATATCGTATAAAGGGATGTATGCGTCAAAAAAGCAATCAGATTAAATATCATAAAAATCTATATTATAGTATCCACTTTAACACGGCGCTAAATTCAAAGCCCACACACGCTAATAAAAATTAAAAATATTCCTTATGAGTTTAAGTCTTTTGACTTTCTGTAACTGATGCTAATAACATATTTTGTATATTTTTTTCGTTAAAGGATTACATGAAGCTTGTAACAGTGAATTCTTCAGACGCAAATAGAAGCTTCCTGGGTTTGGTATAGACATGAAACATGATCCCGCTACAAATGTCCGTCCTTTTATAGGTAGCAACCAATTTGGATGTCGTATAAGTCGGTGTTCACATCTTTAAGAGCAACTGCGGATTTCAAGTGTGGTGCATACTTGTTAAAGGGTTAATCTGCATAATAATGAAAGCATGTATATTAGACAAGACCGAATCATATAATTTTGTCACATGAAATTATTATAAGTTATTCATCCATGAGATGATTTAAAACTGTACATGGATGGATTGCATATGGTTTTTATTTTGGAAATGAAAGATATAAACACTATGCTTGTTCTTTTAAACAAACAACATACTTGTAGTAACTGTATGAAAAAAAACATTTTAAATCATTATTCTTCAGCTAATTATTTACGTTCTAAAGAGGCAATAATTATTTAATCTTCCTCAAAACGCAATCCTAAACACACTCTTAATCGAGTACGAATTATAGAGAACACTTTAGTATTAATACCTGAGCTTGTCGAGTAGCCCCACAAGAATCACCGACTCCAGCAGTTCATATCCTTGTTCACCTTTTTCGTTCAAGAATAGAATATGCATTCTCAGACGAATTGCTTTCTGAAGTTAATATTTGTTCCTTCATGTCACTTTTATTATCACTCGCTGGCTAGCCTAGAATGTATACTTCAGCGGCATTTTCTTCCTTTGACATTCAATCTTGCACTTATCTCATTAATAACGCTATCGTATGGCACTGCAGTTTTACCCATATAACATCTACACAAAAGTCGAGTTATCATCAGGCCCTTTACGTAATTTTTATAATAACAAATAATAAGGGCTACTGAATTTCAAGCATATCAGGTCTTTTTTCTAAACCAAAAGCTTTTGCACTACTATGGTACAAATAAAAATATACAAATATCAGTGTACATGGGAATTTCACTAAAAGAAGAAACAACAAACATTTTTCGAGTTATCTCATGATAATTTAAATAGCTTTTGTGTTGTATCAAACAGATGCACTAACATACGTCAAACGTATATATTAAAACCCTCAAGCGGATGCACTAAATTAACTTAAACAAATGCAATTAAATGACGCATTTCAGCCCATTATGTTTTGAGTCGTTAACCAACCATCTAAGCCACAAACTATTATCTTTGTTCAAATCAACAAAATAATTCATATCTACCAATATCAGCTTTTTTATTGATAAAGAAAGCTACTTATGGGGGCGGGGGTGGTTTCTTTTATCCTTAATTTGAAATGATTTCGTTATTGCTAGTTCCCCGCTATATGAAAAACCAAATATTATAATATCGTTCATACTACTTTCCAAACTGCTTATTTTAACCTCAAAAAATGCATATAATCACATCCAAACACACAAATTAGAAACTAACTGACCTTTCTTCTTTGTGTGATATAAAGATATGAACGCCAACTAGGAGGGTAGCCACGAAGAGTAGTGTATCAACAATAGCAATACTGAAGTTATTAAATCCATTCTTCAAGTAGTATTATGGTCCTTCAGTTCGATATAGGCGACTCTCACCACCTCCTTCGTTTCCGATATCTTCTTTGATCTTTAATGTTTTGTTCATGCCAATTTGTTCAATTTTTTTGCTTCTTTCTGTTAGCTTCATTCCTTTATGTTTTTTACCAGTTTTGGTCCGATATCTGAAATGTAAACAAACAGATACTTTAGTTTTAGCATACAGATGCATTTTTTTAACAAACGGATGCATGAATTTTTAAAAACATACGCCTTAAATTTACCACTATGTCTTGCAATCAGAGACAACGATACCAGAAAGAAAATAAACAATATGGAACCAAGACCAGTATAATACATAAACCTATAGACTCTTGCACGTGCTCGAGATATAAAGATCAACATTGAAGCCATTTAGTTGACAAGAATAAAAGAACGTGAAAGAAAATGAGCATCGTACCTTTTCATCCACGTGAAACAAAAAAACTTCATTTTGAATGCTAAATTCTTGGCTTTGTTGCATAAACCGACATTTTTCCAGCATGCCAAATCCCCTGCAAAGTAATAAGCAAATACATTAGTATCAAATATTTAAAACCCAGACCGCAAATTCAGTAATAAAACATATCAAGCTGCCTTGTTTAATGTGAGCAACAATCCAATATTAATTTTGTGCCTGATGATACTGAACAAGTAGTTTAAATTGTAAACAGTCACTGAACAATCCTAAGCTCAAAATCTACGTAAAATATACAAACGAATGCTCTAAAATATACAAACGGATGCACTAGAACATAAAATCGGGTGACACTAAACAAGTTCTGCGATAAGAGACTATATAATTACGTTCGAAATTAAGAACATTTTTAATACATCACCTTCCAAACTAACGCAGGAGAAAATTCTTTGAGACATACATACGTAATAGCAACAAATGCAGGACATGTTCAAACCCCGCCTTGTTTATGATCTGAACTAGAACCAAACAGATTGTGTTTTACATTTCACACCAATCCCTAGTAAAAATTGAACATATTTCTTTCTATCAAGCGTTTCATCATCTAAACGTACAATTATAATCCTACAAAAATTTTTACTTATTTATGGCGGACAACTAATATCGAAAATTTTCAAATGTTAAATGATAATAAAGCTGCATTACCTTAATTATCTCGATGGGGTATATATGTACCGGAAGAACCTGAGCTACTGGAGTCAGAACATACATATAAAGCTGTTGTTGTGGGTAATGTGTATTTTATATAGGAGCAGGTGGTTTTTGATAGCTATCACGTTGATAAGAGCTCTTATGCTACATGAAAAACAAAATAAACAAAGACTGTTAAAAAGTAAAAAGGTAATGAAATTAAAATACTAAAAAAAATGTAGCAACTTCCATTAGTATATAGTAATGACTTAATAGTAGTTTCTACAAGTTTGATAACAAATTCGGTTTGATGGTTTGCACCACATACAGTGGCATTTATGCTTGAGCGTAAACACATAACTTTCTATGTAAAACGCTAAAAATAGAAGGTACTTTATTTTATAAAAAAAAGTCTAAAATTTATGCATATTACCTAGTTTAGATGAAAGGGTTATCCGATCTCTTAATATGAGAAGTTCACGAGACAAATCGTTGCCCATTAGCTTCAAATATTCGATAGCCATGGTCAAAAGTCATTGACTTTACAATTTCCTATCATACTTTTCAACAAGTTTGCATAAAGACGCATTGAATCTCTTTTTCCCAGTAACTAAAGCAATAACCGGTCTTTCAATTTTGATTCAAATCATAAACATGCAAATTGATGCACTAATATCTCCAAACAGATGCTATAAACATGCAAACAGATGCACTAATATGGCCAAACAGATGCACTAATATTATCTCATTTAAAACTGAACTAACCTTAGTGTAACCTTCTGAATGTTTAATGACCTATACAGTTCAAGTTTTCAAGTAATCAAGAATTATTTTTTGTTTACCCTTTTCAAGCGTTTGTTAAAACAATCCAGTCAATTCGGGTCGTAAACAAATGTCCAAAAATCCACACATCATCAGTTTTGAACTACAAGCTTGGTGTACGTCTAAAATTTTACCTTGCATCAGGTTGTATCTAGACATAAAAACTCAGGCCATAAATTTTCAAGTACAGGCCGACTGACATCTTTAACCTACCTCCAACGAAAGTTGTCGAAAGTAAACAAAATAAATAAGGCGGCGATGAATAATCTCAGTAAACTGACCAGGCCGACATGGTTTTTGATGCAATAACATGCAACCTCATTTTTTTATTGACGCGTAATCTATCTTCAAAATATATCAGTTAACGGCATAATACCTACATGACTATATGGGTTAAGAAACTGCAACGACATTTAACATATAGTTTTATTTATAGATAACATGCATCTATAGAGACTAAGACCATATTCCATAAAAATAAAAATATTCCATTAAATTAAACAGATTTTCCTTTTTTCATGATACCACTATTCCTTAATACATTTTGAATATGATGCCCTATAACAATTTTGAACCGATTCCCTAAAACTTGTTTGATATGATACCCTAATAGAGTAGTTAACTGACGCCCTAATTATTTTTTGTTGAAAGGCTAAGATATATTAACCCAAAAAATAGTGTCCCTAGGGAGGAGTCCTGGATGCAAGAGACTAAACAAAAAAGAGAAGAAAAAATATCCAAACAAAAGACAACCAAAATTACACCAGTGTATCTAATGGATTTGCAATCTAACAACTTTTATTAACAACAAATTCCGTAAATAGCAAAGTTAATGTCATAATACAAGATTAAAACATATGCCTAAACAAACAGTCATAAAATTGATGCTCTTAGTCATACACACATTTTATCAAACACATGGTGTGCAACTTTAATAAACATTTTTTCCATGCATTTTTTGTCAAAATTGTTCAATATCTCGTGTCATTTAATATTAAAACATATGCTTCAAATTGGTATATCACACTTATACCTTTTAACAAACACATGATAAGTAATTTTAACTTACACCTACTGATCAATTTTATCAAATATTAAACACATACGTGATTCATAAATATTAATTACAAATTACTAATAATCAACGAATACATAAACAATAATTACCTGATATTGTATGCATTTCAGCAGATGAAGATGAATCTCGAGATGAGCTATGCCAACGGCGGATAGAATGGTGGAACATGGCCAATTGGTGGTGTTTTGATGGTGGTGGTGGTGGTGACACGTATGGTGGTGATGGTGGCCGTCGGTGACCGATGTGGTGGTGGATGTCTGATTGTATTGGTTGCAGCATGTTTGTAAAGTGTGTGTTAGATCTACTGTGTGTTATCATAATAAGTTTAAGAGTTTGTCAGATTGGCCCCTCTGTTTTTCTAACTTTTGTTATCTACCTTTCGTTTTGATATGTTTCAAAAGGCACCCTGTAGTTTGTTTTCCAGGTTTTTTTTAAAATGTAGTTTTTTTTTAAATGTAGTTTGCTTGCTCCAATGGATGATCACGAGTCCAATGATGAGTGGATGGATATCGTTGGTAGAATGTATGCATGTTGGACGGATCAACATGTTGAGTAGAAGACTCTCCGACTTCGCGTACTGGTGTACCGAACAGGTTGATAAATTCATCTTCGTCAGGTTGTGCATCGACTGCTTGATTGTTTTTTCCTCCTTCAGCATTGACGGTTGGTGATGTTGGTTGTATGATAGTTTCTTGAGTTTGTTGAGTATCTAATGGAATTGTCTCTTGAGCAACGGTTGCTGAAGTAGATGCAGTTGTGTCTTGTTGACTTTGTGCGGGTGCATCAGCAGTATTGACATCGGAAGGCTTTGACACAACTTGATTGTATCCCTAGTAATATTCATCAAACATTGGATCATATAAATCAACCAACTCATTCATTTGTGTCGTATTCGTCGAGTCTGCTGTAGGAGTATTTTCTTGAAATTCTTGCACGGGACGTACACTGTTGTGTGTAGGTGCCAATGCTAGACATTGAGGTGTGGGACATTAATTAATTCCGTATGTCACCACATTGGGGGAAAATTGTTAGCCTTAAAATGTGTGCGACTAACGGAATTACATTAGTTTCATTGCCGGGACTTGGAGGGACTAATATTGTCATATGTAATAGTCCAAGTCCCGGGCTATATAAACCCCTCCATACTTCCATGGAGGGGTGAGGCTTATCATCTCTTTCTTGTCTTTCTCTCACTAGAATAAACACACATTTATTCTTACTTGTTTCTCTCTCTACCATGGCTAAACACCACTTCTACCCTCCCCAACCTCCGGATATTTTACCCGTGTTATTAGTGAATCCATGTTAACAATTGGCATCAGAGCTAACCGGGGGTGTTTCGTGTTTTTGATTCATGGTTTTTGTTCGTGTTTATGCTTGATTCGTTCACGGTTTGATTTCTTTTTCATTCTATAAATCTGTTAAATATTGTGTCTTTTGTCCTATCTGTCTTTTCATATATCTGTTATCCATTGAATCTAATAAAGTCACCAATTATTTTTGTTAAATCCATTTCTGGTTTCATCATTTTGTGTCCATTATCTTTGCATACACATTTATTAGCTTTGTCCCTACGTTCATCACAAAATATGATCTTTTGGGGAATAGGACAAAAACAAATGGTCCAAACCCATTTTTTCGGTATCTACAAAGAAATGGTCAAAACCCTATTTTGATGGTGAGTTACGATGGGGTGGCACTGATTCATTCAGATGGCATATTCAGATGGGGAATCACAGCTACATTCCGATGGGTTATATTTGATACATTGCGATGGGTTCGACTGTACCTATTGCGATGGGACTCATTCCGATGGGTCTCATTGCAATGGGTGGTTTGACCAATTGCGATGGAATATTAAGGCCAAATGCTGATAAATTTTTTTTGAAACATTCTGATGGAAGATGAAATTATTGCGATGGGGGTGTTTGGACTTACATTGCGACAGATTATGCTTAAGATGTTTATTGCGATGGATTGCTTTGTACTTTGCGATGGCTTAACCATTGCGACGACTCTATCATTAAGATAATTTCACTCGAAATATAGCGATGACTTTCTGAAACAATTGCGAGGGTATGATTGACTATTACTTTCAGATGACTCAAACATATCATGACCAAAACCTTTTATCACACCAGCCTTTTAACTCCCATCAACACAAACTCTATCTTATACTAACCCCTCGACACCTATCCCATCTAAATCATTTAGATTAATCAGATTCATTCAAAAAACATAAGTTCATATCTCAGATTTTTTTCGATAATTCAAAGGATCTTTAAAGATCTAAATTATTCGAAATACTTTCTTCATTGACATGTGATAATATACGAAAACGAAGAAGGAATCATCACAACTTTGTAAGATTCGATCTTGGCTTCGTTTTATTTATACGAGAAAAACGACATGCAAACCTACCTGAGACCTATGAAATAGATCTTGGTGCCATATATTGGTGCTCACTGTGCTTAAAACAAAAACGAATAACAGGTCTTGGATTGAGATGTTTTCTATCATAGGGTGGTCATTTGTCGATGTGTTTCAGGAAGGAGAGATTATCTGATTTCTAGTTTTGAGGTTAGATAAATATGGATTGGGTATATGAGGCAGAGGTTACAAAGATGGATTATATACATGTGATTGAGAAAGTCTCGATTGGTGGCTGTGTGATATATGATCTGTGAATTTGATTGAGAAGATTTGAGTCTATTAATTTCGTCATTTGGAGTGGATGAAAGGATGGGGGCGAAGGTTTCTAATGCTCAGTTCTCGAGTTTTGAATGAAAGGAAATGGAAAAGGAAAGGAAAAAGGAAAGGAAAAGGAAAGAAAAGCAAGTGTATTTTATGTGTTCTTGAGATAACAGAAAGAAAAAGGAAACTAACCATGATCATGTTCTTAAGTGAGAGGAAAAGGAAAAAAATTATTTAAATTACATAAATGTCCTTTAGTTGTTAGTATTAAGTATTTTAAAAATGGTATATTAGTCTTTAAATAAGATTAACTTAAGTTCTAATTCCCTTTCCTTCATTTTCCTCCTAAAAGTGGGGGGAAAATATTTTAAGAAATGTTTCTCTTTATTTCCTTTCCAATTCGTTTTCTTTTACTAAAAAATAACTAGAGAACACAAAAATCATTCCATTTCCTTTCCTTTTCTTTCATACACCAACTCGAGAACACAGTGTAAAGGTATGATTAGGGTTATCTATGGGTAAGATTAGGTTTGGGGTCTCATTTATATATCCCTAATTTAAAGGATTTGTGATTTTAGTAATGGGCTGTCGTGTCTCTTATCTGATGCAATATGGAGCCACATTTTATTTGACTAGAAAAAGGAATTGGAGATGCTTAATTTTCATGGTGGGTCATCCACATTGACTTCATTGTGTTAACCGACTATTCAATCTCATTTGATATGTGGGCCTGTTTCTCATTTGAGGTGGACGGGTATCATGATATCATCAATTGCTTTGAGCCGAACATTGTTTAAGGTGCTGATTGGGTTGATATATAATACTTGTACTGGGTTAGTATTGCATGTGTATTAATTCCGATGAAGAAAACCCTCGTTTTAAAACCCTAATCTGTCGAAAAATTTTGGCGACCTCACCGCGGAGGTCGATCCGCGCATCAGTTGGGTATATGACTGATTTGGGCTTCAAAGTATAGTTAACTAGACCACGTTGATGGCTTCTCATTCTCTAGTCATCGTTGGTTCCCTAGTTAACGACACTCACTCATACTCAACACACATAACAAACACGAAGAAAAAAACTAACAAACACCATAACGATCCTTTAAGATTCACTAAAATTGTCAAAACGGCTAGTATTTGGGAAAAGTAATGTCAAGTGATTACGAAGTGGATTTGGTATTTATTATTTGAAGGTGAAGTGGAATATCACGAAGGCGTCTACTCAATTCATCATCGAGCCTTTTCACCCCCTCTATCGATTGATGATTCGCTTCAACATTTATGATTGAGACTTGATTTATCTAGTTTCCACTGTCAAGGTGTGGATGGTCGACGACATGGACAACTATCACTTAAGGAGTCACGTTGTAGTGCTCAGTGTCACACTCATCTGTAGTTGTGGGTATTTCAAGAGGTGTTTTACATCTTATACTTCTCTCTTCTTTTATGTATAAGGTACTAAGAGACGTTTCTCTGCACCGTTCGTCAATCAACTCAAATGCTATGTGTAAGTAACAAATTTGGGAGATTGTACTTCAGTTTCAAGTTTGGAATATCAGGTTTACTTCATTAGTGGTCACTACAAATAGCCGAAAGAATACGAGGTTGGTAAGTTTAGCCAGAGAGTACAAGAGTAGAGATGTGATCAGCAAACAATTCTCACGAGCAACTTGAGCTACAAAATGTCAACAAAGATTTCACCTGTGACCTGTTCTCCATTAGGAAACCGCTAATAATGATATCGATAACAGGAACACCAAAGCTTAAACTTTATGAAATTGATTTTGGATGGGGAAAACCAAAAAATCTTGAAAGATTTTCCCTTGACTATGGTGCGTCCATATCTCTAGATGCCGGCAAAGAATGTGACAAAGATATGGAAATTGATGTTTGCCTTACGAACGAACAAACTGAAGTGTTTGTTCATAATTTCAACCTTGGAATAGAACAATACATTTAAATTCATTTATTTCTAGTCGTTTCTCTATCTTTTTGGTATTACATAAGTTGGTATTTACAATCGATCTAGACTCTATGTGTAATGCGTTTTGTTTTAGTTATAGATGTTGTCTTTAATGTCGGTGTTGCTAACAATTAGTCGTGAATGACAACAAGGAAGTTTTTCCGTGAATAACAATTAGTCATGAATGAAGCAAAGGCTAATAATAGATTTGAAGTGCATGCTAATAATAGAGTTGAAGTGCTTGGTGAGTCCGGTACAGTGTCATAGTTGGTGACTTGTGAATACTATGTTTTGTTCTGTACATAATTTCAATTGATAAGCTTTTTTTTGACCTCTAGATAAGTTACATTGCGCTGTGAGGTAAGAAGGTTTCTACACTTACTGAGTTTTAGTGGTGTGTGTGAAAGTATTGAAATGTAGCTAAAGTTTATCCTTGGTGTTTGGGTGATTCTGCTTAGCTTCAGGAAAGTGTACACAATGGTATTGTTTTCTTTTGTTGAAGCTATGCAGAATCATTATGATAATGGAATGTTGCTTTTAGTTAGATTATTCATTATGTGTTTATGTCTTTCAATCTATAGCCGAATGTAGTTTGTATCATCTCATTGCACCTTCTGGTGAAGGGTTGTGAGACTATACTTGTGAAGGGTTGTTTGGCACACTTCTAATTTCGACCAGTTAACCCGCTGTGACAACATTAATCTTCCAGCAAAGACGATTTATGAACATAATGTGTTGATTTTCATAAACTGAAATTCATAAGCACAGTACTATATATTACTGTAATCGGGACCCAGCACTATTTCCTATCGCTTTTGTAAGTAACAAGAAAATAGAATTAGCTCATTGCATAAAAGCCTTTACACACCTGTACTAGTTTTCTTCACAGGACTTGAAAACCTTCTGACCTCATTAAAAATATCTAAATTTCTAGCCATTAGTTAGATGTCGCAAATATTTGAACCATATAAGCACTAAACCTTAAAGTTTTTAATGTTGCAACTGTAATGTGTGGTATCACTAGCAACCTTAAGAATATGAGTCTTTTTTGTAACAGCTCAAGAGATCTGTGTTCCAGCAAGAACGAATTGCCAAAATCTGTTAATCTTAAAAAAATAAGAGAAAAAAATAGTCTGGCCCAAGGAGTGTGTTGACTGGTAAAACTTATCATGGTTTATATTTTGTGCCTTTTATGTGTTTGTTACTTTTGTAGGGACTTATGGTGTCATTTGCTTATTCTCTTGATGGGTTGGTCTTGGGCCAACCGTTGAAGCCCACTGATGGCCCATATGCTTAGAGCGTGTAAGCTAATGCTAGGGTTTTCATTTTATCACTTATATTACACACACAACTTTGTGTGTGTGCTCTCTGCTGGTTTACCAGCCGTTGTAACAGCTCAAGAGATCTGTGTTCCAGCAAGAACGAATTGCCAAAATCTTTTAATCTTAAAAAAATAAGAGAAACAAATAGTCTGGCCCAAGGAGTGTGTTGACTGGTCAAACTTATCATGGTTTATATTTTGTGCCTTTTTATGTGTTTGTTACTTGTGTAGGGACTTATGGTGTCATTTGCTTATTCTCTTGACGGGTTGGTCTTGGGCCAACCGTTGAAGCCCACTGATGGCCCATATGCTTAGAGCGTGTAAGCTAATGCTAGGGTTTTCATTTTATCACTTATATTACACACACAACTTTGTGTGTGTGCTCTCTGCTGGTTTACCAGCCGTTGTGGCTTATTGTTATGGGAGGATCTTCATCTACCTCATCTTATCATAGATTAGGTTGAGTGTAATTGTTCATGTAGTGAGGAAAATCGGATCAACCTAGTTGGGACGATTTCATCTATTTCTTTTGTGTTTGTTGATTAGCATCCGTTTGGGGATTAATCGTTTCTTTTGTATTTTATTCTTGAGTCTTTGAATTAATAAAATCACCAAGGGGTGGATGGTTGGGTGATAAGATCTGGTTTCTCTCTTTGATTCTTCATGTTTTAACATGGTATCAGAGACATAAAAACTTACATCGTATCACCAACCTTTCTCTCTCTTGGCCACCTTTGATTTCTCTAAAAGTTTAAAATAGGGTTTCTTGAAACCTTAATTTATTTTCTGGGGATTCTTTATCCTATGGTCTTTGGAGGCTTCCCTGTGTGTTGCTGTTGATCTTTCTGGTGGTGCCGTAAGTTTCCTTGAAAAATAGAGTTAGGGTTTCCTGAAACCCTAATTATATTTTTTAGGGATCTTTGATTCTTGGGGTCCTGGAAGCTTTTATAGGTGTTTCCGTTGATCAATTTGGTGGTGCCGTTGCCTGTTTTGGTGATTCTCAGGTTTAATTGAAATTTGGGTTTTTGAAACCCTAATTTTTTATTTGGGGGTTCTTGTTCTTGGCTCACCCATCCTCTAGACTAAGTAAATCTAGAGATTGGGTGCTTGTATTAGTTGCTGTTATGGCACTGTAAGTCCTTCTCCTTCTTCTTTCTATCTCTTTTCTCTTAGTTCTTGCTTGGGTTATTGTTGCTTGTTCTGTGGGTGCAAACGGATTCGGTTAACACCTTGACCCTCCAGCCTAGACTGGTGTGGATACCTGCTCTGGTCAATCCTAATCAACAACATGCATTTTTGGTAACTCATATTCTGAGTGGTTCTTGTAGGATTATGTAAATCTTGCTTATACTAGAGAGAGAAAGAGATAGAGAGATGGTGAGAAAACACACACACACACTTAGAGAGAGAAAGTATGAAGAAACACACATTAGTATGTGTAAAATAAGAGTGAACCACACCCTCTCCATCAAAGGAGAGGGTTTATATACCAAGCCCATAAGATGGGCTTGGGCTTATATAGTTGGGTCAGCCATACATGACATGGACCGGGCTTTTCCTTATTTAATAAATATAAAGATACTAGACTACGAGCTTCTACTTAATATATTGTCGAAGTGACCGAATCTTCTAAAATACTTGGAAACGTATTTCCAACAATCTCCCCCCTAAAGTAGGTCACTCCTAACAAGGGCGTTACCCGAGTTACAATAATAAAATAAACCTAGCATACTATGCTTGTCTTGAGCTCGTAGTCTTCGTCTTTCTTTTCTTTTTCTTTTCTGCTGAATATGTTGATGTGATCTTTGATATAAATCTTGAGCATTTGTCTCTTGCTTTGATCTTGTGCATCACTTGTGATCTTCGCCTCTTCGTGACTTCATATCCCACATACTTATACCTTTATAATTCTTGAAAGCTTCAGAGCTCGATACAACGGAAGACTTGATTTTTAGGCTTTCTTGAATTTGTTGAGGTATTAAGTGCAAAGAGCATAAACATGTGGGGACGACTTCTTCTCGGATTCCGCAACGCCACCGTCTTCAAATGTAGTAACATAAGTAGACACGAACGAAATGGCTTTGAACATTTCATTCTAGTTCGGTAGCATTTTACCTCCGGTCGGTGAAGACCATTGGACGATATAAAATATCGTACTTGTGGCACGTAGATTTAATTAAAAATCACCTTGACAATATTTCGCGGGTAAACCCGTTCTGTTTACTCGACCATCCAAAGCTGAATACGAACGTAAAGAGTGAATCATTTGGATAAAATTATCCGCATGATTGAAGCCGTCAATTCTGATTCCTGGAACAAGTTTGATTTATTAAAGTATCGCACCATCGTTACTTTCCAGTTGTCACTAGCTCGATTCATATAGAATCTTGCAAGTTACCTACAAAGTGTTGTTTGAGGTTAACACTAGAAGGATTTCCACTCATCACTGTGAACACTTGAGAGTGTCACTCTGAGTGTTCTAGCAAGATCATTAAGATATTGCGTAGAGGCCTGGAACGTGTTTAACTTCATTTAAGAAATAAACCACTGTTTCTTTCCAGTTATCACAAGTTTGATTCATAAAGAATCGCACAAGTCACCTACCATGAGCTTTTTGATGTTCGCTCAAGAAGGATTTCCATCTCCATTGTAAATACTTGCGTATTACTCGGATGTTCAAGCAAGATCATGAAGATTTGGCGTAGGACTCTTAATATCTTTCTTACTTTTCACAGTGTGTGAAGAAGCAAGTAAATATGGAAGTGTGTCCTAATGTAATATTTGACGATCTCAAATGGCTCTAGACTCGATCGTGCACTTTGGATTTTTAGCGACGGAGGCTGGAAAGGAGTGCCACCATTTCAATACCAGTTTACTCGGAGTGAATAAATCGATAGATAATGTGTTGATCTTCGTATGATTAAAACAAATACCTTTTAAGAGATATATGAGTTATCTGAGATGGGTTGTGCATTGCATCACTGGGTCCATGATGTCTTTCTTCAATATCGAGCATCATTAGAAATGATCTCAATAGTTAATGAGTTGACCCGGTTTCTACCTAAGGTTGTAAGGAGGGTTGTTTTCTTTTCACCCTTTATCTTTACAATTCTTTTTCATTCTTCAACATCATCAATGCTTACCAATACGTCATAACTAGCACCTTGTTGTGATTGTTCTAGTGCTAACTTAAGTAGTTGGTCGGCGTTCAGCTACATTCACAATCTTTCTCCATCTTTCCTAAGGACTACTATTTCTAGATATGGAATGTCTTTGGGAAGATTCCTCCGGTTCTAGAAGAATCATTGGACTTTAACCTATCCTACCATCCTTATGTCACCACAATCTTCATCATCGCGAAATAAATGGGTTGAGGGTAAGTATATGTCACCATGAAAATTCATTTTGATATGCAAATCCATTTTGCTCCCCCTTAACATATGCCATGATATTCAAAACATTTCGCACATGTCGGGATGAGCCATCACGTTAAGTCAAACAATTTTTGATTAATCATTTCCCATATTAAATCACATTTTCTCTCCCATATTAAAAATATTAACCCAACCGATGTTTTTAATATCAATTGATTTAATGAGGTTTTAACAAAGGTTTTGGGAAGAAAAATGTGAGTCCGTTCAATCCTCATGATACCAATGAAGTGCAAAATGATACAGATTTGTAACATGATCACATATTCACCATATTAGAATAAATTGACAAGGTTGGACCTGATTGATGAGAACATCATATGATAGAATCAGTTGGTTCTTGTCGGCACATTGGTCTCCTCGTCACGTCTGAAGTCATCTCTTGACACCACATGTACGATTGGTATTGTTGTATTGACACCAATTTGTGAACTTGGCACTTTCGGCGTCGAAGATTCTGAATGCTTGACAGTTTCTCCCCCTTAATTATTGACCCGTGTTCTATTGAAAGAGTTGTAGTCGTTGTTTGAATAGTCACATCGTCGAGTATATAGATACCAATTACAAAGAACTTCGGTTTGTAGAGATGATAACTTCATAAAAACAAGATTTCTCTTGTTTTAACAAATAAATGCACTGATGCGTACATATATTCGTGTTAGATTGTGTTATAATGTAAACACAATCCCTCACATGGTTATAAAGTAAACCATGACCGAGAAAATTAATTCCCGTTGTGAGCCAAAGCTTTCATAAGAAATATTTGACTTTAATATGAAAAACGGGTTGCAGTCTGAAATAACTACAAGCCATATAGGCATGTTTTATGAAATATTTACAACTTTTGTACGAACTCTATTTATGGAGCCGTATCGATATTAATTAACATTTCTAAGACCGTAAATATTATCGTACCAAAAGACATGCCTTTGAAAAATAAAGTAAAAATATTTTTGGTTTTTTCTAAATTTTTTCAATTTTTATGGTTTTTATATGGTTTTATATTCTTGTATTTTGCTTTTGAGGATAAAAATATAAACAATATATACAAATGATCACGAAGGATACGGAGAATAGTTTACCACCACTATTCTTTTGCTTCATCTACCAATTCCTGTAGAGTCTCGGGAAAGAAAGTTCTCAATCCTAGCTTGTCAGCAAAAATTTCAATTCAAGCGTGATCCAAAGCCTTCGTGAAAATATCCGCCAATTGATACTCAGATCGGACAAAGTAAATCTCTATCATTCCATTTTCCACTTGATCCTTGATAAAGTGGTAGCGAATGTCAATATGCTTCAACCGGTAGAATTGAACATTGTTGTAGTATAAGGCAATTGCACTTTTGTTGTCACAATACATCAGAATTTTGTTGAAACCTAGACCATAGTCGGTTAATTGCAATCTCATCCAAAGAATTTGGGCACAGCAACCGGATATAGCTATGTATTCTGCCTCCGTACTTGAAATTCCAGCGCTTTTTTGCCTTTTCGATTCCCAACTGATTAGTCGATCTCCTAGTAGTTGCAAAGTTCCACTTGTGCTACGCCTTGTATCTTGACAACCCGTGTGATCTGCATCTGCATATGCCATAAGTGCAATCGAAGAGTCGTTCAAATACCAAAGTCCCCGATTAATGGTTCCTTTAATATACCAAAAGATCTGTTTAACAGTAGCTAAGTGTAACTCAGTAGGCCGACTTTGATACCGAGCACACATACATATAGAAAATTGAAGATCAGGTCGACTAGCTGTGATATACATAAGTGTACCGATCATTCCACGATAAAGTGTTGGATCAACGGCAATCCCATGTGGATCTGCATCTAGCTTAGTTCGTTCCACCATTGGAGTATCCATGGGGTCGCAAGATTCCATCTTATATTTCTTTTGTGATTCAAGGGCATACTTGGATTGATTGATAAAGATGCCTCTGGGACTCTAAGATATCTGAAGACCTAAGAAAAATGATACCTTGCCCATCATTGACATCTTAAACTTAGAAGACATGAGTGTCCCAAACTCATCCGATAAGGTTTGGTTCGAGGCAGAAAATATAATATCATCAACATATATTTGTACCATAATCATATCTTTACCTCGTTTCTGAATAAACAGCGTGGGATCCACTTTGCCTTTAGCTAGGCCTTGCGTAATGAGGAATTGTGACAAGAGATCATACCACGCGCGTGGAGCTTGCTTCAACCCATAAAGAGCCTTCTTAAGCTTGTACACGTGATTAGGATATTTAGAATTCACAAAACCATCCGGCTGTTGAACATAGACCTCTTCCTTGATTTCACCATTGAGAAATGTCGTCTTCACATCCATCTGATAGGCGATCTGTTGGAAATACGTTTTTACGTATTTAGAAAGGATCGGTCACTCCAATGATATTGGGCTCGTGATCCAATATAGCCCATATAGCCCACATGTAGGGTGAGCTATATAAACCCCCTCCTAGCATGTTAGGAGGGGTTGGTCATTCACTTTACACATACTTAATCTAATATTTCATATTTCTCTCCAACCTCTCTCTAGTTTCTCTCTCTAGTTCTTCATCTATCTTTCTATTTCTTTAAATCATTATAACACAAGGATAATCCAAGATTACGAGGACCTACAAATGGTATCAAGAGCCTTGGTTTGATTGGTTTTGTTCTTGTGTTCTTGATTTTGTGTTTGATAATCCATACCCACGTCCAAATTTTTTTGTGTTTTTATGCTTTGATCTTGATACACGTTATCTAGTTACTTGTTGTAGTGATTTTGGTATCTTAGTTTTGGTTAAAAACACAAACTTTCTTGGATCAATCGTTCAAAATTTCTTGGTTTTTCTTCTTTCCGAAATTCAAGCAAAAACCACCATCGGAAAGTACAACTGAGAGGAACTTGATCGCAATAACCAGCTGGTTCCACATTGCGATCAGTGTATTACGACACCTTATTCCGATCTGAGCATTTCGATCGAGCATTGCGATCTGGGATTCCGACGGGTTTAAGGGATCCTTGTGTCGTCACTCTGCCCATTTTATTTTAGCTACATTCCGATCTGGACATTCCGATAGTGTGACATTCCGATCTGGACTTTCCGATCTGGACATTAAGATAGTGTGACATTCCGATCAAACATTCCGATGGGTAATATTGAGATGGGTATTGCGATGGATATTCCGATGGGTATTCCGACGGATTAATTTTGAGGATTCCGATACAGTGACAAGTATTTCAAGATTTTTCAAAAACGTGTTTTTGGTTTATCGAGAACAATTATTAGGGGATTTTAACATTATTTCTCGACTTCTACTCACAGCAACAAACACAATTACTTTCTTTCATTGATCGATCGACAAGTAATCCTTACATTCATTTATCATTAATTTTCAATGGATTCGTTGAACTCGACATCTCGAGAGGGAGACTTGCTTCTCATGCAAAACACAGCTAGAGAAAGTGGTATAACGTTCTTTCGACTACTCCAGTCTCATCTAGTGACCATTTCTTGGTTTCAAGGAGGAAGCGAATTTCTGACACTCTTCGGTCAAGATCGTTATATATTCATCGATTCCATATTCCTCAACTTGAACCAACTAGCTGAGCAACTTCACAAAGAAGACTTTAATCACTCTGCATCAGCATCTGCATATCAAGCTCTAGTGACACAACTTACGCACTTCTTCAAATTCAACATCGTTAAGTCTGACAATTCAGGGATATGTCAGTCATTTCTTCAGTACACACAAACGGAGGTTAAAGAGTTCCGTGGTACATTGTTGAAATTAATGACATCGGTCTCGTCTTTAAATTATGAAAGATCCCGACTTCAGCAAATGTTTGATAATAGAGTGCAAGAATCTACGATGCAGATGCAAGAGGAGAAAGATCATACGGTTGACAACTTGGAGCCCAAAGATTTCAAGAGCAAGGATTCGGGAGGAAAGCATGATACAAGCAGCATGTCAGGGATTGATGACACCATACCCATATATGACGAAGAGTATACAAATACGGTACAAAATAATGTGGTATATGATGTCTATGCTGATAAACTATCGCATCACTACAAGAATTCAGGCGAATACCCACGAAAATTACCCACACTCAAACTTTCGAGGGAATTTACCCACCTAATACCCACATGTTACCCACGACCAGCTACTTTCAAAGTCGATTTTATTTTCCCTTGAATTTGCCACAGATTTACCCACAAAAATAGCCACATAAATATTTTTGGTGTGCAATGTATGGGTAAATATTTGGCGCCATAACATTCCCCACGGATTACCTACGATGTAAGTTCTTGTGGTTAAATTTGTGGGTAATTTGGTGGGTAAATGTTATTTACCCATGAAATAAAAAAAATATTTTATTGGTGGGTGAGCTAATGTGGGTGTTTCGTGGGTAAATATATACCCATTACTAGGGGTGTCAGTAAGGTCGGATTGAACCGACCCGAACAAGATAAGTCTTATAAAATCGGATAAATCGGATTGAAAAATATGATCTGGTTAGTTTTACTCGAACCCGATAATTCGACATTGTTATTGGGTCGAGTTCAAGTTATATAACTTTGTTAAATGGTCATCCTGACAAGACCGATAATGGGTATGTAACATATTTTTGGTATGACTGGAATTTCTTTTGTTTCAGTATTTAACTCTTTTATTACGACTAGTACTTGAAACAAAGATTAATGTAAACCAGTTGATCCTAATACAATAAATTAAGCATATATACCTAATACAGTAACGTTGTAGAAAATAGAGAACTATACGAGCAAAGAACCAAGCATCAGTTTCGAATAACCATGATTTAATGCATCTACTTGGTGTATCTTAGACTTCTTAGTATGCAATCAATAAATTACTTTATTATATCTTTCAAATAGAGATACCATAGGCTATTTCATACCCCATTCAACATTCAACGCTGTTTGACTATCTTTAGAGTCTATCTTCTTGCACACTAAAAGTGTGTAATCCAAGCTACCACATTTTGGATACAAATCATCAAGTGTTATGTTGACCTTACATAACGGTCAAACCAGTTACCCTCGACATTCTCAAGCACCCATCGTGTGTGAGCTCGGTTACAGAATCGCTTGAAACTGACCTGAAACCGAGAGAACCAAGAACCGAAAAACATATATCTTAGGAACGAGAATCAAACCAACGAGCATGTGTTCTTATCATAATTCTAGAGTTGACATATTATCACATATTTGACTGGCGTAATTTATATCCTAATAAACTTGCAACGAGTTTGCTCATATTCTAAGCTAAGGGTGAACGAATACGAATATACGAAACTTGAAACTAAGCTATTCAAGACTAAGTGTTTTGGATTTGTTTAGGGTGAACGAAGACGAGTATACTAAACTTGCAACTCATGTTTGTTTTTTAAAGATGGTAAATAATAATTAATACATTATACTATTAATAAAACAATAATGATAATGGGTAGTTGTACAAAGCTCGAGCTCATGAAATTTAAATCGATTACTCTTTGAATTGTTCTGGAATTCGAGGACTAATTAACCTTTAATTTAGAACTTAAGCTTGGGTTGAGATCGTTTAACTAGATCTCAAGTGGATTTTAGTTACCAAGTGGAGCTTAATATAACTAGTTGATTTTTAAACAAGTTGAGTTCAATTATATCACAAAAAACTTATTTCATTTACAGCTTTACTTGAATCGATTAATATAATGTCTATATTTACACGTAATTGAAGTTAAGCTATTTAGCACATATCGGTATGGATTTACTTATGTTGTAAAAAAATGGGAAAGAGAAACTCCATACACTTATACAAATACAGTGAGAGAACCCTTAAAGAAAGAAGAAATGTCGTATAATGTTACGCGTATGTTAGTTAGTAACCTTATAACCTTATTGACTCGAACTCGAGAAAATTTGTTTAGAATAGGTCGAGTGTGTGCTAGTTTATTTTCTTTGAACATCCTATATATAGATCTGAACCCAATTAAAACTGTTAGGGTTGATCTGTATGGTTAAAAAATTTACTAGGATTAGTCAGGAGAACCTGAGTAACCCGAATACTAAGTAGCGTCTGGTAACAGGTTGAAAAAGTTTGGTTAACTCGCGTTCGGATCGACTTGATTGAACCAGATAAAAAGATTTTTTTATAGATGTTCTATTTACAAGAGTACAAAACTCGATTTTATTATTTAATTCATCCGTCTTATAATAAATGTCTGCTATTGAATATTAAAAGTCCTTGTTACTAAACTTTAACCATAAATATTTGAATTTGTGTTATATAATACTCGATAAAAATTATACCAATGAAAATATATTTTAAAACCGAATCTATTCATATGACTTTCGTCAAGTATTATATGATAAAAATACAAATATTTAAGGTCAAAGTTTAGTAATAAAGACTTTGAATATTCCATAGTGGACACCTAATATGGGACGGACGTAGTAGTAGATAAGTAGGGATGAACTTGGGATCAATCACGTCCTGATTTAGTGCTCCCGGTTTTATCCTGATCTAAAAAGTTATGTACCGATCCCGTACCGAACGGGATTTGGGTATCGGTACCGTTACCGAGAAATCGGGATTTCCCTTTTTTCGGGAATTTCTCGATTTGGTACCGGTCCCGTACTGAATTAGTGGTCCTGAATTTTTTTCACCTTATTTCGTAGTCCCGATAAACGAGATTCGGGTACCAAAAATCGATACGATTTCAAGTATAATTTGTATAATTTGGGTTCAGATTCGAAATTAGTATCAAAATGCTCATCGTATAGACAAGTATAATACTGATATAACGTAAAGTGCAGTTTTTTTTAGCAAAGATGTAAAATAATACATTCACTTAAGTTTAGTAAAATACAACTCCTCCTAAGTATTACCAGTAAAATACAACTCCTCCAACAAGATGTGGTTATCGAGAAAAAAATTGGCGCATTTGTGTGAAATAATTTGGCGCCCCTACATATGCGGGGATCGTGGATCTCTTTCAAAACAGGTTTATATTACGGTTTATCAGATGCAAGGGACTTTCAGGAAGCAGTACGATAAGGTATCTTCACACACCATCCACTATATTTATCATGATTTGTTGTAATTAGTTTTGATTAACTCATTAATTTAGTGCTGGGTGCTTGATTTATAAAGTTTGATTGCATGTTTATAAGTAATTAGGTGGGTAATTTTTAACTTTTCAATTGCATGTCACTAACTTAGGGTTCTTTGTGTTAGCATTAATAACATTGGTTGACCGACAGTGCTCGTGTTGTTAACCGATTGTTAAACATGAAATACTCGATGTAGTGAATAACCCCTTCTGATCTAGTATTCCATTGTTTTAGGCAACTACTATATTTTATGTTTATGTTAAAGAAGTTAACCATTTTATAGAAAATGTCAAAATCTAAGATAGAGGTACCTGTTTTGCTTTGGAAGGTAGTGGTTGAATTTGATTTATATGACATCTTGGACCAAATTAGATGTCCCTATAATTTGTTCAATGTTGTCATAATGTTTCTAGCGGCAGCAATTGAATGTAAGAAACATGATTTTTACCGTCATTATAAAAGTTTGACTAAATGACTAGTCAATCATCATAAAGGACATGATAAAGTATATTATATGTCATTCTAGCTCAATTGATCTATAGTTGCATCATTAGCGCATAGACTTAATTGTTTTCCTCTGCTATCTATAATTGTTACCATAATAATAATAATATTGAGAGAGCCATATAACTAACGGCAGCCTGATCATCACTTTTGTTATCATAAACTAGTTGTGTTATACTAGTATCAAAACTAGAAATACTCCATAGAAAAAATCACAGAAGACAGAAATACATAATCTTGGGGCATGAATAGGACATGTCTAAGTTTAGGAAAAAGGGTGCTTTTGTCCAAATGCTTTGGTCCAGGACCTTTTAACTTATTAATATTTTCTGTATATAAATGGTTTCAGAAGTTATATTATTAGGATAAGAATCCAACTTTTTCAATTGAAAAATTTAGGAGATTGCAAGCATTAAAATACACCATGGTTAAATCTCGACCTGCGCTAGATAAAGTAGAACCCAAATAACATTGGCACCTCTACTAAACAATGAAGAGTTCATCCCAATAATGATCTTTTTTCCAGGACAAAGTTCCACACATCATGGACCAAACCAGGTTCCACTTACAAATTTTTATAACTATATGTATTGCCAAGGTTAACCTTATCAGGTCCCCCAAAGGAGATTGGTGAAATAAAAATACAACTAAAAGGTAATTACAGAATAAATGAACTTTCGACTCTCAAGCCGAGAATTAATAAAGTAAGCTGCTAGCATAGTTCCACAGTAATGGCCATGACTACAAGCTAACTATTCCAAAGTTAAAACAAGAGGAGGTTAGAGCCTTCGATATCATGGTCAATTTAGTAGACAAGTTAGACTAGATGTTTTGGTCATAGTGTATCGATATGTTTTATTTTTATCGAGTAAAATTATGAAATAGAAACCAACATGATTAAGTCATAGTGTATCGATATGTTTGATGTATTCGTCATAGTGTATTGATAGGTTAGATCCTACGATATCGATAGCTTATGACTTTCTACTTTTTAGGCCATGTATCTACATTATGAATTGCATAATTTTTTTAGAAAGGCAATATGAATTAAAGAAGCAAACCAAAGTACAAGAAACAGAACAAGAACCCACCACCTTAACAAGACAATTAAGGGGGATGGATTCCAAAAAAAAAATACACTTAGAAACTACTACCACTAGGTTCCTACAGACAAAGACAGAACTAAAAGTGCCAAAGAAACAAAGGACATGGACCAATGACCTTAGGAATTAGGCAAAAGAACCACAACAGCCCCAGAAGACAAAATTTTGAAGCAAACAGGCTACCAAATATAGACTTTAGATGATCACTTGCAGCAACAAACTTCACAATACACAAAATTAAATTCAGCAAAACATTGCAGCACACCCACACAAAAAATTGCAGCAAACATTGCGCCCAACACACTCTAAAAATACAGCGAACACTGAAGATGTACGCCCACAACTGAATGCAGACATAATCAGACCCGAACAAAACGCAGACCAGCCAAACAGAAGCATAAACCGTCCTATTGCGCACCAACCAACAGACCCAAACAACATAATTATAAGGTGATATGTCTTGTGACATACACGTCGCCACAACTTGAGTGGAATGGAGGTTCACTTTGCAGTTACTTTGGAAGAAGATTAGTGTTGCATTGAATTTCATTTTCAATGACATCGAGGATTGAATTTCACACACAGATTAAGCTACCTAAGCCTCCATTCTTAAATAATCAAGTCTGCATGCTGGGTAGTTGGCTAGAATTGAGCATGTACCTGTTTGTTCTTTAGGTAGTACTAGTAAGGTATTGCTATTTTCCTTTTTATATACAAAGTAGTCTCCATATCAGTAAGTTAGTATTAATAAGTTGTATAATCTGTTAGTTGAGTGAGATCGAGGGTATATTTGTAACCAGGTACTAATGAGTTTAAAGCATGTATATTATATTCTTCACATTTTAAGTATCGTCATTATTTTGCAATCACCCTTAATTGCACATATTGGCTCCGCCCCTGACCTTAACTGTGTCTGATCTTGTCAATTGATATGCTTGTTCATATTCGATGCTTCATATTTGTTAGAATGATTTGCAACCTTTGACAGTGATACTACACACGGGATGGATGACACTTCAGCCCTTCGCTATGTTTCTATTGCCAACCAAGCAGGCCTTAAGATCAAATTAGCTTAGAAGGGGTACAATTTCCACCACATAGGTTAACCACAAATCCCGATCATCTCGGGCTAAACTCAGATAAATAACACTAAAATATGAAAATTCATTCATGGTTTGGTCGGGTTGTTTCATTTTTTATCGAAGTTTAGTCCTACTGGGTTTTAAAAAGCGCGAAGCGCGCCAAGGCGTCTAGGGTCAAAAAGCCGAGGCGCGAGGCGCCGAGGCGAAAGCGCGCGCATCACGTACCTGAGGCGACAATCTTATAAAAAAATACTTATAAATTATATGCAATGCACAAAACACAAAAATACCAAATTTATGATCAAAATATACCATGGATTTTCATAGTTCACGATTCTATTCGATAGAATACATAAATATTACCAAAATCATTGGAAGTGTTATCATATATGTGATTTATTTATTATAATAGTTCAAATTGACCTGATTTTAAAAAGACAAGCCCATAAGAAAAAGCCCAATACATATGACTAAGACCAAATTATAAAGCGCCGATGCACGCTTTAGCTGATGCGTGCCCGATGCGTGCGCCTCACCACGCATCCCGTAATTGCATTGCCTCAGGGTGTCCGATGCAATAGGGGTGTGCATCCGCCTGAGGCGCGCTTTTTTAAACACAGAGTCCTACATAGGATATCATTTAGAATTTACATGTGATAAGTTACTAATGTTTTGTTAGGATCTACTTACGCTAATTTAATAGGAACATATATCTTGTGTTAATTTTTTTAAAGTCTAATTTTGGATATCATTGTCTTGGAATTTCATAAACACTCACATCTCTTAATAATTGAAACTTGAACCTTGTGGACATGGCTAGACAAAGGAAAAGGCTCGGAGCAGGGGAGAGTAGGCCAGCGGAGAGTAGGCCAGCGGAGACTAGGCCAGCGGGGAGTAGGCCAACAGAGAGTATGCCAGCGAAGACTAGGCCAGCGGAGACTAGACCAGCTGGGAGTAGGCCAATGGAGAG
This sequence comes from Glebionis coronaria, assembly GCA_025667525.1. Taxonomy (NCBI): domain Eukaryota; kingdom Viridiplantae; phylum Streptophyta; class Magnoliopsida; order Asterales; family Asteraceae; genus Glebionis; species Glebionis coronaria. The sequence goes on along the minus strand of CM046879.1, from coordinate 90,072,183 downwards.
TATGCTAACGGAGATTAGGCCAACGGAGATTAGGCCATCGGAGATTAGGCCAACGGAGAGTAGGCCTACGGAGAGTAGGCCTACGGAGAGTAGGCATCAGTAAAGGACAATCAAATGATATCCCTAATAATTTAACTATCAATGACAATAGCAATGACCTTTGAAAACAACTCTGAGAACTTAAGTAATCCTTCAAATGGAAGAAAACAAGTGCAAGTTGTGAATGGATTGTAAGTACTGTATATTTATAATTTGCGCATCATTATATTTATACTCTGTTACTTCATTCGACTTTCATCATTTTTACAGGTTAGACAAATCAAGTGAGTGTTCACGAGAGATTACAAAGATATTCAAAGAAAGAATTGATGATACAAAAAACTTCTATTTTGGATAATTTAAGGTATTGTTTATATTTTAATTTATACATTTTTTTATGGAACCCAGAAACCGAGACAATTCATGGGATGCAAAAGCTTCTGGACGCTATGTTGATTTCTTGAGAGACATAAGATCTAATATGGTGAAACCTGAACGCTATGCTGATCTCTTGAGAGACATAAGAGCTAATATGGTGAAACCTATATTCATGAGTGACATCGCACAGACAAACTTCACAACTCATGGGAATATCAAAGTATAAGGAGATTCAAGAAAAAAATAATCAAAGTCGTCTAAAAGGAGAAGGTTCCTCAACTCATACTGGAGGCTCAATCTCATTTCACGGGCATGTAAAAAATCTAGTAAGTATTTTATAACAATATTTATTGGAGTCATTAGGAATTTGCTCTACATACCACAGTAGCATATAATTGTATCAAGTAACTTGTATGTGTAGAAAGTAAATAATCCATGATCTAGTCACCACCTTTTTCTCAGGTGTGGTCCTTGGACTATGAGTATGGGTCGGGGGCGAAATGATTTTCCATACAGGTCGGACATGTTGGCATAATAGTAACACGATTAGTGAGGTTTGTAGAAGAGTAAGATAATTAGTAACAAGACCACTTACATATATATAGATTCTTTTGCAGAATTTTTTAATCAGGATCATATTAGTTTACTGTAGGAAGCAGATTAAACATAATGCCTTTACACGAATAGTCAATTTAAACTCAAATATGTAAAAATGTGACATTTACGAACCCACCAATTTCAGTTCAAGGCACTCTTTTATTCTCTAGTTATTTAGTCACGGGAGTAGTCATTATGTTATCCGTGTAAATGAGTGATGTTTGAGTTTACCATCATATTTGTGATACATCATTACCTGAAGCCTTAGATTACACTTTAAGTGGCGTCCTGTTTTGCATCAATTGTAATACATCTTTACGAGTGTTGTATGTATCAAAAGATTTTACTAAACTCTTCTTTATTCATATGTGATGTAGGAATCTAAATACAATCGTCCAGCTACGGGGTTTGAGCTTTTTTTGCATACTCATACCAGTGGCCATGACAAGAAAACATTTATTAATGAGAAGTCGAAAAAACTTCATGTAAGTTTTGAGTTCCTCATTATTCATTTTGTTGTTAGTTCTATCATTACTCATGATTAATTGGACACACTTACAGGATAACGTGTTGCGTCTAAGGCAAAAAAGGGATGAAAATTCACCTTCTGCACAAAGTACACTTTACATCGAGGCAGCAGGTGGCGCAAAGAAAAGAAAAGAAAAGAAAACTGTATGGTGTTGGGTCAAAAGCAGTTGATTATATTAAGGATATATGTTCTAGAAATGAAACTACTAGAATTACCAAGGTAAATGACGGGTTAGAGAAAAAGAAAATGGAGAGAAAGATCAAGAAGTTTAATAAAACTCTTGAAATTGTGTGCAACCGTTTGAATATAACACTTCTAGATAGTGATTTTGATACCGACAAAGGTGATCCTCAACAATCTCCCGGTACTAGTCACTCCCAAGCAGGTGATGGAGAGGAAGAGCATGATAGTCGCATGATGGTGAGTTAATAAGTCGTATTTATCTTTATATTAATTGTTTCAGAACATCTTTATGATGATGGTTATGTTTTGTTATTTTCGGTTTACTTTATTTGTTATGAGATATCATAGAATGATGTTTGTTTAAACTTGGAGACAATCTATTTAGTTTTGAATCATTAGAATGATGTTTGTTTAAACTTGGAGACAATCTATTTATTTTTATATTACGTTAACATTTTGTATTTATTTTGTGGTTTTTATATAATTTGCCAGTACATAACATGACGTATATATTTAGCCACAATTTAGTCACTAAACACTGGTGTCATGGCAAAGATATCGTGTTTACCCATGACACTTACACACGGTCATATGTGCGGGTAATATTACCCACGGACTATAGAGGTAAAATTTCCCACAACTTTTGCACACGACTATATGCGTGGTTAATTATATTCAAGGATTTTTGTGAGGAGTTGACTTTTACACACGAATAGTTTTCTGGGTAAATGTTACCCACACAATACCCATGAGTGTATCTATGGGTATTTTATGGTGAGCTAAAAAATCCCACAAACAATTTACCCATGAATGCAAAACAATCACCCACCCACAATGACGTGGGTAAACTTACCCACCATTTGAAAATATCGTGGGCAAAAATTTAGCCTCGGAGCTTTTACCCATCAATAGAGAATCGTGGGTCATTTGTGGGTATTACTCGGTTACCCACGAAAATATGTCTTTTACCCACAAATTTTGTCCTTGGGTATTCGCCTGAATTTTTGTAGTGCATGTTGTGCATTCCGAACCTAATTATGACAAACATGGGATGGAAAAGGGTGATAGTTTTACCACTTCAGATTCATCCGATGTGAGTCAAAATGGGGGAGAAATTGTTCAGAATGCTATAGTACATCATGATAAATGCTTTATGACTGCTTCACTAACCGATTCTGATTCCAAGATTAAAGAGCTTGAAACGATCTTAGCTCAGCAAACTAAAGCTCTTGAGGATGCCAAAATTGAATTTTCGAAGAAAACAGATAAATTTGAAAAGTATTTTGAAAAACTTGAAAATTCAAACGTTATTCTAGAAAGAAAATTAAATCAAAAAATTCAAGATTCTAATGCTGAAAAAGATAATTTTGTGAAACAAATTACTTTGCTAGAATCTAAGTTGGCATCCCAAGATAAATTGCTTAAAGATAATGAGAATTTGAAGGCCCAGGTTCAGGAAAAGGTTTTTGCTATAGCTGCGTTGAAAAACGAATTAAGAAAAGCTAAAGGAACTAGTGTGGACACTAAGCTTGAAAAACCATCAATCTTGGGGAAACCACCTCAAATTCAGTCTGTTAGGCAACCGACTGCATTTAGATCCGAGCGACCAAAATCCTCGAGACCGCGGTTTGCCTCCCAAGTTGACATGGTTCATCTTTCTAGACCAGTCACTCCATCATCTAGGCCCAATGTGACTAAAATAGCTTTTGCAAGACCTAATCACATGATTTCATCTAGTCTCCCTAGACATAGTCCAAAGAATACGTCTCGAACTAGTTCGAATGACGTTCGCCATACATTTGGTCTAAGGGAAGCTAAGCAAAAGACACAAGTAAGAGATAGGAATTTCAAACCTAGTCAGATGCCTTCTAGCTTACCCGACACTGCTAACCGAAGCATGTCACATCCTAGGAGCATCAATCAATCATCTAGGAATTCTAGATCTTACTCGGACATTAAATATGCTACTTGCAAAACATGTAGGAAATGTGTCTTTAAAGCCAATCATGATTCTTGTGTCAAGAAATTACTTAATGAGTTGAACTCCCGTGCTAGACTTAAATCTCAGTGGGTAGCTAAAATCAAACCCATTGGTAAATTGTGGCGCCCCACTGGTAGAACTTTCACTCTTGTAGGAAACGAGTGCCCTTTAACTAGGATAGTCTCTGATTCTACTAAGACTACTAGGGAGGAAATTGAAAAGGAGGATACATCACTTAAGCCTGAACTTAAGGTTTTCTATAAAAGGAAACGTTTGCCAGCTAAGATAAGTGAATTCTCTCCTCAGGTCACCTCTAGCACAAGAAAAGAAAATTGTGAACCCCCACTTGCTTCTAAGATAGATATCGCTAACCCATATCAAAGCATGCAAAATCCTAATGAGAATGCAGGTACCAAAGAGAATGTTCCAAAAGAAAGAAGCGGTCCAATCATTGTATACCACTCAATTAAGGACACTCTCGGAGTTTGGTTGCTAAAGAAGCTGATATCTAAGAAACAAGTGTCTCAGTGGATTTCCAGTTAAGCTTACAGTGCATCAAGGACTTATAGTCACATCACAGACTATAACTCGATCTTCAAAGAAAGGAAAGTTTATCGCCGATGGTAAACTTATCCTAACAACGAGAAATTCATTTTTCTCGGGCATGAGCTTATATTAAAACATTCCAAGTTTTTTAAGCTCATGCACTATGGCTCCTCGTTAAATGACAGACGATGACCCGAACTTCAGAGACAGGGAAGTTTACCTACGCAACGATAACTTACCCTTTTAACGAGAAATTAAGTTTTCTTGGACACGAGCTTATCCTAAAACCATTCAAAGGTTTTAAGCTCGTGTATAAGGCTCTTCATTAAATGTCAAATGATGACCCGATCTTCAAATTAAGGAAAGTTTATCGCCGATGATAAACTTATCCTCACAACGAGAAATTAATTTTTCTCGGGCATGAGCTTATATTAAAAACATTCGAAGTTTTTAAGCTCATGCACAATGACTTACAGTTAAATGTCAGACTGTAACTCGAACTTAAAATAAAGGAAAGATTATCTTTTATGATAACTTATCCTCTTAACGAGAAATTAATCTTTCTCGGTCATGAGCTTGTATTAAAACATTCCAGGTTTTAAGCTCAGAAGGGAAAGTGAATCTTTTAAATAAGAGAACTTTTCCTCATAACGAGAAATTCACCTTTCTCGGTCATGAGCTTTTCGTTAAAACATTCAAAGTTTTTCAAGCTCATGAAAACGACTTCTAAGTAAATGTCAACTTAGGATTCGTTCTTCAGTTAAAAGGAAAGTTTATCGCCGATGGTAACTTATCCTTAACAACGGGAAGTTTACAACTTCTCGGACTTGAGCTCGTTTTGTAAGATATTCAACATCTTAAGCTCAAGTAATTGGTTTTCAAAACAATGAACACAATTTTTCGAGAATTTCTCAAAAGGTTTTTCTAAATCTTTCAAAATTGTGTGTTAAAAAATGTTTTGATAAAAAGAGCATGTCTTCTGGAATCGATAATATTTACGATACTAGAAATGTCATTCAATAATGACACGGGGTTGTAAATAAAGTTCGAGCAGAAGTTCAAATGTTTTAAAACATGCTCAAAATGGTTTACTATTATTTCAGATAGTAACCCGATTTTCTTATTCAAGTCAAGCATTTCACCGGAAAGCTTTGACTCAACAACGGGAATTAATTTTCTCGGGCATGGTTTACTTTACAACCATGTAAGGGATTGTGTTTACTTTATAACACAATCTAACACGAATTTATGTACGTGTCAGTGCATTTATTTGTTAAAACAAGAGAAATCTTGTTTTTATGAAGCTATCATCTCTACAACCATAGCAATCTACAATTGGTATCTACATACTCGACGATGCGACTACTCAAACGGTGACTACAACTCTTTCAATAGAACATGGGTCAACAATTGAGGGGGAGCAATTGTCCAGCATTCAGAATCTTTGACGCCGAAGGTGCCAAGTTCACATATTGGTGTCAAGACAACGATATCAATCGTACATATGGAGTCAAGAGATAACTTCAGACGTGATGAGGCGACCAACATTCGTGAACAAGAACCATGTGCTTCTTTCATATGATGTTCTTCATCATTCAGGTCCAACCTCATAAATCGCTAATCTTGTGAATACATTATCATATATGATCTTTGCACGTGATAAATACCTTACACTTGTGTTTAAAAGGTATTTAATTTACGTTTCAAGTACACCCTCATTAATTTGAGTAGGAGCTTGTGTAATTCATGAAGATAATCGGATTTGCATTTTTCTTCCCAAATTTTCTTAACATGCTATTAAATCAATTGATATTAAAAACATCGATTGGGTTAATATTTTTAATATGGGGGAGAAAATGTGATTTAATATGGGATATTATCACAAACGGTTTGACTTAATGTGCTGGCTCATCCCGACATGTGCGAAATGTTTTCTTAATATGGGATATTATCACAAACGGTTTGACTTAATGTGCTTGCTCATCCCGACATGTGCGAAATGTTTTCGAATAGCGTGGCATATGTTAAGGGGGAGCAAAATGGATTTGGTATATCAAAATGGATTTTCATGGTGACATTTACTTACCCAAAACCCATTTATTTCACGACGATGAAGATTGTGGTGACATAAGGATGGTTGGATAGGTTAAGTCCTATGACTCTTCCAGAACCGGAGGAATCTTCCCAAGGACATTCCATAGCTAGAAATAGTAGTCCTTAGGAAAGATGGAGAAAGATTGTGAACGTAGCTGAATGCCGACCAAGTACTTAAGTTAGCACTGGAACAATCACAACAAGGTGCTAGTTATGACGTATTGGTAAGCATTGAAGGCGTTGAAGAATGAAAAAGAATTGTAAAGATAAAGGGTGTAAAGAAAGAAGCCCTCCTTACAACTTAGGCAGAAACCGGGTCAATACATATGCTATTGAGATCATTGTTAATGATTCTTGATATTGAAGACAGACATCATGGACCCAGTGATGCAATGCACAACCCATCCCAGCTAACTCAGATATCTCTCAAAAGGTATTTGTTTTAATCACACAGAGACAACACATTATCTATTGATTTATTCACTCCGAATAAATTGGTATTGAAAAGGTGGCACTCCTCTCCAGCCTCCGATCACTAAAATCCAAAATGCACGATCGAGTCTAGAGCCATTTGAGATCATCAAATATCTCATTAGGACACACTTCCATATTTCCTTGCTTTTTCACACATTGTGAAAAGTAAGAAAGATTTTAAGAGTCCTACGCAAAATCTTCATGATCTTGCCTGAACATCCGAGTAATACGAAAGTATTTACAATGAAGATGGAAATCCTTCTTGAGCGAATATCAAAAAGGTCATGGTAGGTGACTTGTGCGATTCTTTATGAATCAAACTTGTGATAACTGGAAAGCAACAGCTGTTTAATTCTTAACTGAATTTAAACACGTTCCAGGCCTCTACGCAATATCTTAGTGATCTTGCCAGAACACTCAGAGTGATACCTTAGTGTTCACAGTGATGAGTGGAAATCCTTCTAGTGTTAACCTCAAACAACACTTGGTAGGTAACTTGCAAGATTCTATACGAATCAAGCTCGTGACAACTGGAAAGCAACGATGGTGCGGTTCTTAATTGAATTTCACTTGTTCCAGGAACATGAATTGAAGGCTTCAAATCATGCGGATATTATTATCCAAATGATTCACTCTTTATGTTCGCAGTCAGCTTTGGACGGTCGAATAAAGAGAACGGGTTTACCCGCGAAATCCTGTCAGGAAGTTACTTAATTGAAACTATCCGTCACGGGTACGATATCTAATATCGTCCAACGGTCTTCACCGACCGGAGGTAAAATGCTACCGATTTAGAATGAAATGTTCAAAGCCATTTCATTCGTGTCTACTTATGTTGCGGCATTTGAAGACGGTGGCGTTGCGGAATCCAAGAAGAAGTCGTCCTCGCATGCTTATACTTTATGCACTAAATACCTCATCTAAATTCAAGAAAGCCTAAAAGTTAAATCTTCCGCTGTATCAAACTCTGAAGCTTTCAAGAATTACGAAGGTATAAGTATGTGGAACATGAAGTCACGAGGAGGCAAATATCACAAGTGACGAATGCACAAGGTCAAAGCAAGGACACATGCTCAAGACCAAAGTCAAAGATCTCATTAGCATATTCACAAGAACAAGATCAAAGACTCAAGCATAATATGCTAGGTTTAAGATTTTGTAAAATGTGGTGACCTCCCTTTGGGGGAGATTGTTGGAAATACGTTTTTCCAAGGAAAGTCTCGGTCACATCATTATTAGTATAGATCACGAGCTATAGACTATTTAGGACATTGTAACTTGGAGTGACCTCCCTTAGGGGCAGATTGTTGGAAATACGTTTTTACGTATTTAGAAAGGATCAGTCACTCCAATGATATTGGGCTCGTGATCCAATATAGCCCATATAGCCCACATGTAGGGTGGGCTATATAAACCCCCTCCTAGCATGTTAGGAGGGGTTGGTCATTCACTTTACACATACTTAATCTAATATTTCATATTTCTCTCCAACCTCTCTCTAGTTCTTCATCTATCTTTCTATTTCTTTAAATCATTATAACACAAGGATAATCCAAGATTACGAGGACCTACACGATCATATTCATGTGGGCTGCATAAGTGAGGTATAGTCTAATAGCTTCCAAACGGGCAACTAGTGCAAAGGATTCAATAAGTCGATGCCCAATAATTGCTTGTACCCACGAGCTACTAGTCGAGCCTTGTTCTTCAATATTCCGCCTAACTCGTCGAGTTTCACCTTGTAAAGCCATTTCAAAGTGAGTAACTTCACTTGATCCGGGCATGGGACAAGTTCCCATACATTAAGACGTACAAATTCATTAAGTTCTTCTTGCATAGCTTCTATCCAACAAGATTAGGTAAATGCTTGTTGCCACGTCTTAGGTTCAACTTCACTGAGAAAAGCATCAAAATGACAAAACATTGCACTTTCTTGTAACTGACTTCGTGTGGATACCGGACGATTAGGGTCACCAATAATAGAATCCATAGGATGATCCTTTGACCACTTGCTGTCATGTTCACGAATCTATGGATTATGGGCGGGAATTGGTACACCAAAGAATTGAAGTTCACGCATTTGAGCGAATTCCAAGTCGTGATCATCATCATCCTCTTCATCATCAACAGGTATGACATGGATAGTTGATTCGGGTGTTGGTTGAGAATTACTCGTAGAAGGTATATCTTCACCAGTTGTAGGTGTAGACGTATTTAATTGTGCTTCGGTTGCTTGAGCGACAACTTCGGTAACCGGAGCTATTACCTCAGTTTCTGGAGCAACAATACTTAGAGGAGTAAAGAATTCATCAAAGAACGGTTGAAACAGCGTATCCCATTCATTCCTAGAAGGTGGTGTAAATGATGATGAAGTAGGGTTGTTTGGGACTAGACCAGAGCTAATGTTACTAGGTCCCATTTCATGAAGTGCGGGTTCAGAGTTGCTTTGCTCAGAAGCCATTGCCGTCAGCTCATCAAAATCAGCATTCATAGTTTCGAGGATCTTGCGAGAATTACGATTATAGATTCGGAATGCCTTCTTTGTGGGTGCATAACTAATGAAAATACCAATATCAGCCTTTAGTTGAAGTTTTCCCAAATTGTCACCATCATTATTTGGATAGCAAAGATAACCAAATACATGAAGATATGATAAATCTGGTACTTTTCCATGTAGAAGCTCATAAGGAGTTTTACCATGGCGTTTTCGAATTAGTGACCGGTTTTTTGGGTGTAAGCTGTTGTAGATACTGCTTCTGCCTATAAGAACAATGGAGCCTTTGCGTAAATTAACATCGTTCGAGTAGCTTCGATAAGTGTGCGATTTCGCCTTTCAAAGACACCATTTTGTTGTGGTATGCGAGCAACGGATGCTTCATGAGATATGCCAACTTCTTCATAATAATTACGCAAGATATGATTCACAAATTCGGTTCTATTATCAGTGCGAATGCGTCAGACAGTAGTGTTGAGACGCACTTGAATCATCTTGAGAAATCCGATGATGAATTTAGGTGCCTCATTTTTTGTTGCAAGAAATTTCACCCATGTAAACCGAGAGTAATTATCGACAATGACGAAGATGTACTTTTTACCACTAAGACTTTCAACACGCATTGGCCCACAAAAATCCATATGCAACAAATAAATTTTCTCTTGGTTGGTGTCTTCAGTCTTGGGTTTGTATGATTTCTTAGTGCTTTCCCCCATTGTACACGCGGAACACAAATGGTCCTTGTGAAATGTAAGTTTAGGAAGACCACGAACAAGTTCGTTTTTCTCCAAATGATTAATAGCGTCAAAGTTAAGATGAGATAACCGTCGATGCCATAACCATGACTTAGTCTTTGATGCTTTGGAGAGAAGACATATGGGAGAAGCGGCCATCATATCTTGTAGAGACAAACTGTACAAATTATTCCCTCGAGTACCTTTCAATAAATCAACCCATTCCAAATTACGAATGAAGCAGGTATGCTCACGAAAAGCGACTTCAATGTTTGAATCACAAAATTGTCCCACAGAAAATAAGTTGTTACTGAGACCTTCCACACAATACACTCTAGAAATTATAACATTCCCAATATGATATTCACCGTAACCCATTATATTTGCAATATGATCATTTCCGAATCGAACCGTTCCAAGAAACTTGCTAACAAAATTTCTGAGTTGGGAGCGATCTCCGGTCATGTGCTTGGAGCAACTAGAGTCCAAATACCATAGAATAATCTGGACAACCTGTCTTTAGCAACAACAGTAGACAATGCATTGGAAACTATGGGTCCTAAAGTGTTAGCAGATACAGATATAAGATTATCATAATTGCTAACATTTTTTTATCCTTAGTTTTCTGGCGTTTTCTAATGTTTTTTAGCAATAGCAGGTGTTAATATTCCATCATTCTGAGGTTTCGGAGTCATATCAGGCACTACAATGGGAGTATACCTAGTTAAAGGGCACTTAGTTCCTACAGTAGTGTTGTTGTTCTTAGTTAAAGGACACGCTTGTGTTTTGGTAGCCTTGGTACTCCTAGTTAAAGGGCGCGTTTTCTTCGTTTTAGTGGGAGTGATCCTAGTTAAAGGGCACACATTTCCTACTATAGTGAAGGTTCTACCAGTGGCATGCCACATCCATCCAACATGGGTTAACACTTTCCTAGTCAGTTTCCATTCTATATTATGCTTTCAGGCATTAATCGCATTCACATGGTCAATAAGGCAAGAATCATGACGACTGGAAAACATACATCCATTGCAATTCCAACATTTTAAATTAGAATTCACAGTATGCTTAGAACGCTGCACAACCGCAGAGCCGTTAGGTTTAGCTACATGATTCTTTTTATTCAAAACAAAAATATCATTCCTATGGTGGGCTTCTACTTTCTTCTTCACTTGACTAATAGATGGGGGCAAGATCCTATCATTCTTCATGTTTCCTTTAAGCTTAGATCTTTGTGTCTTAGTAGTGGTGTATACTCCTGTAGAAGGCGACACAAGAATATTTTAAGCCAGTTTTGATTGTGCCTTATCTTTTGTGACCGAGTTTTGAGATGGTTTAGTCCTAGAGCCCTTGTTAAGTGGTGTGACGATAATAAGGTTATTCTTTGTGGATCTCACTTTAGTAACACTAGAGGGCGGTGCTGAAATGGCGGCTGTATGCTTAACACGAAAAAATTCTTTTAATTCAGCCAAAGCCATGTCCTTATCACGAATTATCGCATGTAAATCTGAGATTTCCACCGATTTATGATTAAGGGTCTAAATCAAAGATGGAGTGTCAGCGGCCTCTAGTGTCCTTTCCACACTATCTATGTTTAATTTTGTAGCAACCTTATCACATGTCTGACGCTGTGATGTTTCAAAAATCTCATTAATAGATTGGTTCTCACATTCAAGTGAAAGCCAATGTTTTTGAATCTCATCAAAACGTTTTGAAAGCAAAGTATAAGAATCGTGAAGCTTTAAAAATTCAGCGTCAGATTTGTGACAAGTACTATCTACCACATTATCCACAGATACAACATTATGCACAATAGAATCATTATCAACACTATTATTCACACAGACGGAAACAATATCATGTGACATCACTTGCTTCAGAAGCTGATCATTTTGGCGTGAAATTTGTTCTATTTCAACTAAACCGTTTTCATAAGCATCATCCATTTCATTGAAAACACGTTTAACTTCATCTAATTCCAAAACTAAATCTTGATCAGTATTGCTAAAACATGCTTTAATATTGTTTACAAAGGGAACAATTTCTTCTCGAAACGCAGCTCTAGTGTTCTCAAAATTCCATTCACCTTCAGTTATGGCTGAATCCGTCATACGTTCCTTAAGGACCTTGTCAAAATCGGCAAAGTGTTGGTGCAATGCATTTAAGCTATTAGACACCTTGCTTACCAGTGTAATTAACTTAGTTAAATCCTTTTTGACAATTGTAGGAGACGTACTAGAAAGGTTTTTGTTTGACAAAGTTTGGGGCACACAAGCTGATAATTGAGCTAATTCCTTTTGTAATAAAAAACGGGTCTTTTTATCAAATTGATCTTTATTATGCTTAACGTAATCAAGCTTATGGAATGTTGAAATCATTTTAGATCGAGTTTCTTCCGCAAGTGACATTGTCTCCTCATCATCACGAACATAAGGTGCTTCTTTCGATTAACAAATTAGGGTCACATCATAAAGACAAGGAATATATTCCTGAGCTTGTTTTGCATAACCGGGATTAGGTGGTAAATATTGAAGACGCTTAAGTTCTAGTTCTTTAAATGATTTAGTTAAAAGATGAACCTTTTCTGTGGAAGCATATTATTTTAAAAGCTTTTGTTCCTTGAATTTAAGAGTTTGGTAGCATTAATTTCCAATTCAAACTTTTTAGACTCGAGAGTTTCGAAATTCGTTTTAAGTGTTTGAAAATCATTTACAACCGACTCTTTTTCTTTTGATTCATTGGAAAGATTAGCTCCTAATGATTCTATTTCATTTAAGTGTTCTATCCTCTCAAAACGAAATTGGTCAAACTCAGAATAAGTTATTTTCTCTGCTTGAGGGACCATTTCAAAAGTTTTGACCTTTTCCTTATACAACGCAAGCTCAGCGGTTAGATTGGCATTCAAATCTACGGTTTGTTGGACGGTCACATTCATGTAATCAATAATATGTTTAGGCACCATTACCAAATCATGTTGATCATAAGATTCCATACCTGTCGTAGCATTTTGTTGAGGTTCACTCAAATGTGTTGGATTGGATACCACATCATTTGAGTTACTAGTTCCTGAATGATGTTCGAGGTTGTCATTTTCATGCTCAACTTTATGTGGATTATCATGAACAATATTAGTTGTGGTTGGTACCTCACTGACGACATCAGAACCATAGTGAGAGAGATTAGTAACGAGAGCAGCTTGGGCTGAGTGAATGTCATCACAATCCGAATCATATGCATCAAGATCATATGCTTGATATGTTGCATTAGAAGTAGAGACGATTGCAATGCCTTCATTATCAGCTTCCCCTGGGTCTGCAAGAAATGCTAATTCCTCTGAGTCTAAAATCTTTCCCTTAGATTGAGCATCGACCAAATACATCTTCTCACGATACCAAGTTGCATCCCTTCTCCTTTTCGGTTGAGTGCATTGCCTAGCCATATGACCTTGTCCTCGACAATTGTAGCAAGTCACAACCTTTTGAGGACCAATAGGGCTTCCATTTCCACTAGCTTGGGAATTCACAGCTTGATCATTTATGGTCCTTTGTAATGGGTCCATATTAATTTTTCATTTCCTGAATGGATTGCACCGTCACTTAACCATCTTGAATAGTGGCTTGTTGTCGAGGATTTAAAGAAGTGTGGAGCTGATTGTTCATTGCTGGAAATCCTCTAGTTGCAACAAGTTTTGACAAGTAGGCAGTGAGGTGGGTTCAGATATCAGTAGGCGTATCATTTGGAGTAAAGACTGATGCTTGAATTGGTGGGAGTTCATTAGAATAAAAGGCTTGTGCTTGTGGTGCTTCAATTGGAAAATATCCTTGCTGAGGAGAATAGCCCATCGGAGAAGTGATAGCTTGTGATAGTGCTGGTGATGCTTGATGTGTTGGTTGTGGTGGATAAGGCTATTGAAGAACACTTTGTTGAAATGCTTGTTGTGGAATCATTAGTGGTTGATAAGATGGTTGTTGTGGTTGCTAATATGTGGGTGGTGGTTGCTGCAAGTATGATGGTTGTTGATAAGTGTAAGCCAAGTGTTGTTGGGGAGTCATTTGTTGAGAAGCATACATGGCAAGTAGATCATGAAATTGAAGTGTTGACAAACGAGCCTCGATCACGTGACATTCGTGTTGTTGAAGAAAAGCTTGAAGTTGATCCACGTTGGTTTGATGCAAATCCTTAGCCAATTTAACATTCATCACGACTTGCTCCATTCAGAAGGAAGAGTGTTCAAATACTTGGTGTTTAATTGAAACGTAGGAATTACCAAAACATAAATGTTGAGCTCATTCATCAATAGAGTGAATCTCAAATAGTAATCATTGAGAGTCTCCCCAGGGACATAGGCAAACTTATCAAACGTATCATATAGCTTACACTTTCGTTCTTGTTTAGTTAACGAGGTGCCTTGCGTCAGAACACGAATTCTATCCCATAACTCTTTGGCAACTTTATGTTTACTGACGAGTTTGCAGACATCTAGAGGAAGGGCTTGGAGAATGATGTTTGTAGCTTGTTTATCACACATAGCTTGAATCTTAGCATCTCTAGTTAATTCACCCGTTGTGCGAGGACGAGTGACTACACCTTCTGTCACAGTACCATATACCAATGGTCCATTGAGCACCGATGCCTAAATGAGATGTCCGTTCTCTTTATTCAACATATAAAGTTCCATTCGGGAAGCCCAATCCTCGTACATAGTCTTCACCAACATTGTTGGACGATTATCCGTACCCGAGAGGATGGATTTATCTGTAAGAGATGTGTATTTCATTTCGATAAGTAAAGGTTTACAAACGTTGATCGAACAATGAGAGAAATTAAATGTGCTTGTTTTCGTGTGTTGAAGTCGAGAAACTATGTTGAAATCCCCTAATAATGTCTTCTTGAGAAACCAAAAATTCCGATGCAAAATTACTCACGATACGAAATTTTTTAAATCACGTTTTTTTCAAAATCTTGAAATTTTCCAAAGATTTCGCAATGTTAAGTTATTTAATTTCACAATGTGAAACTTGAATATAATTCCGCAATGTGAGATTGAATGATTCCACAATGTGGACTCAAGATTCAATTCCGCAATGTTAACACAAATTCGACCCGCAATGTTAACTAAAATATGATTCAATTTCACAATATGCAAAGTGATACAATTCCGCAATGTAGAAAATGATTCAGTTCCGCAATGTAGAAAATGGTTCAATTCTGTAATGTAGAAAATGATTCAATTCCGCGATATGGAAAATGATTCAATTCCGCAATGTAGAAAAGGATTCAATTCCGCAATGTAGAATATGATTCAATTCCGCAATGTAGAAGAGGATTAAATTCTTCAATGTAGAAGAGGATTCAATTCCGTAATATCTAGGAGTATTCAATTCCGCAATATCTAGGAATATTCAATTCCGTAATATCTAGGAATATTCAATTCCGCAATATCTAGAAATATTCAATTCCACAATATCTAGGAATATTCAATTCCGCAATATCAACAAATATTGCGAAATTTTCCTAAAATTGTGGATCTCGGATATGAAAGGCTTCAAGTACGATTTTTCACCAAAAAGTGATCCAAACGCCCAAAAGTTTTGTGTTTTTGACCAAAAAAATATACCGAATCACTACCACAACTATGTACATGATATTGGTAAAGATCAAACCACGAAATACACAAAAAAAATTAGGACGTGGTTTTTTAGATCAAAAATACACACGAAATCAATAAAACAAACACATAAACAAGACAATCATCCCATGGCTCTTGATACCATTTGTAGGATCATCTAAATCTTGCTTATATTAGAGAGAGAAAGAGATAGAGAGATGGTGAGAACACACACACACTTAGAGAGAGAAAGTATGAAGAAACACACTTTACTATGTGTAAAGTAAGAGTGAACCACACCCTCTCCATCAAATGAGAGGGTTTATATACCAAGCCCATAAGATGGGCTTGGGCTTACATAGTTGGGCTGACCATACATGACATGGACCGGGCATTTCCTTGTTTAATAAATATAAAGATACTAGACTACGAGCTTCTACTTAATATATTGTCGGAGTGACTGAATATTCCTAAATACATAGAAACATGTTTCTAACAATCCTGTTTATTTAGCTTGTTTTGTCTTTGGTTCCTTTCTTCATACTTGTTTTGTTATATTTGATATTCGTTGGCTTGTGTCTTTTTACTTTCCTTATACCTTTTTTTGGCTGTGCTTTCTCTGTTGTTGTCTGCTATCTGTTTTGTCTATTTAGCCTTATGTTTCCTTTATCATAAGTGTTGGTGTTGTTACTGATCCCCCTATTAGCACAGGGGTGGTGTGACTGAACCTATTTTGATTAGTAGTCTTGATGTTGGTGACCCTTTACATGTTCAGAATAGTGATAGCAACACCTCTACTTTAATTCCTTTTAAACTGCTTGGTACTGCTAATAATAGAATGTGGAACAATGCTATGAAACTTGTTCTTCAAGCTAGAAATAAAGTTGTCTTTATCAATGGTATTTGTTTAAGAGAAACTTATGCTGATAGTACTATGTTATCTACTCAATGGGATAGATGTAATGCTATGGTCCTAACTTGGATTATGAATTCTATTTCTCAAGATGTTTATATGGGGTTAGTTTACTTTGAAAATGCTTCTGCTGTTTGGAATGAATTATCTGAGACTTATGATAAGGTTGATGGTTCTGTTATTTACAATCTCCTCCAAAAGATTAACTATGTGAAGCAAGGAGGCACTTTTGTTGTTGAATACTATCACAAGCTTAATTCTTTATGGAGATAATTTGATGCCTTAACTAAATTCCCTACATGTGTTTGCCTCATTAAATGCTCTTGTCCTGCTAGAACTGAATCCATCTTGCATCAGCAGCTTATGAAGCTTATGCAGTTCCTAATGGGCCTTGACAAGTGTTATCAACCTGTTAGAACTGCCCTTCTCACTAGGGACCCTCTCCCTGATGTGAAGGATAGTTATGTGATGGTTTCTAGGGAGAAGTCACATAGGTGTATCACTGAAACCTCTGGTGTGATCGATTCCAAGCTCAATGCCCCCTCTTTTACTGCCAAGACTTTTGGTCAGCAAAGAAAAGGGAATTTTTCTAATTTTAACAAGAACAATTCCAAAGGGGCAGTCAATCCTATCCTAATAGGGGTCCTAATCCTAATCTTAACTGTACCAACTGTGAGATGATTGGTCACACTATGGATAGATGTTACGAGATCATTGGGTAACCCCTGGATACAAAAGGCCTTCTAATGTTAAATCTTATGTGTCTAAACCTAATTTTAATGCTAAGATCAATGATGCTAAGAAGAATGAAAAACTTTTGCTTGGGATACCCCTTCCTCCTTCACATCTGATCAAATGAAGAAACTTCTACATTTGATCAATGACTCTTCATTTGGGAACATTCATGCCAACATGGCAGGTAGATGCTCCTTTTATAACTTCAATGTCTTGTTTAATGTTAATTTTTCTAGATATTTTTGTGGAAACTTGAAAGGGTTGGTTAGTACTATCACCCTTGGGTGGATTATAGACTATGGGTGTAACCAACACTTGATAGTCTCCATTGTTGGTATGTTCAATGTTATTGATGTTGGCAATCTCAATCTTACTGTGGGGCATCCTAATGGGACCAGTGCCACCATAAGTCATGTGGGTCACTTGAGACTGTCCAAACATTGTTATCTTGTATGATGTTCTTGTTGTGCCTGGATATTGTGTCAGTCTGTTATATGTTAATAAGCTAATCAAAGACAATAAATTATTTGTGGGTTTGATGAGGATAAATGTTATATTCACGATTTGACCAAGGGTACTACTCTGGGGACTGGTGATGAGTCTGGGGGCCTCTACTTATTTGACCTTGATAGAAACAACAAGTGTGTAGGTAATTCTAATATGAATATGTCCTTCAATGTTTCCAAAGACTTGTGGCATTACAGACTTAATCATCCTGCTGACCAAGACCTAGATGTTCTCAAGTCTGACCTCAACCTTTCCAAAAACACTTGTGTCTCTGTCAGTGATGTTTGCCATATGGTCAAACAGATAAGACAACCTTTCCCCTTGAGTGATAACAAGTCTACTCATCTGAGTGACCTTATTCACCTTGACTTGTGGGTTCCCTACATGATAACTAGCAGAGAGGGATACAAGTATTTCTTGACCATTGTTGATTACTATTCTAGGGCTGTTTGGACTTACCTTTTAAAATCTAAAGATGAAGTATTTGACAAATTTGCTAATTACATCAAAAATCAATTTAATAAGTGTATCAAAGTTGTCAGATCTGACAATGGTACCGAATTTGTCAACAAGAAAATGATTTCCTTGTTCTCTGACCTTGGAATAGTTCATCAAACCTCTTGCACTTACACCCCTCAACAAAATGGCATTGCTAAAATGAAACATAGGCACTTGCTGAATGTTGAAAGGAGCCTTATGTTTCAGGGGGATTCCTCTTGTTTTTGGTCTGCCTGCATTCTAACTCCTGTATACTTAATTAGCAGGCTTCCCTCATCTATTCTCAAAGTTAAATCACCATATGAACTGGTTTATAACAAAAACCCAAATCTCTCTCGCATTAGGTGTTTTGGGTGTCTTTGTTTTTCTACTAATTTAAACAACAGTGATAAGCTCGCACCTAGGTCTGAAAAATGTGTTTTGACTAGGTACTTGATAGGTGTGAAAACACCCATCCTTTTACCACTTATTTCTTACTAAAACAAGACCAAAACATGTGTTTAATATCATTTGTTTGGAATTATGCGTGTTTTTTGTGTTTATTGTGTTTTCAGAGCCAACCGGATGAATATTGAAGAAAACATGGGATTACACGGGTTTTATCGAGGAAAAAGACTCAAGACGAAGTCTATCGTCAAAGAGATGCAAAAGATTGGAAGTCAATGGGCCTATTTGAAGATTTATCGAAGAAAAGGACCAAAGATGGGAGATTTACATATGTCGAAGAAACTCAAGTCTATTAAACGAAGAAATTAAAAGTCGAGTTGAATTTAATCGTCGACAAATCCCGAATCAGAATCGAAAACGTTAATTTTTCTGAAAAGACGAGAAGACAAGAAGAAAGGGAGAAAGCCCACTCACCAACCAACCACTTGGCCTATAAAAGGAAATCACCCTCACACTTTTGGGACTAGTTTTCACTTTCCCAATTTTCTTCTTTTCTTTCGTAGGAAGCCAACACCACTAAAGTGTTGGTGATTTTTCATTTTTGTTAAATCCTTCATCTTGTAAGCTTTTAATCTTTTTCCTTTGATTGTTTAAACCTTAATCATCAATATAATCTTTCCATTTCATCTTGTTCATCTTCTCTTTTTATTCAAAGTTTTGAAGTTCTTGTTTGGTTGATTTTGATCTTCTAAAGTTAATGTGTTTTGAGTTTTTATGATTGGGATTTGTTGTTTATGGCTAGTAAATGATTAGGGATTAGTTTGGTTAACTTTTGGTTAGATTTGGCTTATTTTTGTTGGGAATAAATTAAGGCCAGATCACTTGAGCGCTGACAAGAGTAAAACAAGCATTGACAAGAACAAAACAAGCGCTGACAGCTCAAGCGTTGACAAGATAAAGTCAAGCGTTGACACATTGAAGACAAGCACTGTTGGGAAGATATACTCTACGCGTTTATTGTATTCTAGATTACTTCTAGTAAAGATAGGAACAACAATGTATTTTCTATATTTATCTTTACCTAGAATAGCTGATACGTAGATTATTGTACAAGGCTTCTTATGTCTATAAAAGAAGACCTTTAGGTTAATGTTTCATATAAGTTTTCATTCGTAAACTACTTTCATTGTAAGCAAGTTTGATATTATTAATCAAAGTGAAAGTTTGTTTATATCATTGTGTGTTCTTGTTTAAGTGTTAAATTCCGCATAACACTTAAATTCATAAGCATATACAAAGGTTTCTCTAAGTGTATTACTTGATCTAATCTCGTATACATAAAGCTAAATCAATCTAAGTTTGGGATCAACAAGTGGTATCAGAGCTAGTTGAGGAACTTTTGATCTTAAAGAACACTAGAACCCTAAAAATCACCAAAACCCTAATTTTCTCAAAAACCCTAACAACATCATGTCTGAAGCAATAACCTCCTCCTCCTCAGCTTTACCAAACATCAAGATTCCCATGCTTGATGCAACCAACTTTGACTTGTGAAAGTTCAACTTTGAACAATATCTGGGGATCTATGACTACACACTCTGGGAGATTATTGAATATGGAAACACATTCAATAAGGCTCAAAAGATTGCTAATGCCATTGCTGCAAGAACAGCTGTTGCTAGATGTTCTGAAGAGGATAAGAGAGAAAAACCTGGAGATGGTAGAGTTGTGGCTGCTGACGACATAGCAAAGAAAAGGGTTTACATGAAAGCCCTAAATATTCTGAAAGTCTCTTTGGGACAAGAGAACCAACATAAATACAGAGGTTATGAATCTGCTAAGGACCTTTGGGCAGCTCTTGAAGTTGCATATGGTGGCAATGCAGACACTAAGGAAGAAAAGAAAAAGCAACTCATGCATGATTATGCTGTCTTCAAAGCTCAACCCAATGAGAAACTGAGTAGTGTGAGAAGCAGATTGCTTGACATTACAAGCAAGTTGTCCTTCATGGGGACACAAGTTGGTGATGTTGACATTAATGCTACCTTTCTTAAAAGTCTTGGTGAGGCATGGAAGATTGAGGCAAGATCTATTCTTGCCAACAATACTTACAAGAGCTCCTCGTTTGATGACATCTACAACAAACTAAGGCTGTTGGAAGATGAAACTCTTTTAGGGCATGGAAGCAAGTCTACCACCAGTAACATGTCCTTCTTCTCTCATAGTGAAGGTCAATTCAATCAGAAGGACTCTTACATGCATCCAGTTACTGGATCATCATATGTCAGCGCTGGAACAAGTCCTGTCAACGTCTCCTATTCAGACGCTGACACATTCAAGAGTGACTCCCCAAGAGTTAAACCTGCTGGTTTAGATTTGGATACTGTATGTGCTTATATTGCTTCTCTGCCCAATGGTTCAGTGATTACATATGAGGACCTTGAGCAGATAAGTGATGAGCACTTGGAAGAGATGGACATCAAGTGGAACATGGCTCTTGCTAGTATAAGAGCAAATAGGTGGAACATAAGGTTTAAAAAGAAGATGACCTTCAATGCTAAAGACACAGCTGGATTTGATAAATCCAAAGTTGAATGCTACAACTATCATCATATGGGGCACTTCATGAGGGAGTATAGATCTCCTAGAAGATCTGATGCTGGTAAACCCTCAAGTCAAGTTGTTAAAGCTCAGGATTCCAAAGCCATGGTTGCAGTTCAAGGAAGTGATGGTATGGGATGGGATTGGAGCTATCTGGCTAAGAATGTTGAAGAGGATAAAGCTTTGGTTGCTGATATTGAAGAAGAAGAGCATGTTGAATATGCTCTCATGGCACACTCCTCCTCTTCATCTGATAATGAGGTATATGATGATGCTTTTTGTAGCAAAGGTTGTAGGTTTAATACTGAAAGACTTAACAAAGAGGTGTTAAGATTATTAGATGATATGAGCACTGAAAGATGTAAACTGTCTAATTACCAACTAGCTCTCACTGAAACTGAGAAAACCGTTTCTGAATACAAGAAAATGGAATTTGACTTAAAAGATAAAATCAATATCTTAAAACATGAGTTAGATGCTAGTATGGATATTATAAATATCATGAAAAGGGTTAATTGTGAGTTACAAGCTAAATTAGATGAAGCCATTAAAAACAAAGATAATGTTGGCCTTAAAACTAAAAGATTTGATAGAGCCACCCAAACCCTAGGAGAATGTGTGGGTAAACAAAGGGATCCTAAGGACATGACTGGGATTGGGATGAATGATTACTCTGTGGTTCCACCACCAGCTGGTGACTTCTATGGTGTCCAACAAAAGGACCTATCTTGGACTGGTTTGCCAGAGCTCCAAGAGGAGGAATTCATTCCTCCACCAAGAGTTGTCACTCCAGTTGAAGAGTATCAACAAAAGTTGACTGACCTGAATGAATGGAAGAAAGTTAACCCTACTTTATTTGTTAAGGGTGGCTTACTATGTGAAAGTCCCAATGGGTCAACACCCATTAAGGTTACTAACCCACTCACTGGTAAAGTTGTTGACCTAGGCTCAAACACTGATAGAAAACCTAGCATTAAATATGCAGAGATGTATAGGAATACTAGGTCACCCAAGAGCCAAGTTAGCAATCATGGAACAGGCTTCTTCTCTTCTAGACCTAAGGTTGTGTCTAGAAAATCTTGTTACACTTATGGTAGCTTTTCGCACTTGGCATACAAGTGTGTCAACGCTCCCAAAGCCAGCGCTGACTGGAACAATTTCAACGCTGAAAGGAACAAAGTCAACGTTGTTAGGAAGTCAAACGTTGTCAGACCCAAACCTTGTGTGCAGCAAAGTCCACAAGTGATTAGACCTGCCCCATTCTTTACTAGAGGGTCTAAAACTCATGGACAAAGATCATTTCAAAAGACAAACACCTGGTCTAATAGGCAATGGGTTTCTGTAGCAAACCCTAGGTTCAACGCTGACAAGGGTAAATTCAGCGTTGACAAGACCAATTCTAACGCTGATAGAAACGTGACCAGACCTAAATATTTGCAACCACAGGGTAAGGGGTCTAAAGCTTCTTCAAGCTTAACATGGAGACCCAAGAAAGATCAAAATCCTAATGATAATGGGATTTCAATGACCTGCAACAGATTTAATTACATTTCAAAGGTCATTACAAAACCTATTGGGGTTAACTGGGTATTTCATCCTAAGAAGGATGAGAATGGGGTTGTTGTGAGAACTAAGTCTGTTCTTATTGAACAACCAGATGAATCCAAGTCTTTTAAGACTTAGGTTCCCAAATAAAACTAATTTGTTTTCTTTATGTGCAGGGCATTCAAAGACAGGTCAATGATTATGGATATTATAATAGTGGATGCTCAAGGCACATGACAGGGAAGGAAGACTATCTGACGAACTTCACTCCCATTAAAGATGGTGATAAGGTTTACTTTGGAGGCGGATATGGTACTATCACAGGCAAAGGAACCCTTCTCACCAAGAATTTGCGTTTTGAGAACGTCTTTCTGGTAAAAGAACTTGATTACAACCTTTTTAGTGTATCACAAGTTTGTGATAACAAAAATAAAGTTCTGTTTACTGATACTGAGTGTTTGGTGTTAAGCAAGGATTATAAGATCCCTGATGAGAAATATATTGAGTATAGAACACCTAGGCATAAGGACATATATAATGTGAATTTGAATGGGATTAAAATGAATAATAATATGTCTTGTTTTTATGCTAAGGCCTCAGTAGATGAGAGTAATTTGTGGCACATGAGTCTAGGGCACATAAATTTTAAAAATATAAATAGGCTTGTGAGACTTGGTTTAGTTGATGGTTTGCCTGAGAAGGCCTTCCACAATGACCACTCTTGTGTTGCATGTCTTAAAGGTAAGCAGCACAAGGTCTCATTCAAGTCCAAACAGGTGCATACTAGTTCTAGACCTCTTCATATGCTACACATGGACCTCTTTGGTCCAACTAATATAGAAAGTTTGAATGGTAAGTCATATTGCTTTGTCATCACAGATGACTTTTCTAGGTTTACTTGGACATTCTTTCTAGCTATGAAGAGTGACACAGCTGATATTCTAATTGATTTTATCACTCAGATTGAGAAGAGGTCTGGCAATAAGGTTAAAATGCTTAGGAGTGATAATGGTGGAGAATTTAGGAATAAGAAGCTAGATGATTTCTGTGCCAGGAAAGGAATTACTAGGCAATTTAGTATTGCTAGAACCCCACAGCAAAATGGGGTTGCTGAGAGGAAAAATAGAACCCTAATTGAAGTAGCCAGAACAATGTTGGCTGATGCTCATTTTCCTATAGCCTTTTGGGCTGAGGCTGTTAATACAGCTTGCTATGTTCAAAATAGAGCATTGGTTAACAAAATTCAGAATAAAACACCTTATGAGTTGCTTTGGGGAAGAAAACCTAATATTGGTTTTCTCAGACCTTTTAGTTGTCATGTAGTAGTTTTGGACACTAGTGATGCCTTAGGTAAATTTAGTGCAAAAGGTGATGAAGGCTACTTCATGGGGTATTCAGTGCAGAGCAAGGGATATAGGGTTTATCTTAAAGAAGAAAAACGTATACTTGAAAGAGTACATGTTAGGTTTTTAGAAAATAAGCCTAGTGATCCTGAAAGTGGTCCTAATTGGTTGTTTGACTTGGAACCCTTATCTAGAACTTTAAATTATATGCCTGTCACTAATCCAGACATTGTGAAGGTAACTTCAAATGTTGTGGAGGAACAAGTTGTTGATGTTTCAGGTACACAGGTTCATGAGAAGGTTGGATCACAAGCAGAAAAGACATCTCCTATACTAGAATATGTCACAATTCCCATTTGGACAGATGCTTTTGCTGCTGTTGTTGCTGCTGGAAAAGATAATGGTGGTTTCCAAGTACCACCAGATACAAACATGCATGGTCCTTCAGGCGCTGACAAAGGCAAATCTAGCGCTGACAAGACCAATTTAGGCGTTGATGGATCAGACGTTGACAACAACAGTTCAAGCGTTGTTAGCCCAAACGCTGACAAACAAGATTCAGACGTTGACAACACTTCTGCACATCTTTTCTCTTCCAGTTTTGAACAAGGTGAACCTTCCAATGTTTATGAAGAAGGTCATCCTTATGTAGATATAAGAGAGTCTGATGAAGAAAATATTGGCAACATGGAGAATGAAGTTGAAGATACCAGACTTTTTGAGGGAGGAGTACTTACTTCAGTAGTAAAGAATCATCCTCCTTCTCAAATCATTGGTAATGTTAATACTCCAGTTCAGACCAGAAGATCTCATCAAGGTCTTGGTGGGTTTATTGCTAATATACACAAGAAGGTTGATACCCCTCTTGTGCAAGCATGTTTGTTTGCCTGTTTTCTGTCACAACAGGAACCCAAGAAAATATTTGATGCTCTCAAAGAACCAAGTTGGGTGGAAGCAATGCAGGATGAGCTTCACCAGTTTGCAATTCAGGATGTTTGGGAGCTGGTTGATTGTCCCAGATATGTCAGACCTATAGGGACAAGATGGGTTCTAAGGAACAAGAGAGATGAAAGAGGCATTGTGGTCAGAAACAAGGCAAGGTTAGTGGATCAGGGATATACATTAGAGGAGGGGATAGACTATGAGGAGGTCTTTGCACCAGTTGCAAGGATTGAAGCTATTAGGATTTTTCTAGCCTATGCATCCTGCATAGGCTTCACATTCTATCAAATGGATGTCAAGAGTGATTTCCTCTATGGAACTATTGTTGAGGAAGTATATGTGATGCAGCCTCCAGGTTTTGAGGATCCAGAGAATCCAGATAAAGTGTATAGAGTCAAAAAGGCTATGTATGGCCTTCATCAAGCCCCTAGAGCATGGTATGGTACTTTGTCTACCTATTTGGTGGACAATGGATTCAAGAGGGGCACATAGATCAGACACTATTTTACAATGAAGAAAGGCAAGGATGTGTTGCTTGTGCAGGTCTATGTTGATGATATCATTTTTGGGTCTACTGATCCAAAGATGAGTGAGGATTTCTCCAAGCTTATGACAGACAAATTCAAGATGAGTGCTATGGGGGAGATGAACTTCTTTCTTGCTTTACAAGTTCAGCAGAAAGAAGATGGTATCTTCATCTCTCAGGATAAATATGTTGCTGAGATCTTGAAGAAGTTTGGCTTTTCTCCACATGAAAAGAGGGATACTACTCCTATGGATAGAGAACACCCTTGGGGAAAGATTGGAGATGGGAAAGATGTTGATGTCAGGCACTATAGATCCATGATTGGATCCTTGATGTATCTTACTGCCTCCAGACCTGACATCATGTTTGATGTGTGTGCTTGTGCACGCCATCAAGTGACTCCAAAAGAATGTCACCTTTATGCTGTGAAGAGGATCTTTAGGTACCTAAGATGCTATCCTGGTCTTGGTTTATGGTACCCAAAGGATTCACCATTGGAGCTGATTGCATATTCAGATAGTGACTATGGAGGTGATAAATTTGATAGGAAATCCACAACTGGTGGATGTCAGTTTCTTGGGAGCTGGTTGATATCTTGGCAATGCAAGAAACAAACAGTGGTGGCTAATTCTACAACTGAAGTAGAGTATGATGATGCAGCTGCTTGTTGTGGCCAAGTTTTGTGGATTCAGAACCAGCTGTTGGACTATGGGTATAATTTCATGCATACCAAGATATTTGTTGACAATAACAGCACTTTATGCATCATTAAGAATCCTGTACATCATTCTAAAACTAAACACATAGAAATAAGACACCATTTTATAAGAGATTGCTTTGAAAAGGGTTTAATACAACCAGATAGGGTTGACACTGAGGAAAATGTGTCAGATTTACTAACTAAACCTTTTGATGCTGGGAGATTTCAATACTTGGTAACAAGTATTGGAATGGTCAATCTCACATAATATGTGTTTTGGAGTCTTTTTGTAAAAGTATGTACAGGATGATGCATTGTTATTGGTCTTATTTATGATTAGATTTTCCACTCTATTTTTCTAACACTGACAAAGGTTGCTTGAACGCTGATAGGTGTTTTTGCAACGTTGTCAGCAATATAATTGTCTAACACTGACAAAGCTTCCCTCAACGCTGTCATGTGTTATCGGGGCGTTGTCAGCAACAATGTTAGTTTTGTGGTTTTCAATCTAAATGTGCAGATGGTGTTAGCAGTATACCATTGGATACAGAGTTGCTTATGGATCAATGGAGAAGCATTTGGACAAGTTTTTATTTATGGATGATGGTTGGAATGTTTCATTCCTATCTTGACATAAATTTTTTATGTTCATACATGATTTTAGCAAACTTTTGTATCATAGTTTAAGGGGAGGTTTTAGGAACCTTTAGGATGTTTGGGTATCCATATGATACTCTTATCACAATTCTAGATTGTGTCCACAGGTGAGTATGAGTTAGTTTTACTAAATCATGAGGCACTATAGCATGCAAAGTTGATATACTATGCATGCTGCCAAGACATTTTTGGCCTAGAATTGGTTGTGGTCTGTTGGGAGACTTGGGAATAATTTTGTTATGGGATTTACCTGGGAGTAACAAGGCATTTTGTAAGGTAACTTGGTTGTTAAGAGTTTTGGTTAGCAAGGGACACTAGAGGACTGTTATGTCTATCTTGCCTAAGCAGGTGTGCATAACTGGACAGTGCTTGCCGCCCTATAATAATTATCAGCTTTTTAGTTATCTTCTCTAGGATAAAGTACTTGTTAAGGTCATTTTTCATTTTTTTAAACTTTTTTATTTTTGGACGCTGACAAGAATTTTCCAAGCGTTGTTGTGACCAAATTAGACGCTGACATGGCTATAGGCAAACGTTGACAAGATTATAGCCGTTGGGCGTTGATAGGTTATTGTTGACCGTTGACACTCAATGGGACCTACCCAGTTGTTACTTTTTGACATATTTTTAGGCCGTAATTTTGGGAGTTGTTACTTTACATTTAATGCATGAGATAAACTTATAATTTTTCAATATTTTCATGATTGCTTTTTGAAAATACTTGCCTATTTTTGGGCCTATCACATGCATTTTCTTCTCCTATAAATTTGGCTCCTATTTTTAAACAGGGTATCTATAATTCTTGTCTAACACAATTTTCTCTTATCAACTTCATCTTCTTCACTTAAATTTAACAGCTTTCATCAATGGCACCAAAGTTTAGACCATCAGAATTGGAATTGGGGTTCAGAAGTCAACATAACATGATCGCGTATCATGAAGCTGATGATACTCTGTTTCCCCAATACACACAAATGGTGGCGTATTTGAACGCATCCCCTTTAAGGTATGCTCTTTCTCATGCACCACTCATTCTAGTCACACATATTAAGCAGTTTTGGAACACTGTCAGTTCTTAAACAGTTAATAGAGTGACTACATTGACTTCTATTGTTCATGGGAGACCTTGGGTGGTTACTGAGGCTTTGGTACGCCAAGCCTTGGATCTTGATGATGATGATGGTATAGCCACTCTTCCCATTAATGAAATAGAACAAGGGCTTAGGGCTTTGGGATATCCTTTTCTTGATGAAGGTACCTTAAACAAGTATCATAAGCAGGAATTTCCCCCAGCCTGGAAGTACCTCATACATGTCCTCCTTCAATGTTTGAGTCCCAAATGCACTGCACACAATGAGATCAATAGATCTATTGCAAGTGCTATTGTGTGCATTGCAACAGGGCAAAAATTTAATTATTCTAAAATGATTTTTGAGGGCATGTGTAAAAATAAGGGGAACAAAATGACTTTAGCTTATCCCTGTTTTTTACAAATGGTTTTTGATGTCCAAGGATACTACACAAGGGATCATAATGATTTTTATAAGATCCCTGAGCAAAAGAAAGCTATTTTTATGAAGATGAACTCACCACCCCATCGTGACCTACCTTTAACCCAAGCTATGCTTGCTGTTATTGCAGCAGCACAACCCCAACCAGACCCCCAACCACAAATTGACCCCCAACCACAACTTGACCCAATACCTGAACCCATACCTTCACCTGAACCTATGCAAATTAACCAAGCTTCCTTCAACACTGACACATTAAATGTTGGCGTGGATGTGCCTATTTCCAACGCTGACACACAACCTTCACAAACCCAAACACCCATTAACCAACCCACATCCACCCATTCTTCCACACCATCTTCCACACCCCCTGAATATAGGTTGATGAAACGCCAAAGGACTACTGGAGTGTTCTCCTATGGTGGTCCTAGCCATGTAGCAGAGAGAACCACCACCACAAGTGTGGCTGGTGACCTGGATGAGGCTGGGACTATTGGTTCTGGCTTAGAAGCTGGCCAAGGCAGTCCCACCATCATTAAGTCCTCATCCTTGCCCAATGAATCTGACTTGGGAGGTCAAATCCCCATTTCAGAAGAGGGCAGACTGGAACCAATGACTCTTATGGAATTGACGGCAGTCTGCATGAGCTTGCAAAAGCAAAATGCAGACTTGGTACAAGTTGTCAGCTCACAAGGCCTTGAACTCAAGCAATTGAGGGAGAGGATTGTTGTTTTGGAGAGTGCTAGTGCCAGGAGGGGTATGGAGGAATCTTCCAAAGCGGAGGAAGATCCAATAAATCTGAGTGATAAAGGCAGCCATGATGGTCAATCCTTGGATGTTGCTGAGGCCCTTACAACTTTGAAGAAACAAACAGGTTTTGATACGTCCTTAGTCTCTCCTACCAACTTGAATTTATCATTTACAGCTATGTTGAGAGAGGTTACAAAAGGCTGAGGGAGGATATTTGGGCGTTGACAAGGAGAATTTGGACGCTGACAGAAATATTTTGGGCACTGATAGGACAAAATTGGGCGTTGACAGACCTGCACATGAAGGTGATGTATCCTAGTCATCATCTATCATCAAGGAGGTTTCTGCACAGGTATCACCATCTACCTTACCAACCATTGCACCATCAGATAAGGGTAAGGGTATAATGGTAGAAGAGATTGTTCCAAAGGATACAGCTCAAGTTGAGTTTGATAGAAGATTAGCTGCACAAATTATGGAACAGGATAAAAGGAGGTGAAAGAGTCACCATTTGTTGTGAGTTCAGAAGAAGGGAGTGATGGAGCTAGCTCAGACTCAAGTGTGATGATTATAGAACCAGAAAGACTTGAGTATGGTGATGAGTTGGCTGAGGAGAAATAGAGAGAATTGAAATTACAGGTTGACTTTGACATGCCAGAGGTGGTTCAAATGTACAATGCTTGGGAAGAAAGATGTATGGAGAATCCAGACTTGACCATTTCAGATCAAATATGGGGTTTGGAGATTCTTCTTAGAGTTCAGAAGGATTTCTAGGTAATTTTGAAACACAAGGCAAGTAATATTCTCTCAGAGTTGAAAAGGGATAGAAGGGAGCTATACTTCATGTTGCTCAGATGTCATGGAGTTGGATAGACTTATCAGAAATTGAGGGCATTGACATTTGATGAATTGGAATGCAAGGCTTATCCCATTTGGGTGAGAGTGCAGGAAGCAAACACTCTCAGACTTCTTTCTGATGAAAGAAAGGAAGAACTTGCAGAAGAAATGGAGCTCAAGAAAGCTATGTTTGTTCCCAGACCAGTGAAGAAGGGAATTTCTGTTGAGTTTCCCAATGATATGGATCCACTATATCCAAGTGAAGCTGTTATAAGAAAGAGCCTCAAGCTCTCACCATTAGAAGCTTCAGATATGGTGCAAGTGTTACCATTAGATTCCAGGAACCCAATTGTGAGCTATGAAGAAGATGAATGTGGGTTTTGGAAGATTGGCAGATATGGCAAAGAGGTACACACTTTTACCACTCTCATATCTTTGTTTGCAAGTTGTGATAGAGAAGACTTGGTGGACCTTTGGAGGTTGCTGGAGACCAAGTATGAGGCTGAAGCACCAACTTCAGCTAATGGAATAAAACTTTGGTCCACATTCAAAAGAATGTGTGGACCAAAAGATGAGGATCCTGCAATTTGGAAGGATCTTGAAGATGAACTCAGTGGTCTTCAATGGAGGTTATATTCAGCTGCTGGTGTTTACCATTTGAGTTCTACAAAGTTTCCTGAGTATCTACTTGTGGATGGTCAGTATTTCATATCCAAAGCTATTTTGGAGAAGATGAAGGACACTCAGCTGGAAATAGATTATTCAAGTGACGTGGCAAAAGATTTGATCAGATTTATTCATTATCAATATGAGAAGGTTTGTAAGATTCCTCCTAGTCCTTAATGCTTATTCAGAAACTTGATCATAAGAGTGGATATCAAGTTTAGGGGAGGATTGTTGGGAATAAATTAAGGCCAGATCACTTGAGCACTGACAAGAGTAAAACAAGCGTTGACAAGAACAAAACAAGCGCTGACAGCTCAAGCGATGACAAGATAAAGTCAAGCGTTGACACATTGAAGACAAGCACCGTTGGGAAGATATACTCTACGCGTTTATTGTATTCTACGTTACTTCTAGTAAAGATAGGAACAACAATGTATTTTCTATATTTATCTTTACCTAGAATAGCTGATACGTAGATTATTGTACAAGGCTTCTTATGTCTATAAAAGAAGACCTTTAGGTTAATGTTTCATATAAGTTTTCATTCGTAAACTACTTTCATTGTAAGCAAGTTTGATATTATTAATCAAAGTGAAAGTTTGTTTATATCATTGTGTGTTCTTGTTTAAGTGTTAAATTCCGCATAACACTTAAATTCATAAGCATATACAAAGGTTTCTCTAAGTGTATTACTTGATCTAATCTCGTATACATAAAGCTAAATCGATCTAAGTTTGGGATCAACAATTTTGATCAAAAATCGACTTCCCCTGTTATTTCGGTTTACTGTTCTTCATTCCCAGTTTATTCTGAATTGCTGTTTACTTTGTCCCTTATTCGGAATATTTGTTTATTCCGGATAGAGTTCATTATTCCGAATAGGATCTTTATTCCGAGTAGCCAAATTATTCCTGATCACCTTTTTATTCTGCATAGTACCTTTTATTCTGAGTAGTAAATTATTCCGAGTAGCCTAAATATTCCGAATAGCAATTTTTATTCCGTATAGAGCTTTTTATTCCGCATAGGTCATATATTCCGAATAGCCTTTTTATTCCGTAATAAGTGTGTAAACACTTATCCTTTTACCACTAAAATCAAGGAAAAACAAGACCGAATCATGAATTTAATATCGTAAATGTCGTAATTATGCGTGGTTTGTGTTTTTGTTGTGAAATAGGTACAAGAAGACAAAATAGAAGAAAACACGGGATTTCACGGTCATTTATTGAAGAAAAGTCAAGGAAAAAGTCAAAGCCAAAGTCAAAGGACCAAAAGTGAAAAAGTATCAAAGTTCAAGGGCCTAAATGAAAGATTTGTTGAAGACAAGGACCAAAAGTGTAAAAGTTTAAAAGATCAAGGGTTAGAAATGAAGATATATGGAAGACATGTGCCAAATATCAAGAGGTTACAATGTTGAGGGACTAAATTGGCCAAAATCCAAATATTAAGGGCTGAAATGGAAATTATTATGCCTTGTAAAAAGTTTTGGAAGATTTATTACTAGTTGCAAGAAATTACAAACCAAAGGGACTGAATTTGCCAAAGTATAAGTGGCTGGTCAAACTTAGTCAAACCATATAAAAAAGTAATAAAAAAGAGAGGGAAACAATTACTGTTCACCCTCCCTCTCCCTTTTTACCAGGGGGTTTTTACCTCAAAGGGTAATATCCTAATTAATTCTCCACACTCCACTCCCAATCAACCAATAAATGAATCCCACCTCACTCACATGGCCAAGTTAGCAGAATGACACGCTGGCAATCCGAATCAACCATGGAGAAAACACAACTTTGAGGAAAATTAACAAAGAATCCTTTGTTATGAAAACACAGATGGTGTCATATCAACTGCCACGCTGGCAATCCGTGTGTGGAAAGAGAAAAGCCCCAATCTCATCAACGGCTTGTAATCATGCTTATTTTCTAAGCATGATCCAAGGGTTCATGTTAAAACCCTTGGAGAGAGAAGAGATGGCCAGAGAAAGCATCTAGAAGCTTAAATTCATCTATAAATAGGGCTAGGTTTCTTCATAATATGTATGTAATTTTCCTTAGTATAATTTATGTTTTTTTAACTAATGTTATGTTTTTTTTATTAAGTTGTAATGTTTTTATGAATTAATGAAAAGTTTGTTTTGATCTTAAAGTGTCCTTTACAATTTTTGCCCTTAATTTTCATCTTTAATTTTTGTTACTATTCCATAAGCTATAAGCTTGTTATAATCTGTTTTTTTAAGTCAAGTTCATCTCACATAAGCTTGTAAAGCTTATGTGAGTTTAGTTTTCTATCACTAAGGAAAGTTGCTCAATTCACATAAAAAGCAAAAGGAAGCAAGGTTGAAGGCTGCCTCACCAAGGAGTGGTGAACAGTGGGTTTGTATAAGCTTGTTATAAGCTGGTTATTTGTGTAAAAAGGGGTGAAGACACAGGCCTTTTGGCAAAGGCTTTCATTGGATGAGAGCTTATGCAAAGGTCTATATCTCATTTTCATTTTTCTGCATATAAATAGCTAATAAACTGTTTAATTTAGTTCTGCTATGCTAAGTGCTTAAGTTTTGCTTGAATTTGTCTCAGTGTGATCTATTTGTATCAGTTTAGCATAAGTTTGCATTCAGTTCTAGTTATTTCTTCATATAGCTTTGTTAATTGTTGCTTATTTTTGCTTAAGGAGCGTTTG
Organism: Glebionis coronaria; assembly: GCA_025667525.1. NCBI lineage: Eukaryota > Viridiplantae > Streptophyta > Magnoliopsida > Asterales > Asteraceae > Glebionis > Glebionis coronaria. The sequence continues at coordinate 90,038,732 of CM046879.1, read as the reverse complement.
GTTTAGGTAATTGTGCTCGCATCGTTGTAGCTGTAGTTTAGAGGCTAATAGCTCTTCATTTGTCACATATTGATAGCTTAAAATCAGTCACATATAAGTCTTATACTTAAGTCAAACAGATAATTAGGCAAAATTGTTATGGATCGAACTGCGCTAAAAACAGCCTCAACAGCAACATTCAGACAGTCATATCTCATTCAATTTTAGACCTTAGGACTTGCTGTTTGCTGATTTGGATAGCTTGTAGTGCTGCCTTTATAAGTCTAGTTGATAGTTTCGGTTGTAGCTTAACAGATAAGCCGCTAGATAGCTCTAAAGTTGCCTTAAAATCTGCATATAAGTATATTTTCAAATAAGTCACTTTATTTCGATAGCTTTTTCTAGTTTAATCGCCCAATAATTTTCGAAGTTTTTTGTTCAGAAATCAATATTTCATCATAAGGAACAAGTAGAAACGAACCAGAGCTTGTTTTGTTGATTAAAACGCTCAAACGAGCTTAAACTATTGCATCAGCCCGTTTTTATAATACTGTGCGAAAAAATTGCACATAGGTCCCTGTATTTGCAGCTGTTGAACAAATTGAATAATTGCGCTACCTATTATTTCTGTCAGTTTTAATGTCCTGCGTATACACTGTTGGGATGCTGCTTATATAATTCACTGTTGGGCTGCTGCTTAAATTGGGCCTGCGTATTTTGTTCACAAAAGGTTGTCTAATAATTGTTAAATTAAAGCTGCATATACAAATATTCAATTCACAAAAGGGCTGCATTGTTTGCATTATAGTTTACCATTTACGTTAGTATTTTTTTTACAAAATTTCAAGTTTAGATTCCATTTTACCAAAAATCAATTTTAGAAAATAAAAATAAAAATGCTATAGTTTTAATAAATAAATAAATAGATATATATATATAAAGTAAAAAAAATAGATTTTATCTTTTTAGAATAATCTTGCATTTAGATTAATTAATTTTTTTTTAATTATAATATAGTTTTGTTGCATCTTAAATTTGATTAGTTTAATTTGTAGTATAATTTTATTTTGCATTTTAGAGTAAATTTATGTGAACTATTTGCGTTTTTATTTTTACATATTCCTTAGCCTAATTAATTTTCCACATTTTAGTATAACAAGACAATAGATACCAAGTAAGTTTCTATAACAAAAAACAAGTAATCTTGTGATAAATTTGTTGATCAATTCGAGACGATTTGAGGAACGATAATAGATATAAAATAGGATTGCAAAACCCTAGTTTCAAATTGGCGCCGCTGCCGTTTCGCTCGTACGATTGACGATTTTTCGTGAAGACATTTGGATTTTGGGATCCGTTCGCTTTGAACGTTACGTTTCTTGCAACAAAATCAAAAATACAAAAAAATCAAAAAGATTAAAAATACAAAAATAATTAAAAATCAAAAAAAGCAATTTCTTTCCTAAGAATTGCACCAAAAAAAATAAAAAATCAAAACGTAATACTTTTTCCTAAAAGTATTACACCCAAAATATTACGTATTAGTGTTAAATTTTTAGTTCGATTTCTTTCATTTTTATTGTGAATATATATTTTTCTTAAAAATACAAAAATATTTTTCTTTTACTATAGTATATTACGTAGCACAATAAATTACCTACTTTTCAAATAAGCCTTAGCTGGGATTTCATCACCTAACTATTGTAGTCGCATCCATAACGAGAAAAAAGGGCAAAATAGATAAATACTAGTAAGACGTTTGAACTCAAAATATACAAAGTATAAGGTGGGTATAAGGCGACGCGCTATAAAAGGCCGTCTAAGGAAAAATGTTTTTAAGTGCTTTGTGCCACCTCGTTTCCCCGCTTGCTTGTGCGTATATTGAGAGGGACGACCGATTATTGGTTTGCCAACTCAATTAGTACTTAAGTATATATTTTTGTAGCTTTTTCATATTGCTCATCGAGAGGGAAAATCCTTTTCCTCTCAAAGTCGACCGAGGTCACCTACCTCATTCCAAAGTTTTAATTGTATGCGCACTCGCGCGCGTACATACATACCGAGTGGTGTACCAAACACTTCTAATTATTCCAACAAGAAGAAGAAGAAGAAAAACAAAAAGACCGTCATTAAAGCCGATCCTGAGAATCGAGCTTTCGACAATACGATGGCAACGGATAATCGAACAATGATTGAGATTCTTCAATCTCACGTTGAAGGAAACGATGACGAGATTGTGGTGCCGAATATTGGAGCTAATCATTTCGAACTTAAATCGGGTTTTATTCAAATGGTTTCCGCTACACCATTTTTAGGCCGTACTAATGATGACCCACACGCTCATATCAAACGTTTTATCCAACTAGCTAATACCGTCAAATGCAATGGGGTGCCCCAAGAGGCCGTTCGCCTACAACTTTTTCCTTTTTCCCTCGAGGGACAAGCCCGGATTTGGCTTGATAAGGAACCACCCCAAAGTATTACCACATGGATCGACTTAGAGACCAAGTTCATAAACTACTTTTTCTCACCATCACGGACCACTTCTTTAAGAAATGAGATCATCACCTTTGAACAACAATATGGGGAAACGTTTAGTGAGTCTTGGGATCGATTTAAAGATCTTTTGAGAAAATGTCCACAACACGGTTTCACTAAAGTGCATCAAATCAACACATTTTATAATGGTTTAACTCTAAACGACCAAGACTCACTTAATAGTGCCGCGGGGGGCAATATTCTTGTGAAAACCATGAACGAGGCTTGGGCCATTATTGAAAACAAGGCTAAAGTGCAAACCAAGAGTGTTAGGGCCACTATGGCAAGTGCTAGTTCTAGTGAGAGTGACAAGAGAATCGATAAACTTACTTCGCTTGTTGAAACACTCGCTCTAAAAACCGACGCCCTCACTACACATGTGCATGCCGTGAAAGAAACTTGTGAAAAATGTGAAACTTGTGGTGGACCGCATTCATACTTTAATTGTGACAAGGTTTACAATAATCAACAAGAAGTTTATGCTTATAATAACAATGAAAATGAGCGGATTCATTTCAAACCAAATGTTGATGTTAACCATTTGTCTTACAAGTCTAATAACTATTTGGCTCCCCCGGGTTTTGTAGCACCACAAAGACCACCCCCACCCGCCCAAAATAGGAACCAAGGTCCTCAACGGGGTAATTTTCAAGGAAATTCTAATCAACGGGGTTTTAATCAAAATCAAGGGAATTTTTAAGGGCAAAACCAAGGGTTCAATAATCAAGGATTTAATAACCAAGGTTTTCAAAATCAAGGATTTAATCAAGGTTCTAATCAATATCAAAACCAAGGTTTTCCTAATCAAGGGTATAATCAAATGAACATGCATAATCCTCAAATAGACTTGGTTTTACAAAAATTATCCGAACATGAGCGAACCATGAGAGAGATGCAAGAATATAATCGACAAATGCAAGAATCGACCGATAAGAAATTTTTGACTATGATTCAAACCTTTCGTCCCCAAGGTGCCCTCCCTTCGAACACCGTGACCAATCCTAGGGCTAATGTTAATGCTATCACTACTAAGAGCGGTAAGACCACCGTAGAACCTTCCTATCCCCCACTTAACCAAGGACCCGAGATACCTTCTTCTTCGACACAACCTCCTTCTTCTTCCACTTGTGACATACCACCCGTTATGCATTTGTCTACACCTTATGTTCCACCGATACCCAAATTTTCTACCACACCTTCAATTCCCAAACCGGTTCCTTCACCTTCTATTTCTATTCCTCCTCCTCCACCAAAGGATGTGAGTGAGCAATCCACTCCAAAGCCTTCATCTCAACCCAATATACCTTATCCCTCAAGGTTGCGGAAAGAGAAATTGAAGAATAAGGATGATATTCAAGTTTCGAACTTCCTAAAAATGTTCAAACAATTGAATTTTAATATCACCTTTGCCGAGGCGCTCGCTCACATGCCTAAGTACGCTAAGATGTTTAAGGACCTTTTAAGTGATAAGGAAAAGTTGCTTGATATTGCCAATACCCAATTGAATGAGAATTGTTCCGCGGTTCTTTTGAGAAAATTACCGGTTAAGTTAGGAGATCCCGGTCGATTCCTTATTCCTTGTAATTTTTCGGGTGTTGAGAATTGTATGGCCTTGGCGGATCTCAGAGCGAGTATCAATCTTATGCCATTGTCCGTGTGGAAGCAATTATCTTTACCCGAGCTAGTCCCCACTCGTATGACATTGGAATTAGCTAACCGTACGGTTGCTTATCCGGTGGGGATAGCCGAGGATGTTTTTGTAGGAGTCGACAAATTCACTTTTCCCGCTGATTTCGTTGTAGTCGACTATGAGATGGATCCCCGTGTTCCCTTAATTGTGGGACGACCCTTCTTGAGAACCGGGCGTACATTAATTGATGTAGCCGCGGGTGAACTTATCATGAGGGTCGGGGATGACAAAATCGTCTTTAACATGGGTAAACTTTCCAAACTTCCCGATGAGCCCGAATCCGTGAATTACATCGATGTGCTCGACGAAGCATGCGAAGAACATTTTCACGAGGCTTGTAAGAGCGGGATTTCTCCTTTACCTCATGTTGAGACCGTTGCCTCAATTGCTCCGTCATTGACTCCTTTTGGAGAAAGTGACTTAGATGATTTTGAAGCTAGCTTGGGTCCTCTCGATCTTAAGTATGATACTTGTCCCACCGATTGGGATGAAGACATTCGTACCATTGAGAGACTTCTCAATGAGTACAATATTTCTCCACCTACTCCTAAGGAAGTTACTAATGATGATCCTACTTTGACTAAACCTTCCATTGACAATCCGCCGGATTTAGAGCTTAAGGATTTACCGTCTCATTTAGAGTACGTTTTCTTAGAAGAGGATAATAAGTTGCCCGTCATTATTGCTAAGGACTTCAAAGAAGATGAAAAATCCCGACTTATCGATGTGCTTAAGAATCATAAGAAAGCAATTGCTTGGAAAATCACCGACATTCGCGGAATTGATCCTAATTTTTGTACTCATAAAATTCTCATGGAAGATGACTTTAAACCCGCAATCCAAAATCAAAGAAGGGTTAATCCAAAAATTCATGAAGTAATTAAGAAAGAAGTTATCAAACTTCTAGATGCCGGCATGATTTACCCTATCTCGGATTCGCCATGGGTTAGTCCCGTCCATTGTGTGCCTAAGAAAGGCGGAATCACCGTTGTTCCCAATGAAAACAACGAGTTGATTCCTACTCGACTTGTAACGGGTTAGCGAGTTTGCATAGACTATCGTAAACTCAATGATGCCACTCGTAAGGATCATCCCCCTCTTCCTTTCATGGATCAAATGCTCGAGCGTTTAGCGGGTAATGATTTCTATTGTTTCTTAGATGGCTTTTCCGGATATTTTCAAATCCCTATCGATCAAAAAGACCAAGAGAAAACCACATTCACTTGTCCGTATGGAACATTTGCTTACAAAAGAATGCCTTTCGGCTTATGCAATGCTCCCGGGACTTTCCAAAGGTGTATGATGGCGATATTTCATGACATGGTTGAAGAAACTATGGAAGTCTTTATGGATGATTTCTCGGTCTATGGTTATTCTTTCTCTTCTTGCCTTGCTAATTTAGAACGTATGCTTCAACGGTGTGAAGACACTCGTCTCGTTCTTAATTGGGAAAAATGCCATTTCATGGTAAAAGAAGGCATCGTCCTAGGTCATAAAATTTCCAAAGCCGGTATCGAAGTCGACCGTGCTAAAGTTGGCGTCATTGCTAAGTTACCTCCACCTACCACCGTCAAAGGAGTTAGAAGTTTTTAGGCCATGCGGGATTTTATCGACGTTTCATCCAAGATTTCTCGAAAATAGCTCGTCCAATGACTCATCTCTTAGAAAAGGATGCTCCTTTCATCTTCTCTCAAGAATGTCTCGACTCTTTCGAACTTCTTAAAGGTAAATTAACTAAGGCACCGGTCTTAGTCTCTTCAAATTGGGAGTTACCTTTCGAGCTCATGTGCGATGCTAGTGATTTCGCGGTAGGAGCGGTTTTAGGTCAACGAGTTAACAAACATTTCCAACCCATTCATTATGCTAGTAAGACAATGACGGGGGCTCAATTGCATTATACCACTACCGAAAAAGAGCTTTTAGCCGTAGTGTATGGTTTTGAGAAATTCCGCCCCTATCTTGTGCTTTCCACCACCATCGTTTACACCGACCATTCCGCCTTGAAATACTTGTTGACCAAGCAAGATGCTAAACCGAGACTCCTTCGTTGGATTTTGCTCCTACAAGAATTTAAAATCGAAATTCGTGATAAAAAGGGAGCGGAAAACCTAGTCGCGGATCATCTTAGTAGACTTGAGGATCCTTATCAAGGGGAATCTCCAAATCAAGAGATTAATGAATCCTTTCCCCTTGAGACCTTAATGTCTATTAATTCCAATCTTGATGATACCCCATGGTTTGCGGACATTGCAAACTATTTGGCGGGTGGTGTTCTTATCGAAGGGTTATCGTCCCAACAAAAGAAAAAATTCTTCAAGGACGTTAAAACGTACTATTGGGACGATCCTTATCTTTTCAAGCAATGTGCGTACTTAATCATTTGTAGATGTGTTGATGGGCCGGCGGCTTTACAAATCCTTGAAGCTTGCCATAAAGGACCCACCGGTGGTCACTTTGGTCCTAATTACACCGCTAAAAAAGTTTTCGACTCCGGATTCTATTGGCCCTCCATTTATCATGATGCACATGAAATGGTTAAACATTGTGATGCTTGCCAAAGGCAAGGCAAGATCACACATAAAGATGAGATGCCTCAAAATTTCATCCAAGAATGTGAAATCTTTGACGTATGGGGCATCGACTTTATGGGGCCGTTTCCATCATCGAAAGGAAACAAGTACATCCTCGTAGCCGTTGACTACGTATCAAAATGGGTTGAAGCAAAGGCTTTGCCTACTAACGATGCGAGGGTGGTTGTTAACTTCTTGAAACAATTGTTTGCTCGATTCGGTGTGCCTCGTGCTATTATTAGTGATTGCGGGACTCATTTTTGCAATGATCAATTCGCACGAGTCATGGCTAAGTATGGTGTCAACCACCGACTTTCCACCGCGTACCATCCTCAAACAAATGGACAAGCCGAGGTTTCTAACCGTGGTCTTAAGAGAATCTTAGAGCAAACCGTGGGAGAGCATCGTGCCTCATGGGCCGATAAATTAGATGATGCTTTGTGGGCTTTCCGTACCGCTTATAAGACACCTATATGTTGTACCCCTTATCGCCTTATGTACGGAAAGGCGTGCCACCTCCCCATTGAGTTGGAGCATAAGGCTTATTGGGCCTTGAAATGGGCTAATTTTGATATTAACAAAGCCGATCATAGGAAAATCCAACTCAATGAACTCAATGAACTTAGGAATGAGGCTTATGAAAATTCATTAATCTACAAGGAAAAGACTAAGCTCATTCATGATTCCAAGATTAAAAACCGAGAGTTCCATGTTGGTGATCAAGTTTTACTTTTTAACTCTCGGTTGAAAATCTTTTCGGGTAAAATTAAGAGCCGTTGGCCCGGTCCATTCACCGTGGCCCAAATCTTCCCTTATGGCACCATTGAGTTATCACAACCAAATGGGCCCAACTTTAAGGTGAATGGCCAACGGGTTAAGTTGTACTATGGAGAGGACATCTCTCACGAGATGATTCCATCCTTCTTCACATTTCCCTTGAATTAATTCAGGAAATCGAGTCGAGCTAGAGACTCGTGATAAATAAATCAAGCATCGTATAACTAGGTTAGATTTTTACCTTTACCATCCTTTCCACCTTTTTTCACCTTCATCCATTTCCACCAATAAGTGTAGGGGGAGCCAAGTAGGTTATTTGTGTGTTGTGATGTTGTGCAGGGACATGTACTTTGATTATCCACTTTTGGTAATTTTGACGCGACCCGTGTTCCCGTGTACCCAGTTCTATCAAAACTATTGTGATTCATACTTGTATATAAATAAAACAAATAAATGTAATCACTTTAGTTGTCCCTTCCTTAGCTCGATTTTAAACAACGTACCCAATGTCCTAAGTGTAGGGGAGTATATTATCCCACATGCTTAAACATTGAGGACAATGTTTATATTAAGTGTAGGGGGACTTCTATCGAATTTTAGTGGGCTTTTTCCATGAATTTGACCCCATTTAACCGGAAAATTTAAAAAATTTTCAACGTTTTTCAAATTTTTGATCTATTTTGGCCTAGTAGTATTTTTATTTCTTTTCTTTCCTTTTATCATCGCATCGTAATAATTTCCATTTCAAGAATAAAGTCAAAAATAAATAAATAAATAAATAAATTAATAAAATGGTTTTAACAAGTTTAGATGTCTTTGATATATTAAGCCCGTCGTGAATATTCGACTCAACCCGAGTTTACTTATCCAAGTTTACTCTAGCCAGTATCCTTAACCATATGGACCTTAAATTGTTTATTAGGCTAAGCATCCACGAGTCTCATTCCTTGAGATTTTAAATTGTGGAGAACGAGAGATGATAGAGTTAATTATAAGTTTGGTATTCTTTCATTAACTTATGTGAGTTAGTTATGAGCTTTTTCTCCCATCGCTTGTTAATAAATATATTTGCAATAAATAAGGTTGTACGATTTGAAAAGTTACTTCGCTTCTAACACAAGATCGTTTAAAAGTTGCTCGGTATTAATTAGAGTTCATAGCCAAGGCATAACTTATTGAAGCGGGACGCGAAGATTGGCTTATCCAAAAAGGCCCTAACAAGGCATGAGGATATCCGAGTCCAAAAAGGCCCTCACAAGGCATGAGGATTCACTTTTCGCTAAAGATCCAAAGATGATGTGAAGATCATTAATCCAAATCAATATGATGAATCAAGACACACGACGAGAAGCAATTACTCCCCTAAAGATCATGGAGAAGTCTATCCAAAAAGACCCTAACAAGGTATGAGGATAAATAGATCCAAGTCCAAAAAGGAGGCGTATCGTTGTATATCAAAATCCTAAATAAAGAAGAGGATAAATGAAGAAGTCGTGGTCAACGTTTGAGGCATCTTTCACTCCTAATGAAGATGTATACCAAAATGAAGAGAAGACCATAATTTCAAGATCGTCTCTCAAGATTTGAAGTTTGAAGTACAAGCCAAATATCGGTCCGAGAAAGGTCTCAAATCGTGAAACAAGTTATGCCAAGATATGAACTTTATGAGGTTTCGAGAAGCCGTTTTAAAAGATTTTGTCCTTTAGCTAAATATTGATTAAATCGTCCCACTTTATTTTCGGCCTAAATAAATTATCAAAATAAGCCAAAAATGCATCCATGTGATCATTCAAGACAACAATAAAATATAAGAGATACACCGTAGGAATAAGGGGGTCTAAGTGATTAATTAAACCACATAAGTAGGTGTTAGTTGTGCTAACTTGTAATAACAATGATCTCATTTTTATGCTTGGTATGGGGAACGTGAAACTTGAGGGTGATTAATATTCATGACACCAAATCCCTAATTCAAGTCTTAGATTTCCTTACGAGTTTCTTCCATCAAATAATTTCCTAGTTAATAAATTGTTTTAACTTTTGTTTCCTTTTAAGTTTTCATCTTTTCATCGTAGTAGTAATAGTATATCTTAATAAAGGCCAAGATGGGTTAATTATGAGAAAAATGTAACTTTTTGCTTTAAAACTATGCATTGCATGGGGTCATTCCAATGGTCAAGTGTAGGGGATTTAATAAGTGTGTAAACACTTATCCTTTTACCACTAAAATCAAGGAAAAACAAGACCGAATCATGAATTTAATATCGTAAATATCGGAATTATGCGTGGTTTGTGTTTTTGTTGTGAAATAGGTACAAGAAGACAAAATAGAAGAAAACACGGGATTTCACGGTCATTTATTGAAGAAAAGTCAAGGAAAAAGTCAAAGCCCAAGTCAAAGGACCAAAAGTGAAAAAGTATCAAAGTTCAAGGGCGTAAATGAAAGATTTGTTGAAGACAAGGACCAAAAGTGTAAAAGTTTGAAAGATCAAGGGTTAGAAATGAAGATATATGGAAGACATGTGCCAAATATCAAGAGGTTACAATGTTGAGGGACTAAATTGGCCAAAATCCAAAAATTAAGGGCTGAAATGGAAATTATTATGCCTTGTAAAAAGTTTTGGAAGATTTATTACTAGTTGCAAGAAATTACAAACCAAAGGGAGTGAATTTGCCAAAGTATAAGTGGCTGGTCAAACTTAGTCAAACCAGATAAAAAAGTAATAAAAAATAGAGGGAAACAATTAATGTTCACCCTCCCTCTCCCTTTTTACCAGGGGTTTTTACCTCAAAGGGTAATATCCTAATTAATTCTCCACACTCCACTCCCAATCAACCAATAAATGAATCCCACCTCACTCACATGGCCAAGTCAGCAGAATGACACGCTGGCAATCCGAATCAACCATGGAGAAAACACAACTTTGAGGAAAATTAACAAAGAATCCTTTGTTATGAAAACACAGATGCTGTCATATCAACTGCCACGCTGGCAATCCGTGTGTGTAAAGAGAAAAGCCCCAATCTCATCAACGGCTTGTAATCATGCTTATTTTCTAAGCATGATCCAAGGGTTCATGTTAAAACCCTTGGAGAGAGAAGAGATGGCCAGAGAAAGCATCTAGAAGCTTAAATTCATCTATAAATAGGGCTAGGTTTCTTCATAATATGTATGTAATTTTCCTTAGTATAATTTCTATTTTTTTTAATTAATGTTATTTTTTTTTATTAAGTTGTAATGTTTTTATGAATTAATGAAAAGTTTGTTTTGTTCTCAAAGTGTCCTTTACAATTTCTGCCCTTAATTTTCATCTTTAATTTTTGTTACTATTCCATAAGCTATAAGCTTGTTATAATATGTTTTTTTTAAGTCAAGTTCATCTCACATAAGCTTGTAAAGCTTATGTGAGTTTTGTTTTCTATCACTATGGAAAGTTGCTCAATTCACATAAAAAGCAAAAGGAAGCAAGGTTGAAGGCTGCCTCACTAAGGAGTGGTGAACAGTGGGTTTGTATAAGCTTGTTATAAGCTGGTTATTTGTGTAAAAAGGGGTGAAGACACAGGCCTTTTGGCAAAGGCTTTCATTGGATGAGAGCTTATGCAAAGGTCTATATCTCATTTTCATTTTTCTGCATATAAATAGCTAATAAAAACTGCTTAATTTAGTTCTGCTATGCTAAGTGCTTAAGTTTTGCTTGAATTTGTCTCAGTGTGATCTGTTTGTATCAGTTTAGCATAAGTTTGCATTAAGTTCTAGTTATTTCTTCATATAGCTTTGTTAATTGTTGCTTATTTTTGCTTAAGGAGCGTTTGGTTTAGGTAATTGTGCTCGCATCGTTGTAGTTGTAGTTTAGAGGCTAATAGCTCTTCATTTGTCACATATTGATAGCTTAAAATCAGTCACATATAAGTCTTATACTTAAGTCAAACAGATAATTAGGCAAAATTGTTATGGATCGAACTGCGCTAAAAACAGCCTCAACAGCAACATTCAGACAGTCATATCTCATTCAATTTTAGACCTTAGGACTTGCTTTTTGCTGATTTGGATAGCTTGTAGTGTTGTCTTTATAAGTCTAGTTGATAGTTTCGGTTGTAGCTTAACAGATAAGCCGCTAGATAGCTCTAAAGTTGCCTTAAAATCTGCATATAAGTATATTTTCAAATAAGTCACTTTATTTCGATAGCTTTTTCTAGTTTAATCGCCTAATAATTTTCGAAGTTTTTTGTTCAGAAATCAATATTTCATCGTAAGGAACAAGTAGAAACGAACCAGAGCTTATTTCGTTGATTAAAACGCTCAAATGAGCTTAAACTATTGCATCAGCCCGTTTTTATAATACTATGCGAAAAAATTGCACATAGGTCCCTGTATTTGCAGCTGTTGAACAAATTGAATAATTGCGCTAGTAGTCCCTATTATTTCTGTCAGTTTTAATGTCCTGCGTATACACTGTTGGGCTGCTGCTTAAATTGGGCATGCGTATTTTGTTCACAAAAGGCTGTCTAATAATTGTTAAATTAAAGCTCCATATACAAATATTCAATTCACAAAAGGGTTGCATTGTTTGCATTATAGTTTACCATTTACGTTAGTATTTTTTTTTACAAAATTTCAAGTTTAGATTCCATTTTACCAAAAATCATTTTAAAAAAAAAAAAATAAAAATACTATAGTTTTAATAAATAAATAAATAGATATATATATATATAAAAAGTAAAAAAAAATAGATTTTATCTTTTTAGAATAATCTTGCATTTATATTAATTAATTTTTTTTAATTATAATATAGTTTTGTTGCATCTTAAATTTGATTAGTTTAATTTGTAGTATAATTTTATTTTGCATTTTAGAGTAAATTTATGTGAACTATTTGCGTTTTTATTTTTACATATTCCTTAGCCTAATTAATTTTCCCCATTTTAGTATAATTAGACAATAGATACCAAGTAAGTTTCTATAACCAAAAACGAGTAATCTTGTGATAAATTTGTTGATCAATTCGAGACGATTTGAGGAACGATAATAGATATAAAATAGGATTGAAAAACCCTAGTTTCATTCCGCATAGGTCACATATTCCGAATAGCCATATTATTCCGTATAGCTTCTTTATTCTGAATAGATTGTTTATTCCGCATGACAAGTTATTCCGAGTAGCCTAATATTCTGGATGGCCATTTATTCAGCATGATCATTATTCCGAATAGAGCATTTTTAAGGTTATTTTCAAGTTATTGTTTTATTTAAATTTTAATTCAAGTTTTATTTTTGTTAATTCATTGCTTCTAGTTTACTTTTAATTACCTTACGCATTTACCTCCTTAGTAACATAGATAACCAAACCCACTATTTGTCACCAAGAACAAATCATTCCACTTCGAGCTGTGAATCAATTCGAGAAGATTCCGAGAGATTAAAACCCGAACCCATCTAAAAGCCCTGTATCAAATGACGCCGTTGCCGGCTCTTCTCGTTAAGATTAACAGTTTTTTGTGAGAACTTGGATTTTGGGATCCGTTCGCCTTGAACGTTACTTTTTCATAAAACTTTCAAAAACCCAAAAAAATATAAAATTGTCAAAAATCCTAAAAATTAAAAAACCATAAGAACCAAAAATATTTCTGCTTTGTTTTTGCTTTGTTAGTTCTTTTGCATGTGCATGCATACACGATCGACGTCTTATCAAGAGCCCGAGCCTCTCTAAGACTTAGACATGGCCGGTGTACAAAACAACAACAATAACCCACCTCAAAACAACAACAACAATAACAATCCACCTCTCAACAACAATAATAACAACAATAATGAGCCTCTACCAGACAATCGCCCGATGATTGAACTTCTGCAAGCACATGCAGACGACAACAATGATCCAATTGTCATACCCGCGATTGCAGCCAACAACTTTGAGCTTAAATCCGGCTTTATCCAGATGGTCTCTGCTCAACCATTCTTGGGGCGTACCATTGATGATCTACATGACCACATCAAGAGATTCCTGCAACTCACGAATACGGTCAAATTCAATGGTGTTCCACAAGAGGTAATCCGTTTACAACTTTTTCCCTTTTCTTTAGAGGGACAAGCCCGGCATTGGCTTGCAAAGGAACCGCCACAAAGTATTCTGGCGTGGACGGATTTGGAGACCAAGTTTATCAACTGCTTTTTCCCACCCTCTCGTACTACCGCTTTGCGGAATGAAATCATTAATTTTGAACAAAAGTACGATGAGTCTTTTAGTGAATCTTGGGACCATTTTAAAGATCTTTTAAGAAAGTGCCCACAACATGGTTTTACCAAAGTGCACCAAATTAATACCTTTTATAATGGTTTAAGCATGAATGACCAAGATTCACTAAATAGTGCCTCGGGGGGTAATATTTTGGTTAAGACGTCTAATGCCTCTTGGGATATCATTGAGAATAAGTCTCGTGTGCAAACCAAGAGTGTTAGGACCAATGCCGCTAGTGCTAGTACTAGTGACAACGACAAGCGACTTGACAAAATTACTACGCTTCTTGAATCGCTTGCCGCCCAAACCGCTAGCAACACCAACAGCATCAACGCTAAAAACGCTCAAGTCAATGTTGTCAGCCAACCATGTGAAATCTACGGGGGTCCTCACTCTTACACCACTTGTACCACCACCCAAGACTACACTTCTGAGAATGTGAATGCAGCATACGGTACCTATCCTCCGGCCGCTTATCAAGCTCGTCCTCAAGGTGACCGCAACTTGCTTAGCTACCGCTCTAACAACTTTCTTTCCCCACCCGGTTTTCCTCCTAATAACCCAACCAACAACAAAACCTCAATCGCCCTCCTCAACAACAACAACAACCTCGTGCACCATACATACCACCTCACAAACAACCATATCCACCTCAAAGAAACAACCAAGTTTACCAACAACCTGCTTATTAACCACCCGCTTACCATGCCCCCCTCCCAACCAACCCACCGTATTACATCAAGATGTTGAAACCTACATGAGGACCAATGATGTGATCGTAGAAAATCTCCAGCGGGAAGTGCTCAACTTGAAAGCAGACATGGTGAAACAAGGGAACGATCTGAGAGCTGATATGAGAAACACTTTGGCAAGTCAAACGAATGACTTAAGGAACATGATGGCTGGATTCTTCCAAGGTAATCAATCCTCTTCTTCGGGTACTCTTCCGAGTAACACCATTGCGAATCCAAGAGGGGAGATGAAAGCAATCACCACTCGCAGTGGCAAATGTACCAAGGAACCCGAGCTTCCTATACCTCCACTGGTGATTGTAACTAAGGAAAACGAGTTACCTGCTCCTATTCCTCATCCTTCTACTTCCCCAATTTCTCCACCTCTTACTTCTACCCTCCCTCCACCCAAGGATGTGAGTGATCCTATTCTCCCAAAGACTTCCTCTTCTTCTGATATACCTTATCCCTCAAGGTTGAGGAAAGAGAAGCTCAAAAGCAAGGATGATATTCAGGTTTCGAACTTTCTCAAAATGTTTAAACAATTGAATTTCAACATCTCCTTCGCTGAGGCTCTCGCTCACATGCCTAAATACGCGAAGATGTTCAAAGATCTTCTTAGCGACAAGGAGAAGCTTCTTGATATTGCTAACACCCAACTTAATGAGAATTGCTCTGTAGTGCTCTTAAGGAAATTGCCAACTAAGCTTGGTGATCCTGGTCGCTTCTTAATCCCTAGCCGATCTAGGTGCCAGTATTAACTTAATGCCTTTAAGTGTGTGGAAGCAATTATCTCTCCCTGAGCTAGTCCCCACCAAAATGACTTTGGAATTAGCTAACCGTACGGTTGCTTACCCAGTAGGGATAGCCGAAGATGTCTTTGTAGGAGTCGACAAATGCACCTTTCCTGCCGATTTTGTTGTCGTTGACTACGACATGGACCCTCATGTGCCATTGATCGTTGGTCGTCCATTCTTGAGGACCGGTCGCACTCTCATCGATGTTGAAGCCGGTGAGCTTATCATGAGAGTGGGTGACGATAAAGTCGTCTTCAACATGGGAAAGCTTTCTAAACAACCTTATTCATACGAGAGTGTTAATTGTATTGACGTTCTTGATGAGGCTTGTGAAGAACACTTCAAAGATGCTTGTAAAAGTATTCCTACCTCTCTTCCCGATGTTAAGACCGTTTCCTCTATTGATTCATCACTATCTCTATTTGGAGAAAGTGATTTCCTTTGGAAAGATCTTGCAGCAACCATGGGAGATGTGAACTTAGAACATGACGATTCTCCCACCGATTGGGATGAAGATCTTCGCCTCATTGAGAACCTTCTTAAAGAAGACCTTATTTCTCCACCATCTCTCAAGGCTACTGCTATCGAGGAACCGACTTTGAATACGCCTCCCATCAAAAATCCTCCGGATTTAGAACTTAAGGAGTTGCCGCCCCATCTCGAGTATGTGTTCCTTGAAGATAAGAAGAAGTCACCCGTCATCATCGCGAAGGACTTGAAAGAAGAAGAGAAATCTCGCCTCATCGCCGTGCTTAAAGCTCATAAGAAGGCAATTGCTTGGAAAATTTCCGATATCCGCGGAATTGATCCGAACTTTTGTACTCACAAGATTCTCATGGAAGATGACTTTAAACCCGCAATCCAGAGCCAAAGAAGGGTTAATCCTCGCATTCACGACGTCATCAAACAAGAGGTTATCAAACCTCTTGATGCCGGCTTGATTTACCCTATTTCGGATTCGCCATGGGTAAGTCCCGTCCATTGTGTGCCCAAGAAGGGCGGAATAACCGTTGTTCCCAATGAACATAACGAGTTGATTCCCACTCGTCTCGTTACTGGGTGGAGAGTTTGTATTGATTATCGCAAGCTCAATGATGCCACGAGAAAAGACCACTTTCCTCTTCCTTTCATGGATCAAATGCTCGAGCGTCTAGCTGGTAATGATTATTACTGCTTCTTAGACGGTTTCTCCGGGTATTTTCAAAATCCCATCGATCCCAAGGACCAAGAAAAGACCACATTCACTTGTCCCTACGAAACATTTGCTTACAAACGTATGCCTTTTGGTTTATGCAATGCTCCTGGGACGTTCCAAAGGTGTATGATGGCTATCTTCCATGACATGGTTGAAGAAACTATGGAAGTCTTCATGGATGATTTCTCGGTTTATGGCGATTCTTTCTCTGCCTGCCTTACCAATTTAGAACGTATGCTTAAGCGGTGTGAAGACACTCGCCTTGTTCTTAATTGGGAAAAAGGCCATTTCATGGTAAAAGAGGGCATCGTGCTAGGACACAAGATCTCCAAAGCCGGTCTTGAAGTGGACCGTGCTAAAGTCGATGTTATTTCTAAGTTGCCTCCACCTTCAACCGTGAAGGGTGTGAGAAGTTTCCTTGGTCATGCGGGCTTCTACCGTCGTTTCATCTAAGATTTTTCTAAAATCGCTCGCCCGATGACCCACCTCTTGGAAAAAGATACTCCTTTTATCTTTTCCACAGAGTGTCTTGAAGCCTTCAACTTGCTTAAGGATAAGCTAACTAAGGCACCCGTTGGTCACCCCTAATTGGGAGCTTCCCTTCGAGTTGATGTGCGATGCTAGCGACTTTGCTATTGGAGCAGTTCTGGGCCAAAGAGTGAACAAACACTTCCAACCGATCCATTACGCTAGCAAGACAATGACGGGGGCTCAATTGCATTACACGACAACCGAAAAAGAGCTTTTAGCTGTTGTCTATGCCTTTGAAAAGTTCCGCCCCTATCTTGTCCTTTCCACCACAATCGTTTATACCGATCATTCCGTGTTGAAGTACTTGTTAACTAAACAAGATTCCAAACCAAGACTTCTTCGCTGGGATTTGCTACTCCAAGAATTTAAAATCGAAATTCGCGATAAGAAAGGAGTTGAAAACCTAGCCGCGGATCATCTCTGTAGACTTGAGGATCCTTACCAAGGGGATCATCCGAACAAAGAGATCAATGACTCTTTTCCCCTGGAGACCTTAATGTCTATCAACTCGACTTCTGATGAAACCCCGTGGTTTGCGGACATTGCAAACTACTTGGCGGGTGCAATTCTCGTTGACGGGTTAATATCCCAACAAAAGAAAAAGTTCTTCAAAGACATTAAGACTTACTTTTGGGATGACCCGTACCTATTCAAACAATGTGCTGATTTGATTATTCGCCGATGTGTTGATGGACTGGCAGCTTTAGAAATCCTTGACGCTTGCCACAAAGGACCCACCGGTGGTCACTTTGGTCCCAACTACACCGCCAAAAAAGTGTTTGACTCGGGATTTTATTGGCCCACCATTTATCGTGATGCTCACGAGATGGTTAAACATTGTGATGCTTGCCAAAAACAAGGCAAGATCACACATAAAGACGAGATGCCTCTGAATTTCATTCAAGAATGCGAAATCTTTGACGTTTGGGGTATCGACTTTATGGGGCCATTCCCTTCATCTAAAGGAAACAAATACATCCTTGTAGCCGTTGACTACGTTTCCAAATGGGTTGAAGCCAAAGCTTTACCCACTAATGACGCAAGGGTGGTTTGTAACTTTTTGAAATCGTTGTTCGCTAGATTTGGTGTGCCTCGTGCCATTATTAGTGATCGCAGGACTCATTTTTGCAATGACCAATTCGCAAGAGTCATGGCTAAGTATGGTGTAAATCATCGTCTTTCCACCGCATACTACCCAAAAACTAATGGCCAGGCTGAAATCTCTAACCGAGGCTTAAAGCGAATTCTTGAAAGAACCGTGGGAGAGCATTGTGCCTCATGGGCCGATAAACTTGATGATGCTTTGTGGGCTTTTCGTACCGCATACAAAACTCCGATTGGTTGTACGCCATATCGTCTCGTGTACGGGAAAGCATGCCACCTCCCTATTGAGTTGGATCACAAGGCTTATTGGGCCTTGAAGTGGGCTAATTTTGATATCAACAAAGCCGGTGACCTACGCAAGATCCAACTCAATGAGCTGAATGAACTCCGTAATGAGGCTTATGAAAATTCTTTGATCTATAAGGAAAAGACTAAGCTCATTCACGACTCCAAGATTAAGAACCGAGAGTTCTAAGTTGGAGACAAAGTTTTACTCTTTAACTCTCGGTTGAAAATCTTTTCGGGCAAGCTGAAATCTCGTTGGTCCGGCCCATTCACCATTGCCCAAATTTTTCCATATGGTACTCTCGAGCTCGCTCAACCTAATGGACCGAATTTTAAGGTGAATGGCCAACGAGTGAAGTTGTACTTTGGTGAGGACATCTCTCTTGAGATGATTCCATCCCTCACCACGTTTCCCATGAACTAATTTTTGGGCCGAGTCAGGCTCGTGACTCGGTTATCAAAAACAAGCGCTACTCGGGAGGCAACCCGAGTATCTATCCTTTTCTGTTTTAACCTCCTAAGTGTAGGGGACCTCTATAGGTTGCTTGTGTTTGTGTGGTGATGTGATTACAGGGATAAGTGCACTTTTGGAACCTTTGAAGAACCGTGCTCCCGTGTTGTCCGAAATCCGGTTCTATCTCTCAACTATCGTGATTCAATTATCTTCATACTCACATTTGAAATTGATCACTTTAGTCGTCTCTCCCTTAGCTTGATTTAACCAACGTGCACAATGTCATAAGTGTAGGGGAGACTTTTGCCACATGCTTAAACATTGAGGACAATGTTTATCTTAAGTGTAGGGGGACTTCTATCGAAGTTTTAAGTGGACCTTTCCATTAAAATGCCTTCATTTAACCGGAAAATCATCGTTTTCAACATTTTTCAAAATTTTTATTAACTTTGGCCATTTAGTCGTAATTTTTAAATTTTTATCGTTGCTTTCATATGTATATATCCCACAAAAAAGTCAAAAATATTAATAAAGTGGTGTAGCTAGTTTTGAAATCTTTGACATATTAGGCCCGTTGCGATTTTTTTGACTCAACCCGAATAGACTTGTCCAAGTTTATTCTAGCTAGTATCCTTAACCATGTAGACCTTAAGTGGTTTATTAGGCTAAGTATCCACGAGTCTCATTACTTGAGATTTTAAATTGTGGAGAACGAGAAATGATAGAGTCAATTATAAGTCGGTATTCTTGCACAAGCTCACTTGGTGTAATTATTTGCCTATTCTCCCATCACTTGCTAATAATATATCTGCAATAAGTAAGGTCGTACGATTTGAAAATTTACTTATCTTCTAGCCTAAGATCGTTTAAAAGTTGCTCGGTAATGATAAGAGTTCATAGCCAAGGCATAACTTATGAAGCGGGGCGCGAAGATTGGCGAGTCCGAAAAGGCCCTAACAAGGCATGAGGATTCAATCTTATTGCTAAAGATCCAAAGTGATGTGAAAAGCATTATTCCCAAAATCAATATGAAGGATCAAGACTCACGACGAAAAGCAATCAAATCCCATAAAGATCATGGAGAAGTCTATCCGAAAAGACCCTAACAAGGTATGAGGATAAATAGATCCAAGTCCGAAAAGGAGGCGGATCGTTGTATCTCAAAATCCCAATTAGAGATTGGAGAAATAATCATGAAGTCGTGGTCAACAAAGTTGGAGTACCCCTCAAAAGTCTCCAAGTGAAGAAACTCTATTACGAAGAGAAGACCATTATCTCAAGAACGTCTGTCAAGATATGAAGTATGAAGTACATGCCAAATATCGGCCCGAGAAAGTTCTCAAATCGTGAACCGAGTTATGCCAAGATATGAACTTTTTGATATCCCGAGAAGCAGTTTTAAGAGATTTTGTCCTTTAGCTAACTATTGATCAAATCGTCCTACTTTGCTTTCAGCCTAAATAAACTATCGAAATAAGTCCAAAAATGCATCTTCATGATCATTCTAAGACAAAAATAAAATATAAGAGATACACCTAGGAATAAGGGAGTTTAAGCATATAATTAAGCCATGTGTGTAACTGTTTGATTTGCTAACTTATAATAACAATGATCTCGTTTTTAAGCTTAGTTTGGGGAACGTGAAACTTGAGGGTGATAAATCTTCGCAGCACCAAAGCCCTAATGTAAGTCCTTGATCTCTTTGCAAGTTATTTCCATGTATCTATTTTCAAGTGAAAATGGTTTTCTATCCTTTTGTTTCCTTTAAAGTTTTAATTTCTCTTAGTACTTTAATTTTTGTTTAGTAGTATGTTAATAAGGCCAAGGTTGATTGATTATGAGAAAAATGTAAATTTTCTTTATCACTAAGCATTGCATGAGGGCATGGCAATGGTTAAGTGTAGGGAATTTGATAGGTTGGAAAACACCCATCCTTTTACCACTTATTTCTTACTAAAACAAGACCAAAACATATGTTTAATATCATTTGTTTGGAATTATGCGTGGTTTTTGTGTTTATTGTGTTTTCAGAGCCAACCGGATGAATATTGAAGAAAACATGGGATTACACGGGTTTTATCGAGGAAAAAGACTCAAGACGAAGTCTATTGTCCAAGAGATGCAAAAGATTGGAAGTCAATGGGCCTATTTGAAGATTTATCGAAGAAAAGGACCAAAGATGGAAGATTTACATATGTCGAAGAAACTCAAGTCTATTAAACAAAGAAATTAAAAGACGAGTTGAATTTAATCGTCGACAAATCCCGAATAAGAATCGAAAACATCAACTTTTCTAAAAAGACGAGAAGACAAGAAGAAAGGGAGAAAGCCCATTCACCAACCAACCACTTGGCCTATAAAAGGAAATCACCCTCACACTTTTGGGACTAGTTTTCACTTTCCCAGTTTTCTTCTTTTCTTTCGTAGGAAGCCAACACCACTAAGGTGTTGGTGATTTTTCATTTTTGTTAAATCCTTCATCTTGTAAGCTTTTAATCTTTTTCCTTTGATTGTTTAAACCTTAATCATCAATATAATCTTTCCATTTCATCTTGTTCATCTTCTCTTTTTATTCAAAGTTTTGAAGTTCTTGTTTGGTTGATTTTGATCTTCTAAAGTTAATGGGTTTTGTGTTTTTATGATTAGGATTTGTTGTTTATGGCTAGTAAATGATTAGGGATTAGTTTGGTTTAAATCTTTTGGTTAGATTTGGCTTATTTGATCAAAAATCGTCTTCCCCTGTTATTTCGGTTTACTGTTCTTCATTCCCAGTTTATTCCGAATTGCTGTTTACTTTGTCCCTTATTCGGAATATTTGTTTATTCCGGATAGAGTTCATTATTCCGAATAGGATCTTTATTCCGAGTAGCCAAATTATTCCTGATCACCTTTTTATTCCGCATAGTACCTTTTATTCCGAGTAGTAAATTATTCCGAGTAGCCTAAATATCCCGAATAGCAATTTTATTCCGCATAGAGCTTTTTATTCCGCATAGGTCATATATTCCGAATAGCCTTTTTATTCCGCATAGGTCATATATTCCGAATAGCCATATTATTCCGTATAGCTTCTTTATTCTGAATAGATTGTTTATTCCGCATGGCAAGTTATTCCGAGTAGCCTAATATTCCGGATGGCCATTTATTCAGCATGATCATTATTCCGAATAGAGCATTTTTAAGGTTATTTTCAAGTTACTGTTTTATTTAAATTTTAATTCAAGTTTTATTTTTGTTAATTAATTGCTTCTAGTTTACTTTTAATTACCTTACGCATTTACCTCCTTAGTAACATAGATAACCAAACCCACTATTTGTCACCAAGAACAAATCATTCCACTTCGAGCTGTGAATCAATTCGAGAAGATTCCGAGAGATTAAAACCCGAACCCATCTAAAAGCCTTGTATCAGTACTCTTCTAGTAAAAAGGCTTATAAGCTTTTAAGTTTAGATACTAGTTGTGTCATGTTTTCTTAGGATGTGAGATTTTATGAAACTGTGTTTCCTTTTAAAATGAAAAACAATAAGAAAGGAGATTTGGCTAATGTTGAGACAAATGATGTTGAACACCTTTCTTTCCTTGATAATCCTACTCCTATAAGACCCAATGATGAAGAGAGAGCAACATCTATAGAGGAAGGTAGGAACCCTTCAAGTGTTGAGCCTGATTCTCAGCAAATACGTAGAGTGGATTCTGCAACCCAAATAGATGATAACAATCTATCTTAGGGCAATGTTTTAAACACTTTGCCTAATTCTTCTGAACCAGTTCTTAACATTGAGGAACCTGTGACTGATGAGGTGACTGCTCCTACTAGGAAGTCTGGTAGAAGTATTAAGTTGTCTGCTAAGTTGAATGATTATGTTATTGATAGCAAACTTAAATATGGGATTGAAAAACTTGTCAACTACTCTAGACTTAACTCTATGAATCATTGTTTTGCTACCACTCTTAACAAGTCTTTTGAACCTTGTACTTTTAATGATGCTATTAATGACCCTAATTGGATTTAGGCCATGAATAATGAAATTGAGGCATCATTAGAAAAAACACTTGGACCATTACTGATCTTCCTTTAGGAAGAAAGGCTCTTGGTTGTAAGTGGTTGTACAAGATCAAGTATGGGGCTTCTGGATTAATAGATAAGTATAAGGTTAGGGTTGTGGCAAAAGGGTATGGTCAGAAGACTTTGATGAAACTTTCACTCCTATAGTTAAGATGGTGATTGTTAGGTGTATTATGTGCCTTACTATGTCCAATGATTGGCCCTTGTTCCAAATAGATGTGAACAATGACTTCTTATATGGGGATCTGGATGAGGATGTATATATGTCCTTACCCCCAGGGTTTGATAACTCAAACCCTTCTAAGGTTTGCAAGCTTAACAAGTCTCTCTATGGTCTAAAGCAAGCCCCAAGGCAGTGGAATACCAAACTCACAACTGTCTTGGCTGAGCATGGATTTGTCCAAAGAAAAATTGATTACTCCCTTTAAATCAACCATACTGGAAACATCTTCTGTGACAATCCGTCAATTTATGGTTTATATTTTATTCTCAAATATTATTTAAAATCATTATTTTAATGTTATATTATGAAGTCACTTATTTTTGGGAAGAAATTTGGATTTACGTCTTGAAGTAGCATCGACCACGTCTAAACCAGAGGATTCAACATTACGTGCTTACGTTTACATACACCGTCTTTGGTGACAGTCCGACATTTCAGGAAATAAATTTATCCGTGAATATTATTTTGAGATTTTAAATTTGTGTTGGTTCATAAACTCACAAATTTATGAGAAGAGATTAGGACTTACGATTATAATTTAACGTCCTTTACGACTAAACCGGAAACCCTAGGATTAGGTATTTATGTTTTCGAACTCTGTTTTTGATGAGACAATTTTTATTAGATTCGTTTTGTGCCGTTGATTCATAATTTATAAAAACGTTTTTCGTAAAACGACCCGAGGGCACGCAAATCGAGGAAACTAGAATCGAGGAGTACCCGTAAATAAATGGGGATGAGACAAGTGGGACACTTGTCCCACCCCCACTATAACCGGCCACAACTTGCTACACCACACCACTTATGTGTCAAGTGTAAGCTAAGTTCACCACACTTGTCATACAAGCTTAACTTGTAAGCTTAACCAAACCTCAAAACAACTAGCAATACCACTACTCCCATTTCTAACATGCAAATCAACTCACACTTCTCTCTTACCCTCTCAAAAATGCCGTCCCACATCACTCACAAAACACCCCAATTTGATCTTGATTCTACCATAAAGTCTTATGTTATTTACACACATGTTGAAGCCCTTTTGAAACCCTATTGATTGGTGGTGATTATAACATCCAAGGAGGAGTTTCCATGGATTCTTGGGGCTGATTTTCCACAAGGTGTTCATGAAGAATGATGGTCTTGGTTATTCACAAGTTTCTCCATCAAAATCCATGTTTTGATCACAACCTACATCATCATGGTGGTATAAAGATTGTTCTCCTCATCCTCTTGTTATTTTTGATTATGTAATATTTTATTTCTTTTACTTATGTATATGTATATTATGATGAATGATGATCAAAAAAAATATTGTGTGGGGATTTGGTGTTGATAAACATGCTTAAAAAGATGAAAAACTATAAGAAACAAGGCTAAAATCTTGTTTAGATTGTTGGCTGTATAAAACAGTAAAGAACCACATGTTAGACTGATAAAATGGTAAAGTAGAAGCAATATACAGTAAGTAATATGTCTTGTACACATGTGAGAGTTGGCCATGCAATGGAATCATTAGGATGAGTGAGATATGATCAAAACAAGTTTAGGATACAAATCTGAGTTCACTGTTTTGGACGATTTTTAGAAAATACTTAGAACCTGATTCAACAGTAGCTATAGAAGAGTTAAATGGAGAACATATCATTTAGTTTATGTCATAAACATTTGAATTTCTATATCCATATAGAACTCTAGATATGACAGTTTTGGTGAACATGAAAGTAAAAATCAGATTTTGGGAAAATAAAGTATAATAGTATTATATAAGCACTCAAATAAAAATAGTATAAAATGTGAATTAAAACACACAAACTCATATAATACATTTATATAAATATATAGAAAGATAAATAAATGGACATTGTATAAAATGGGTAGTTTGATAAGTTTTATAAGTTATAAAATTATAAACATGATTTTTACGACTTTTTCGGCTATTACCGTAAAATTAACGCTTTTCGCCAATTAAAACTTAGACGATCAAACCCGTCTAATGTAAACTTTTATAAACTCATATACTGATATATAAACATATATAACAAGTAAAAAACGATAAAACCCAAACTATGTAACATACGGACATTAACGAGCTAAGTTAACGTTATTGGACTAATAATACAACAAAATGGACTAAAACACTTATAAACTTATTTATTGGGCTTAACCCATTTGGGCCCAACATGTAAATTATAGATACTGATAATACAAGTATAAAATGTATTAATACAAGTTAATAAACTTATAATAGGCTTATCGGACCTAAAACACGTAAATAGGTAAAACTAGTAAACTAGTAAGAAGTTACCAATACGTAGACACTAACATGAGTAAAAGAGAATATGTAAACCCACTTGATTATCATATATATATAATCATCATATGTATACATAATTGTTATTTTTATAAGTCATTGGACAAGATTCTAAGACAAGTATTATTTGTCTTGGTTTCTGTGATTGAAGCACGTACCGTACGTCCGAGTTGCCGATAACCCGCTTTCCCACATCAACGTGAGTTCATAGCCTCGCACCCTTTTAGATGTTTTAATGAAATATTTTATAAACCCGCGAGGGAGATAACATGTTAGTTTTTATAAAATAGGACACCATTTGTCCCGATTGTTTGTTTATTGATTTGGACCCGAATTATTGTATGACCCGATTGTATGACCCGATAAATGATTAAATGACCCGATAGATGAAATTAAATGGATTATTAAAGTTAGGTTATGTCACTAAAAGTCCCATTAGCATGAATTGTGAACTACCGGGAGTTGGTAGACGCTTATGCATATAATAGTACTATTTAAGGACGATCACCCCCGTTCGCGCCTTGACGGTTGATCCCCGTCGTGCCACATTGATTGGTAAGCGAATTTATGTATGAGAAGATTTCCATAGCGTGACCTTTGTGACGACACGCTAATTTAGATGGGCAAATTGAGTATCGGGTTAGCTACCCGTTGTTTGGTTTAGTAAGGTAACAATGTCATGCGGCTTATAATAATCCAGTTAACGAAATACTACTATACGCACCGAATTACGATGTATTGCCTGACTAGCAATACGTGGTCATACTATTGATATTATGTTCGTGTTTTGGTTTTCATAACCATATTCATATAACGGTTTTTATTTAACTTTATACAACGTCGTAAGACGTATTGTATGATGTTTTTACGACATTGGCTCGTATAATGATTTTTAAGGCAAATGCCTATATTATGATTTTCGATAAGGATTTGTATAAAAATGACTTTGGCTATTTTATGGCCTATTACAATGATTTGTACGAAATGATTTTTGGTAATAAATTTATACCAAAGTTATATTGATGGAATTTATTAAACTCTATGAATTCACTCGGCGTTATCGCTGACCTTTTCTTTTAACATGTTTTATCTCAGGTACTTGAAGGTAATTCTCGGGAAGACAACAAGAATTCATGGCCCGCACTTAAATAATAATTTCCATTCAAATGCTTTGTATAAACTTGTATGAAATACAATGACTTGGGACCTATGTAACTTTGATATTTATGAATGGAAATGCTTTATTATTAAAACGACGCGACTTTTAAGCGTTGTCTATGATGTGAGTAATGTGCTATCCCGTAACACCAACTAGTCTTCCGCTGTACTAAGTTGTATAAATTTGGGGGTGTTACAGTTTGGTACCAGAGCTCTCGTTAAAGAGAACGAAAGATTTTTAAAAACTAAGGTCTTGAATAAAACATTTCAAAATCTTTTAACTACAAACATTTTTCTAAAAATGTCTAAAAATCTTTTTACTATAACGGTGCCAAAGAATTCCCGAGTTACCGACAAGGCCAGACTGAGAAGTCTTATTTTAATATATATATAACTTAGATTATATATATATATATATATATATATATATATATATATATATATATATATATATATATATATATATATATATATATATATATATATATATATATATATATATGATGTAATTTTATTACATGATTGTTTGATGATTATTTTGATATTTATACGAGGTATTTATACGACGTAGATTGTTACAAGGAACCCTAAATCCCCTAGTAAATTTATCGAAGCTATTCTCGTAGGAATTCTAGCTATCCTAGATCTAAACCAAGTTGTGGATATTTATGATCCCAAAAAAATGGCTGATATTCGTAGAAATGTAGATATTAGTTGATTGTGATATTGAAGAAGAATTGGCGAGATTAAAACTGATATCGATGTCATGACGATCTTTCCTTATAGAGTGGAGTTTGACAAAACGTTACCACCTAGAAAGATGCCATCTGATTCGGTGTCACCCAATTCTTAAAATTTGAAATCGAAAGGGTGAATGTTGCACTTGAGGTTGTCATTGGAACCATTACCCAAAAGCCTCATGCCACTAGTACCTTTCTGAGAAGTCTAATTGAATGTATGAGTCATTTCATACTAGAGACTCATTTGATAATTGTTGTTGTAAGAGCTCTAGGATTGGAAATTAAGTGTTGATCATATCAGGCTTTTATTTCCCTTTTAAGGTTTAAAAAAAATAATAAAGTTGAAGTATTGGAAAATGAGGTAGGATATCGAATTGAGTATAAAATTGGTTAAAACTTGAATAAAGTAAAATTTAACCCGTATGGAATATGAGATTGTTAGGAGGAAGTCGTTAAGTCCTGTGATTGAATTATAAGGTTTTAATTGATTGATTGGTTCGTGTTAAGGGTTGTTCCTAGGCCATTGTCCACTAATGAGGATGCCCAGTGTTCAAGAAATAAATTGAAGAAATCTTCTTCTAAATTGGGACCGATGGATCTTCTGGGACAGGTGGGACACCTAATGACTCTTATAGATTAGTATTCATTGTGGTATCTTTTAAAAATCCCTAACTTAACTGAGATATCAGTTGGTAGGATGAGTTCTGAGAATTGTATGACATAGTAACACGTAATGTGTTACGGTACAATTTTGACTTGTTTGTGATTAATGAAAAAGACTACCTTTGATTGCTAAATTCTACATGTATCGATGTTATCTATCTCTTATTGCCTCTTTCTAGTGATCGCATTAGTGATGCAACCATTGAACAAGTACTCATCTCGAACTGAGTTACGTTGTGAATTATTCTTTTTGAGTGCCATTGAGGTCATGAACCTCATGATTATTTGGCTAAGCTCATTTCCTATTATATTGTAGTTAGTTCTTGGTGAACAACTCTTCATCACTCTTTTGCAGATTACTCATTGTTTTATAAGATACAATAGTATCCCTTGAGAAAAATTGAATTTTCATCACCATAAGGATTATCTAAAGTAAGATTTATAAGTGATTGTTAACGAAATGAGGCTGTTTATAAAACACCTTGGAAAAACTTATTTATTTTCATAACAAAGAAAATATTTGTAAATTTATTTTTGATTCTTATTTAAGAGTTAAGCATGAAAATGTTTTTATTATAAACATGATGATAAAATTTTGACAAACTGAGTATGGCATCGTTAATCTTGAAATTAGATATAGTTGCGCGCCTACATACAATTTGGAACGGACCATGCAAGGTTGATTAGTAGTCACCATAAAACTGATTAATAAACACTACATTTTCTTTAAAGATTGCGAAAGATTAAATTTTATGAGATCTGCAAGAAGTGCAAAATAGGGACATATTGATAGGGACACCTACATATGTGCCTGTAGCATCTATTCTTCTGAGTCGAATTTACTCATCTGTGGAATTTGTCTTATTGGACAATTGACAATTCTTTCTTGTCCAATTATCTCGTAGTGAGATTCTTAGGAAAATATCTGATTACCGAGTGTTCCTATCATTTCTTTTAATTAAATTTCATTTGAATGACCTGGGTAACGATCCGAGGAGCTTTCGAATGCGTACTCAAATTATGAAAACATGGGATATATTCATATTCGTTAAATGTTTTCGTCTGTATCTGATTTGAAATTCTCTCGCGTAGATTATGCGTTGACCTTACTCTTTTAAGGTTAGTTACGTCTCCAGATATCCTTGAACTTGTGAAGGATTATGAGTTATTATTAGTCTTTTGAGAAGTTCACATCTTATCGACGGCAATGAAACTTGAAAGTTGATAGTGTCAGTAGAATGGATTGATTGATTATGACATGACGACATTGTCTTAATTGATGGGAACTCGAATTGAATTCCCCTAAATGATAAGATGTTGATTATTAAAAGTGATCTAAATAATTCTTGGTGGGTGACGATATCCTGCATTTAGACTTGAAATTATACCGTGAATAGTTGTGAACTAGTTATAGATATTATAATCTAGAAAGAACTTAAAATAAATGTATTAAAAGATGTTTATGTTATCTGAAACTTTAGGAGGCCTTTGCTGGTGAATTACCTAGAGTCTCACCATTAAGGCAAGTTGAATTTGGTATTGATTATCTTCCCGGTGCTGCACATGTGGCATGTGCACTTTACGTCAGCACCATCTAAATTAAAGGAATTACCGTAAAACTGAGAGAGTTGTCGGAGAAAGATTCTATTCTACCGAGCTCGTCATCATGAAGAGCTATGGTGTTATCATTCCTTATATTTATAGATTACTGTGAACTGAGTAAATTGACAATCGAAAATGATATCCATAACTCGAAATGGAAGATTTGTTCGATCATTTACAAGGTTCTAGCGTATGCTTTAAAGATTTGATCCATGGCATGGTTATTATCAACTTCACGTCCGCGAAGAAGATTATCTATTCCAATCACTACATCTGGTACTTGTAATGAACATTATGAGTTTCATGTGATGTCGTTTGGACTGACCAATGCACATGTAGCATTCATAAATTTGGTGAATCACGTGTGTAGGCTGTAATTTGATAAATTCATGCTTGCGATCATTAAGGACCATTTATTTGTTTATTTATAAGAATAAGAATGAGTTAATAATTAGTTATAGACTGCCCTAAATTGGCCGAACAATAAAAACCTGTACCTTGAATATATAACATGTGATTTAAGACTTAATCCTTTACATTATTTGACCATGTGATTAAAAGATAACGGAATCTATATTGACTTTTTAAAAATTGGAACCATTAAGGCTTTGGGATTTACCAAAAAGAAAATGGAAATATGTTTTGACAAATGATTTAACAAAGGATTTTAAAAGGATTACTCTCTTATACACAAATCATTTAACTAAACTCCTGTTTAGGGGTAAATGTTTGTGTATACCTCAAGACAACCTAAGAGGGATTGAGGAAACCGTTAAACCATGACATAAAATTTGAAACGACAATTTTTGCTTTTTAACTAAGAAAATTTTGACCAAAGTATAATCAAAGATTTTTCAAACATTTACGAATCTTATTAATTATTTTCGATAAATCAACAAAAATCGTGTTAACTAAATTCAAATTTGTTTTGAACATTTTATTATAATTGGTCGAACTAAGACATTTAAACTTTTAACGCTAACGTTTCATAAAAATTGAATATTTAATATTTAATTAGTTATAATAATTATTGACGCTTTAGACATCGGATTGAGTAAAACGGATAAAAAAATGATAGCTGAAACGAAACTGAAACTTAGAAAATATGAAGGAAGATGAATGTAGATACTGACACCTTATATAAAAAGGATAAAGAATCAATTACGATGTATTTCTTAATAATGAATGTGCAAATAAATTGCCGAACAATTTAAAAATAGCTGATGTTTGTAAGAAGGATAATATAAATAGTGAAAGGGGTTCGCGGCTAATGTGAACCATTAGAATTGAGAAGCCGATATCGTTAAATGTATAAAAGGCCACTTGTGGTTGCCTAAATATGGAGATTTTGAGATTTAGTTATGTTGAAATCTTGTAAGTATAAGTATTCTATTCGTGTCATTTCTGATTTAATGTATCATTATTAGAAGAGGTTGTACTGATGGCAAATTATGAAGGCAGAGATTGCCTCATACATTAGTAAACGTCTAACTATTGCAAAGGTCATCATCCGAATATGATTTGATTTGAGTCATCGTCGACAGACTGACCAAATCTGCTAATATCATTCCTGTTAATGATAGATTCTTGATGAAGAAATTGACTCTTCTGTATTTAAAGAAGTTGAGTAAACATGGTGTGCCTGTATCGATCATCTCTATCAAGATCCTCGCTTCGCATCGGATTTCTAGAGGTTAGCTCAGAAGTCGTTGAGAACGAATCTTAATGAGAGTACTGTGTACCACCCCAATCGAAGGGACGAGGTAAAGTAATGATACAAAATACTATAAGTGTTGTTTTATGCTTGAATGATTGACCTTTGGTAATGAACCGTATAATCGCTTTCCTTTGGAGAGATTATCTGTAACACCCCATTTTGATAATGGAATGTCACGCGTAATTATGGCGTGTCATCAAAGCATACAAGGATAAATGTATAAAACATTACATGACCATAGGGATAACCAGAATCAAACATCGGTTCCCAAACATAAGCCCAAAACATAAATAAAGTAAATGAACAAAAAGTAAGACTAGACAAGCATAAATATGAAGGCAAAAGGAAAAGGAATCTAAGGTAGCTCCCATCCTATGCGTGTCCTCCAAATGCTCCAGTTAGTCCTTGAGTACCTGCCGTTTTGGGACATGGAAAGGAAAGTAACGGCTGAGCAAAACGCTCAGTGCACGGATATAGACATAGTATAAATGACGAAAACATAATAAAGACTTAATAGCAGCGGAAATGTATAAGTCCTGGAAAACCTGGAACATGTTCATAAAACTGGTTTTATAATTTGAAAAGCCTTATGTTTATCTTATGAAAACTGTTTAACATATTTTACCATTAGCCAATATAGGTCATGAAAATCCACCGTGCATGAATACTTGGAGGGGTGACCTCATCATGCAAATTAGAGGGGCTGTCTCTAATTTAATATACTGGTTTTTGGGTAGGAGGGTCCAGCTCCTTGTGAAGGATGCAAGGCACACACCACATTCACCATGTATTCCTGAATAAAACATGTAACTAGGATGCACCCATACGCCCCACATGATAAATATAAACAAATGGCCAAAAGCTGAAGGGACGCCACGAGCAATCACTCCGCCATTATGAAGTCATAACATCAGTGCCTCTAATGTTATGGTTATGGTACCTCCATAACTAGGTGAAACTGGTCATGCATGTATATGGCTATAGGTAATCTTAATTAAACATAAGCAATCAAACTCATAACTTATACTACGGGAAAACAATCGGCTGCATACGGGGAATCCTAATAAGGAAAGAATGTCCATACTGAAAGGACGGGAATCCGTACCTTATGTCCAGTGAACGAGAAAGACGAACTGCGAGAATCCTACTTCTGAATCACTAGTGCTACATAAATACGTACATGAATAAGTATCTGCTTACTAAATACATAGCTGGTTTTATGTCATGTCTTAGCTTATTTTATGTGTTCTTACCATGTTTTACTGTTTCTAAGCCTTAAACTGTGTTTTATCTTATATTCTGTTTAATCTGATTAAGTATTTCTGGTATTTCATGTGTTATTATACTTACAGTGTAATAATAAGTAACTTTCCAAAAATAGCAGGTTTCCTAAAATAGAAAGTTTCCAAAAATAGAAAGTTTCCAAAAATAGAAAGTTTCCAAAAAATAGAAAGTTACCAAAAATAGAAAGTTCCCAAAAATAGAAAGTTTCCAAAAAAAGAAAGTTTCCAAAAATAGAAAGTTTCCAAAAATAGAAAGTTTTCAAAAATAGATAGTTTCCAAAAATAGAAAGTTTCCAAAAATAGAAAGTTTCCAAAAATAGATTTACTGCTTAAAATAGATAAGTTTCTAGAAACAGAAAGTTTCCATAAATAGATTAGCTGCCTTAATTAAATAAGTTTCCATAAATAGATTAGCTGCCTGAAATAAATAAGTTTCTAAAAATAGCTGGTTTCCATAGATAAATTAGCTGCCTTATTTAATTAAGTTTCTAAAAATAGAAAGTTTCCATAATTAGAAATAAGCTGGTTAAATAAGCTAAGTATATAAGCCTAAGTGTTTTCATGATTATTTTCTAAGTCATATGATATAATGTATAGTTTAATAATTATTTCATGCAATTTAATTAAACTATAGGTTATAATATTTAATTAAAGTATAACATGTTTTTAATTAAATAAGTTAAATACTTAGGTTAAAATATGTATTATTATACGTTAATAATATAACCTAAGTCATGTTAATTAATTAATTATATCCATGGTTTTAAAATAATTAATTAATTATAAGTCTTAAATATATAAATACTTAGGTTAAAATATTTTCATGATCATTAATAATTAAATAACCTAAGTTATGTTATTAAATTAATCACATCATTTTATTAATTTAATTTTAACATAAGTTCATAAACATAAAAAATACTAACATACACCATGAACCGGATCTAGGCTAAAACATGAACCGGACATGAAATCGACACCGTACCCCGAACCAACTCGGGGTACCCCGTGTTTACCTTGCTGCCGTGGGACCCACACGCACCAACCAAGACCATATGGTCTTGGTGGTGGTCGGCTTGGCAAACCGACACCCATTCGGGTTCGGTTGCAGCCTGCGGCCAAACAAACACCCCTTAAAAACAACCCTTTGATTTAATTTAACCCCAAAACATGTTAGATCTATGATTAATTATTATGTTTTTATAAAAACATCACATGTTCATAATTAATAAAAAGATTAAGTTAAAAGAAAAGGTTTAAAAAGATTTACCGAATACGTGGATCAAAAGAACGAAGAACAAACACGAACACCAACAAGAATTCCAAGATTCAAGATCAACAAACACTCCCTTTTTGTGTTTTGAAGGTGGCGGCACAAAGGAGAAGGAGAGGAGGGTTTTTAGGTTTTTGCTAAAAATCTTCTGTAAGTTGTAAGTGAGTAGTGAAAATCCCTTAAACCCCTTTTAGTAAAATTTGATGGGCTAAGCCCATCCTCCCTCCCTATTTCGTGGTAATGGGGCCCACAAGGGGTAACCCGAATGTTTTCCGTGTCTAAAATATTGGTGTGATCTCGTGTGTTCTCGTGTTCGTGTTTTAAGTGTTCTCGTTACGTAAATACCGTAATCTAATATATTTAATTACGCTCGTAATAAATATATATATATAATTAATAATAGTTCGTGTTTTAATTACGTTCATGATTTCATGTTCGCATGTTCGTGATTAATTATCGTCAAATAATTATTACGTGATCGTGCGTAGTAAATACTTATCGTGTTCTAACACATACGTAATACGTAAAATCCTAACACGTAATCCTAATCATGCTATAATAGGAAAGTTTTAATCTACTGCGTACGATCTTAAGGGTACTATTCATGGTAAAAGCATGCGGGTTTTACAACTCTTCCCCCCTAAAAAGAATAATTCGTCCCCAAATTATAGATAACGTAACAGAAAGAGAAACATACCCGAATCAAACTGAGAGGGTATGTAAGATAAATTAACGTGCAGGTGACCTGGCAGAAAGAACGCGGAACGTGACATGTCTAAAAAGGACATGGAACGTGACGTGGCTGAAAGGACATATCTAATTGATAAGAGAAAACGGATAAGAAGTCCAGATGAACTTGTCCGTTTCCAAGTGGCTTCCCTCTTGGAACGGTTCCTTATAAGATCTTGACACGAATGATAAGTCTTGGTCCTCCTGACTTTGACTTGGAATACGAAGAAGTTCCTGGTTATCAACGTAAGGTAGATCCCCTAAATTCGATCGAGGGAATAAGAATTAACGTGTAAGAGTAACTGAAACATTATGGTGCAAAACAATCCGACTTAACCGATAACTAGCAACGATGCGCGAGACATATAGAAACGTAGTACGTGGAAAATTTTGAACGTGATACGTGAAAATTTTTGAACGTGCTACGTGGAGATATGGCGAGTGTAGTATGAGTAAACATATCGTGATCCATGATACGTGTAACATATCTTGATCATGATATGAGGAACGTGGAATGAACATGACATGTGAAACATATCGTGATCATAGAATATAATGGCGGTAACGACAAACGCTAGAAGGTGAGACATAGATTATGACGAGAAACGTCTATCTGAGGATAGGGAGTTATACTAAACTTGGGTCTGATCTCTCAAGTTCTTGCAAACTACCCATAATGAGAAAAGAAATGAACGTAAAATCGTAAACCAAAATATGATCATGAACGTAATTAGTGTCATGAACGCGAGCGCGAAAGCAAGTCGTGGAATCAGTATGAAGACGTGAAGTAATTTAGGAGTACAATGCAAATCTTAGTTTGACCCGATAGCTGAGGGATTACCAAGTGATCGGATGAGCCTTGGCGTGGAATGTGTCCAATCAGTCCGTTGATTCTGAAATCCGTACGGATGTAAGGATTTTGCAGACTTGATCAAACTGTTGGCAATAACACAGATAGCATCTTGCTTTTTCTTAGCTTGCTTTAATCTGGTAACCAAAATCCGTGGAGATCTTGTCCCATTTCAGTTCACAATTTCAGATGATGAAAACATCCCAGTCTGTTGGTGTCCTATCTTAACATGTTTGTATAACAGGTATGAAGATATGAACGTAACTGTATCTTGCTTCATTGAACTTGATACATAGGAGTTTGCGAAACTCTGAGTCTCTGAATCTAGACTTCTCCTAGCGTAGGATTTTCTAGAACACCTAATGCCGTGTAGGGTTCTCTCCTTTACGCATAAGCTGAGTCATGGTAAGATTAACCGTAGAAACTCATGTGATTCAGTGTGTCACTGTAATCAAACAGAATTGCTATTGGAAAAATTTTCTAGGGTAAAATTTCTCTTGACATAGAATTTGCAACATAGTACAGATATGGTCTTCCTGTTCTTCTTCTAGGCTTAAAGGAAATCAGGTTATCCTCAATGAAAACACTGATGAATTTGCTATGAGTTCATGGAAACTCATTCTTATAGTTCCGTTGGAGCATTGGTGCGACTAATTCAAAATCGTAAATCTAGCATGACCGAGTCGTGTACGAATAGCAGTCATGAACATGTCCTGATGTTTCATTCGTCACTGTTGGCAGCATGATCATGAGTTCGATCTTGGAAAAGTGATTAACACCATACGGTTGATTGGACATGTTGTCAATATGTGGAGGAGAATAACGGTCATGAATGGTGATTTGTTTACGCCGACGGTAGTCGACACATAATCTCATGGTACCGTCCTTCTCCTTGTAAGTTCTTCTGAAATGTATGGGAAGATTTTGGAATAATCAACTGGCTATGCGTAAAAGACTTAAGTGGTCGTGTCTTACTGACAGCTAGAAAATTTTAGCGACCATGGCTAACAACGCACATGCTTGTAAGCATAGATAATTTGTACAGATTTTCTCGAGGGAAAATCAAGATGAATGTATTCAGGAGCCTGAACATTACTGTACATAATTATGAATCGTAGCATGGTGTGCTGTTCATAGTACATAATTAGGATAAAATTCATCTCGTATCTGTCCGAGGAAATGCGTTAGCAGCTTGGATCTCATCATTAAGTTGAAGGAAAACCTTCATATACGTGGGAATACGAAAGGCGTCCTTCATGGTCATGAATATATGAACCATGGTGAAAGAAATGAAAGTGACATCGGCAACGTGACAGTCCTCACTGATGCGCCGATGATGGTATAGAAATTCTTGAGGCCTGATTAATACATGGCACAACAAAAATAGATATACCCTTGGAGGGTACCCTGAATTTCTTAGAAATGTTCCATAGTTGGACGTGAGTCATGTGTCTTGACTCGTTTCTTGGAACTATAAGCATGACATATGTCTTGAATGGTGTCTTGACATGTGTCTTCAGGAGGTATACGTGAGACATGTGTCTTGACTGATGTCTTGACATGTGTCTCGAGATGTGAAACAAATATAACCACAATATAAGGTTATTATGCCAGAATTGGCGGATCGGTTGGACTACTAATCCTTGTATTTCTGGTCACGTCCATGGCCAGAGTTTCGGTTGCGATTTCTAGGATAGTTGTTGTCATAGTACTGGTTGTTGTCGTCCTGTCTGTCAGTTCCATGATGGTCATTCTCATGACCGTGATTCATGTAACTATTCAGCTGAGTGGCCGGCTGGTACCGGTTTGCACTCATATGGCTGAAATGACAGCCGAATGACGTGTGACAGGTAACTAAGAATTAGGGACAATGATTGATGGGAATCGTCTGATGGTGAAGCATCTTCTCGTCCAATTGCTTTGCTCCGACGCCTTTGTCTTCGTCTTGTAGGATCTCCAGGTTGTGAACAGCATCCACATCTCGTAGCGTCTCCGAACGTCAGCAGCATCAACCTTTAGTAACATCTCCCAGTTATGAGCGGCATCGGAAATCTTGTAGAATATCAGCAAGTGAACATACGCCTGAGATGATTCAGAATCGACTAGCGAATACTCGTGAAGTATTGCAAGTGGAATACACATGGATTAAGGTACATGTAATACGCATGGAACACGGTACATGGAGTACACGTTGAATGCACATGAAATGATCGGTATGGGGTCGGCCATTTGTCATGATTTAAGGAAAGTATACCGGTTAACGGTTAGGAAAACCATCATGATAACCTGGCAATATTAGCATAGACATCATTCTGGTTACAACGGGAACGTTAAAGTGTGGTTACACAAAATTCAACGATGATTTGCCTGGCAGCATGATCAATGAAAACCAACCATGACTATCATGAAAGCAGAATTCAAGAAATCCAACAATGTCTTGCGGGACAACGTAAATAACAAAAGAGGCGTAAAACATAATCAACATGAAGACGGAGTTATCATGAAGAAACATGAAACCATCTATCACGAAGAAGTGTATAACATAATCAGCATGAAACTGAAGTTAACCATGACAGTATGAAAATATACTTGACATAAAAACATAATAACTTATGAGGGGACATAAAAAAATATTTATGCCAATTTAAATCATGAGAAAATTTTTTTGCATGAAAATAGTGCATGAATGCGTAATGTAGTTTATAAAACCTTTATATGTGCGAGGGAACGCCTATGGGTCGGTTCCAAAACAAAAGACATGGCGAGGGGACGCCTTTGGGACGGTCCCAAAATTAAAAGTTTCGATAAAAGCACATGCGACTAAATACGGTCAGTCCTGTACCAACCATTACTTAGTCATAATCCCTGCAACAATGATACATGAAACATAAATAAATGAAACTCATATGTCAAAACTTATAAGAAAAAAAAATTTTATGTGACTAATTATGAACTACCGGGGTTCAGTCCACATAGCCACAGTTCACGAGGAACATTATGCATGAAACAATGACACATAACTAAATATGAATGATGTTTGTCCATCCATATTAGCAAAACAATATCGATGAAAACATCAAGGTTAAAACCCCAAGGTGCTGAAAACATCATGGTTAAAACAACAATGCGCTGAAAACATCAATACGTAGAATAACAGACGTTGGCTTAGGAAGCTCCTGGTGACTACCCACTAGTCACAGGTCGAGTTTTAGAGCCTACAGGTCGAAGCCTTGGCTCTGATACCATAATTGTAACACCCCATTTTGATAATGGAATGTCACGCGTAATTATGGCGTGTCATCAAAGCATACAAGGATAAATGTATAAAACATTACATGACCATAGGGATAAGCGGAATCAAACATCGGTTCCCAAACATAAGCCCAAAACATAAATAAAGTAAATGAACAAAAAGGAAGACTAGACAAGCATAAATATGAAGGCAAAAGGAGAAGGAATCTATGGTAGCTCCCATCCTATGTGTGTCCTCCAAATGCTCCAGTCAATCCTTGAGTACCTGCCGTTTTGGGACATGGAAAGAAAAGTAACGGCTGAGCAAAACGCTCAGTGCACGGATATAGACATAGTATAAATGACGAAAACATAATAAAGACTTAATAGCAGCAGAAATTTATAAGTCCTGGAAAACCTGGAACATGTTCATAAAACTGGTTTTATAATTTGAAAAGCCTTATGTTTATCTTATGAAAACTGTTTAACATATTTTACCATTAGCCAATATAGGTCATGAAAATCCACCGTGCATGAATACTTGGAGGGGTGACCTCATCATGCAAATTAGAGGGGCTGCCTCTAATTTAATATGCTGGTTTTTGGGTAGGAGGGATCAGCTCCTTGTGAAGGATGCAAGGCACACACCACATTCACCATGTAATCCTGAATAAAACATGTAACTGGGATGCACCCATACGCCCCACATGATAAATATAAACAAATGGCCAAAAGCTGAAGGGACGCCACGAGCAATCACTCTGCCGTGGTGAAGTCATAACATCAGTGCCTCTAATGTTATGGTTATGGTATCTCCATAACTAGGTGAAACTGGTCATGCATGTATATGGCTATAGGTAATCTTAATTAAACATAAGCAATCAAACTCATAACTTATACTACGGGAAAACAGTTGGCTGCATACGGGGAATCCTATTAAGGAAGGAATGTCCATACTGAAAGGACGAGAATCCGTACCTTATGTCCAGGGAACGAGAAAGACGAACTGCGAGAATCCTACTTCCGAATCACTAGTGCTACATAAATACGTACATGAATAAGTATCTGCTTACTAAATACATAGCTGGTTTTATGTCATGTCTTAGCTTATTTTATGTGTTCTTACCTTGTTTTACTGTTTCTAAGCCTTAAACTGTGTTTTATCTTATATTCTGTTTAATCTGATTAAGTATTTCTGGTATTTCATGTGTTATTATACTTACTGTGTAATAATAAGTAACTTTCCAAAAATAGGAGGTTTCCTAAAATAGAAAGTTTCCAAAAATAGAAAGTTTCCAAAAATAGAAAGTTTCCATAAAAATAGAAAGTTACCATAAATAGAAAGTTCCCAAAATAGAAAGTTTCCAAAAATAGAAAGTTTCCAAAAATAGAAAGTTTCCAAAAATAGAAAGTTTCCAAAAATAGATAGTTTCCAAAATAGAAAGTTTCCAAAAATAGAAAGTTTCCAAAAACAGATTTACTGCTTAAATTAGATATGTTTCTAAAAATAGAAAGTTTCCATAAATAGATTAGCTGCCTTAATTAAATAAGTTTCCATAAATAGATTAGCTGCCTGAAATAAATAAGTTTCTAAAAATAGCTGGTTTCCTTAAATAAATTAGCTGCCTTATTTAATTAAGTTTCTAAAAATAGAAAGTTTCCATAATTAGAAATAAGCTGGTTAAATAAGCTAAGTATATAACCCTAAGTGTTTTCATGATTATTTTCTAAGTCATATGATATAATGTATAGTTTAATAATTATTTCATGTAATTTAATTAAACTATAGGTTATAATATTTAATTAAAGTATAACATGTTTTTAATTAAATAAGTTAAATACTTAGGTTAAAATATGTATTATTATATGTTAATAATATAACCTAAGTCATGTTAATTAATTAATTATATCCATGGTTTTAAAATAATTAATTAATTATAAGTCTTAAATATATAAATACTTAGATTAAAATAATTTCATGATCATTAATAATTAAATAACCTAAGTCATGTTATTAAATTAATCACATCATTTTATTAATTTAATTTTAACATAAGTTCATAAACATAAAGAAAACTAACATACACCATGAACCGGATCTAGGCTAAACCATGAACCGGACATGAAATCGACACCGTACCCCGAACCAACTCGGGGTACCCCGTGTTTACCTTGCTGCCGTGGAATCCACACGCCCCAACCAAGACCATATGGTCTTGGTGGTGGTCGGCTTGGCAAACCGAAAGCCATTCGGGTTCGGTTGCAGCCTGCGGCCAAACAAACACCCCTTAAAAACAACCCTTTGATTTAATTTAACCCCAAAACATGTTAGATCTATGATTAATTATTATGTTTTTATAAAAACATCACATGTTCATAATTAATAAAAAGATTAAGTTAAAAGAAAAGGTTTAAAATGATTTACCGAATACGTGGATCAAAAGAACGAAGAACAAACACGAACACCAACAAGAATTCCAAGATTCAAGATCAACAAACACTCCCTTTTTGTGTTTTGAAGGTTGCGGCACAAAGGAGAAGGAGAGGAGGGTTTTTAGGTTTTTGCTAAAAATCTTCTGTAAGTTGTAAATGAGTAGTGAAAATCCCTTAAACCCCTTTTAGTAAAATTTGATGGGCTAAGCCCATCCTCCCTCCCTATTTCGTGGTAATGGGGCCCACAAGGGGTAACCCGAATGTTTTCCGTGTCTAAAATATTGGTGTGATCTCGTGTGTTCTCATGTTCGTGTTTTAAGTGTTCTCGTTACGTAAATACAGTAATCTAATATATTTAATTACGCTCGTAATAAATATATATATATAATTAATAATAGTTCGTGTTTTAATTACGTTCATGATTTCATGTTCGCATGTTCGTGATTAATTATCGTCAAATAATTATTACGTGATCGTGCGTAGTAAATACTTATCGTGTTCTAACACATACGTAATACGTAAAATCCTAACACGTAATCGTAATCATGCTATAATAGGAAAGTTTTAATCTAGTGCGTACGATCTTAAGGGTACTATTCATGGTAAAAGCATGCGGGTTTTACAACTTTTCCCCCTAAAAAGAATAATTCGTCCCCGAATTATAGATAACGTAACAGAAAGAGAAACATACCCGAATCAAACTGAGAGGGTATGTAAGATAAATTAACGTGCAGGTGACCTGGCAGAAAGAACGCGGAACGTGACATGTCTAAAAAGGACATGGAACGTGACGTGGCTGAAAGGACATATCTAATTGATAAGAGAAAACGGATAAGAAGTCCAGATGAACTTATCCGTTTCCAAGTGGCTTCCCTCTTGGAACGGTTCCTTATAAGATCTTGACACGAATGATAAGTCTTGGTCCTCCTGACCTTGACTTGGAATACGAAGAAGTTCCTGGTTATCAACGTAAGGTAGATCCCCTAAATTCGATCGAGGGAATAAGAATTAACGTGTAAGAGTAACTGAAACATTATGGTGCAAAACAATCTGACTTAACCGATAACTAGCAACGATGCGCGAGACATATAGAAACGCAGTACGTGAAAATTTTTGAACGTGATACGTGAAAATTTTTGAACGTGCTACGTGGAGATATGGCGAGTGTAGTATGAGTAAACATATTGTGATCCCCTATACGTGTAACATATCTTGATCATGATATGAGGAACGTGGAATGAACATGACATGTGAAACATATCGTGATCATAGAATATAATGGCGGTAACGACAAACGCTAGAAGGTGAGACATAGATTATGACGAGAAACGTCTATCTGAGGATAGCGAGTTATACTAAACTTGGGTCTGATCTCTCAAGTTCTTGCAAACTACCCATAATGAGAAAAGAAATGAACGTAAAATCGTAAACCAAAATATGATCATGAACGTAATTAGTGTCATGAACGCGAGCGCGAAAGCAAGTCGTGGAATCAGTATGAAGACGTGAAGTAATTTAGGAGTACAATGCGAATCTTAGTTTGACCCGATAGCTGAGGGATTACCAAGTGATCGGATGAGCCTTGGCGTGGAATGTGTCCAATCAGTCCGTTGATTCTGAAATCCGTACGGATGTAAGGATTTTGCAGACTTGATCAAACTGTTGGCAATAACACAGATAGCATCTTGCTTTTTCTTAGCTTGCTTTAATCTGGTAACCAAAATCCGTGGAGATCTTGTCCCATTTCAGTTCACAATTTCAGATGATGAAAACATCCCAGTCTGTTGGTGTCCTATCTTAACATGTTTGTATAACAGGTATGAAGATATGAACGTAACTGTATCTTGCTTCATTGAACTTGATACATAGGAGTTTGCGAAACTCTGAGTCTCTGAATCTAGACTTCTCCTAGCGTAGGATTTTCTAGAACACCTAATGCCGTGTAGGGTTCTCTCCTTTACGCATAAGCTGAGTCATGGTAAGATTAACCGTAGAAACCCATGTGATTCAGCGTGTCACTGTAATCAAACAGAATT
Organism: Glebionis coronaria; assembly: GCA_025667525.1. Classification (NCBI taxonomy): domain Eukaryota; kingdom Viridiplantae; phylum Streptophyta; class Magnoliopsida; order Asterales; family Asteraceae; genus Glebionis; species Glebionis coronaria. The sequence goes on along the minus strand of CM046879.1, from coordinate 89,995,528 downwards.
GCTATTGGAAAAATTTTCTAGGGTAAAATTTCTCTTGTCATAGAATTTGCAACATAGTGCAGATATGGTCTTCCTGTTCTTCTTCTAGGCTTAAAGGAAATCAGGTTATGCTCAATGAAAACACTGATGAATTTTCTATGAGTTCATGGAAACTCATTCTTATAGTTCCGTTGGAGCATTGGTGCGACTAATTCAAAATCGTAAATCTAGCATGACCGAGTCGTGTACGAATAGCAGTCATGAACATGTCCTGCTGTTTCATTCGTCACTGTTGGCAGCATGATGATGAGTTTGATCTTGGAAAAGTGATTAACACCATAGGTTGATTGGACATGTTGTCAATATGTGGAGGAGAATAACGGTCATGAATGGTGATTTGTTTACGCCGACGGTAGTCGACACATAATCTCATGGTACCGTCCTTCTCCTTGTAAGTTCTTCAGGAATGTATGGGAAGATTTTGGAATAATCAACTGGCTATGCGTAAAAGACTTAAGTGGTCGTGTCTTACTGACAGCTAGAAAATTTTAGCGACCATGGCTAACAACACACATGCTTGTAAGCATAGATAATTTGTACAGATTTTTTCGAGGGAAAATCAAGTTGAATGTATTCAGGAGCCTGAACATTACTGTACATAATTATGTATCGTAGCATGGTGTGCTGTTCATAGTACATAATTAGGATAAAATTCATCTCTGTCTGTCCGAGGAAATGCGTAGCAGCTTGGATCTCATCATTAAGCTGAAGGAAAACCTTCATATACGTGGGAATACGAAAGGCGTCCTTCATGGTCATGAATATATGAACCATGGTGAAAGAAATGAAAGTGAAATCGGCAACGTGACAGTCCTCACTGATGCGCTGATGATGGATAGAAATTCTTATGGCCTGATTAATACATGGAACAACAAAAATAGATATACCCTTGGAGGGTACCCTGAATTTCTTAGAAATGTTCCATAGTTGGACGTGAGTCATGTGTCTTGACTCGTTTCTTGGAACTATAAGCATGACATATGTCTTGACTGGTGTCTTGACATGTGTCTTCAGGAGGTATACGTGAGACATGTGTCTTGACTGATGTCTTGACATGTGTCTCGAGATGTGAAACAAATATAACCACAATATAAGGTTATTATGCCAGAAGCGGCGGATCGGTTGGACTACTAATCCTTATATTTCTGGTCACGTCCGTGGCCAGAGTTTCGGTTGCGATTTCTAGGATAGTTGCTGTCATAGTAGTGGTTACTATCGTCATGTCTGTCAGTTCCATGATGGTCATTCTCATGACCGTGATTCATGTAACTATTCAGCTGAGTGGCCGGCTGGTACCGGTTTGCACTCATATGGCTGAAATGACAGCCGAATGACGTGTGACAGGTAACTAAGAATTAGGGACAATGATTGATGGGAATCGTCTGATGGTGAAGCATCTTCTCGTCCAATTGCTTTGCTCCGACGCCTTTGTACTCGTCTTGTAGGATCTCCAGGTTGTGAACAGCATCCGCATCTCGTAGCGTCTCCGAACGTCAGAAGCATCAACCTTTAGTAACATCTCCCAGTTATGAGCGGCATCGGCAATCTTGTAGAATATCAGCAAGTGAACATACGCCTAAGATGATTCAGAATCGACTAGCGAATACTCGTGAAGTATTGCAAGTGGAATACACATGGATTAAGGTACATGTAATACACATGGAACACGGTACATGGAGTACACGTTAAATGCACATGAAATGATCGGTATGGGGTCGGCCATTTGTCATGATTTAAGGAAAGTATACCGGTTAACGGTTAGGAAAACCATCATGATAACCTGGCAATATTAGCATAGACATCATTCTGGTTACAACGGGAACGTTAAAGTGTGGTTACACAAAATTCAACAATGATTTGCCTGACAGCATGATCAATGAAAACCAACCATGACTATCATGAAAGCAGAATTCAAGAAATCCAACAATGTCTTGCGGGACAACGTAAATAACAAAAGAGGCGTAAAACATAATCAACATGAAGACGGAATTATCATGAAGAAATATGAAACCATCTATCACGAAGAAGTGTATAACATAATCAGCATGAAACTGAAGTTAACCATGACAGTATGAAAACATACTTGACATAAAAACATAATAACTTATGAGGGGACATAAAAAAAAATTTATGCCAATTTAAATCATGAGAAAAATAATATGCATGAAAAATAGTGCATGAATGCGTAATGTAGTTTATAAAACCTTTATATGTGCGAGGGAACGCCTATGGGTCGGTTCCAAAACAAAAGACATGGCGAGGGGACGCCAATGGGTTTGTCCCAAAATTAAAAGTTTCGATAAAAGCACATGCGACTAAATAGGGTCAGTCCTGTACCAACCATTACTTAGTCATAATCCCTGCAACAATGATACATGAAACATAAATAAATGAAACTCATATGTCAAAACTTATCAGAAAAAAAAAATTTATGTGACTAATTATGAACTACTGGGGTTCAGTCCACATAGCCACAGTTCACGAGGAACATTATGCATGAAACAATGACACATAACTAAATATGAATGACGTTTGTCCATCCATATTAGCAAAACAATATCGATGAAAACATCAAGGTTAAAACCCCAAGGTGCTGAAAATATCATGGTTAAAACAACAATGCGCTGAAAACATCAATACGTAGAATAACAGACGTTGGCTTAGGAAGCTCCTGGTGACTACCCACTAGTCACAGGTCGAGTTTTAGAGCCTACAGGTCGAAGCCTTGGCTCTGATACCATAATTGTAACACCTCATTTTGATAATGGAATGTCACGCGTAATTATGGCGTGTCATCAAAGCATACAAGGATAAATGTATAAAACATTACATGACCATAGGGATAACCGAAATCAAACATCGGTTCCCAAACATAAGCCCAAAACATAAATAAAGTAAATGAACAAAAAGGAAGACTAGACAAGCATAAATATGAAGGCAAAAGGAGAAGGAATCTAAGGTAGCTCCCATCCTATGCGTGTCCTCCAAATGCTCCAGTCAGTCCTTGAGTACCTGCCGTTTTGGGACATGGAAAGGAAAGTAACGGCTGAGCAAAACACTCAGTACACGGATATAGACATAGTATAAATGACGAAAACATAATAAAGATTTAATAGCAGCGGAAATGTATAAGTCCTGGAAAACCTGGGACATGTTCATAAAACTGGTTTTATAATTTGAAAAGCCTTATGTTTATCTTATGAAAACTGTTTAACGTATTTTACCATTAGCCAATATAGGTCATGAAAATCCACCGTGCATGAATACTTGGAGGGGTGACCTCATCATGCAAATTAGAAGGGCTGCCTCTAATTTAATATACTGGGTTTTAGGTAGGAGGGATCAGCTCCTTGTGAAGGATGCAAGGCACACACCACATTCACCATGTAATCCTGAATAAAACATGTAACTAGGATGCACCCATACGCCCCACATGATAAATATAAACAAATGGCCAAAAGCTGAAGGGACGCCACGAGCAATCACTCCGCCGTGGTGAAGTCATAACATCAGTGCCTCTATGTTATGGTTATGGTACCTCCATAACTAGGTGAAACTGGTCATGCATGTATATGGCTATAGGTAATCTTAATTAAACATAAGCAATCAAACTCATAACTTATACTACGGGAAAACAGTTGACTGCATACGGGGAATCCTAATAAGGAAAGAATATCCATACTGAAAGGACGGGAATCCGTACCTTATGTCCAGTGAACGAGAAAGACGAACTGCGAGAATCCTACTTCCGAGTCACTAGTGCTACATAAATACGTACATGAATAAGTATCTGCTTACTAAATACATAGCTGGTTTTATGTCATGTCTTAGCTTATTTTATGTGTTCTTACCATGTTTTACTGTTTCTAAGCCTTAAACTGTGTTTTATCTTATATTCTGTTTAATCTGATTAAGTATTTCTGGTATTTCATGTGTTATTATACTTACTGTGTAATAATAAGTAACTTTCCAAAAATAGGAGGTTTCCTAAAATAGAAAGTTTCCAAAAATAGAAAGTTTCCAAAAATAGAAAGTTTCCAAAAAAATAGAAAGTTACCAAAAATAGAAAGTTTCCAAAATCAGAAAGTTTCCAAAAATAGAAAGTTTCCAAAAATAGAAAGTTTCCAAAAATAGAAAGTTTCCAAAAATAGATAGTTTCCAAAAATAGAAAGTTTCCAAAAATAGAAAGTTTCCAAAAATAGATTTAATGCTTAAAATAGATAAGTTTCTAAAAATAGAAAGTTTCCATAAATAGATTAGCTGCCTTAATTAAATAAGTTTTCATAAATAGATTAGCTGCCTGAAATAAATAAGTTTCTAAAAATAGCTGGTTTCCATAAATAAATTAGCTGCCTTATTTAATTAAGTTTCTAAAAATAGAAAGTTTCCATAAATAGAAATAAGCTGGTTAAATAAGCTAAGTATATAAGCCTAAGTGTTTTCATGATTATTTTCTAAGTCATATGATATAATGTATAGTTTAATAATTATTTCATGTAATTTAATTAAACTATAGGTTATAATATTTAATTAAAGTATAACATGTTTTTAATTAAATAAGTTAAATACTTAGGTTAAAATATGTATTATTATATGTTAATAATATAACCTAAGTCATGTTAATTAATTAATTATATCCATGGTTTTAAAATAATTAATTAATTATAAGTCTTAAATATATAAATACTTAGGTTAAAATAGGTTCATGATCATTAATAATTAAATAACCTAAGTCATGTTATTAAATTAATCACATCATTTTATTAATTTAATTTTAACATAAGTTCATAAACATAAAAAAAACTAACATACACCATGAACCGGATCTAGGCTAAAACATGAACCGGACATGAAATCGACACCGTACCCCGAACCAACTCGGGGTACCCCGTGTTTACCTTGCTGTCGTGGGACCCACACGCACCAACCAAGACCATATGGTCTTGGTGGTGGTCGGCTTGGCAAACCGAAACCCATTCGGGTTCGGTTGCAGCCTACGGCCAAACAAACACCCCTTAAAAACAACCCTTTGATTTAATTTAACCCCAAAACATGTTAGATCTATGATTAATTATTATGTTTTTACAAAAACATCACATGTTCATAATTAATAAAAAGATTAAGTTAAAAGAAAAGGTTTAAAAAGATTTACCGAATACGTGGATCAAAAGAACGAAGAACAAACACGAACACCAACAAGAATTCCAAGATTCAAGATCAACAAACACTCCCTTTTTGTGTTTTGATGGTGGCGGCACAAAGGAGAAGGAGAGGAGGATTTTGAGGTTTTTGCTAAAAATCTTCTGTAAGTTGTAAATGTGTAGTGAAAATCCCTTAAACCCCTTTTAGTAAAATTTGATGGGCTAAGCCCATCCTCCCTCCCTATTTCGTGGTAATGGGGCCCACAAGGGGTAACCCGAATGTTTTCCGTGTCTAAAATATTGGTGTGATCTCGTGTGTTCTCGTGTTCGTGTTTTAAGTGTTCTCGTTACGTAAATACCGTAATCTAATATATTTAATTACGCTCGTAATAAATATATATACATAATTAATAATAGTTCGTGTTTTAATTACGTTCATGATTTCATGTTCGCATGTTCGTGATTAATTATCGTCAAATAATTATTACGTGATCGTGCGTAGTAAATACTTATCGTGTTCTAACACATACGTAATACGTAAAATCCTAACACGTAATCGTAATCATGCTATAATAGGAAAGTTTTAATCTAGTGCGTACGATCTTAAGGGTACTATTCATGGTAAAAGCATGCGGGTTTTACATTATCATTGATAATTATCGTGTTAGGATCGAGATCGCATCTTGTGAGGATATATTAGAGCATCTGTAAACAGGAGTTGAGATGAAGACACCCGACATACACCCATTGTGAGTTAGACATGTCTTTTAGGTTTAAGGTTTCCTATGATGGCGAACCTAAACTTACAAAATACTCGACCCGCGAGACCTGAAATGATTGTTGAAATTAGGATCTGATTATTGACTACCGGTAGTGGGTAAGAGGTTATGTGAATATGAAATGTAGATCTTGAAGTGCCAGATGGGTAGCGAAGTTATGCCAAAAATTTTAACCATGGAAAAATGAATTGACGATCTGAAAGATCATGGGATATAAGTCCCCGTTGTATGGGACCATTGAGATGATGTAAAAGATTGGTTTGAAAGGCATATAAGCTGGATCTACCCTAGGACTTCAAGAGCTGCGTAAATTATGTTTCGTATATCGAACTTGATAAAATGTCTATCAAGTGAAAATCTGACTATTCCTTAATTAAGTTTAGATCGGCGAAAAGTTGCATTCATCAGAAACCCGTGAACATCATGGATAGAGAAAGTAAGTCAACATTTAGCCTGATCTTATTCCCGTAGTTATGTTTGATGAAACTCGCGTATTGTAATGAATTACACTTGTGAGAAAAGACCGAATGTGGAGGAAATACCCACATGGCTTTAACTCTATAAGAAGCGAGTAGTAAGGTAAGATGATCTTTGAGGACAAAGATCCTATTTAGGGTTAAATGCTGTGATAATCCGTCAATTTATGGTTTATATTTTATTCTCAAATATTATTTAAAAACATTATTTTAATGTTATATTATGAACTCACTTATTTTTGGGAAGAAATTTGGATTTACGTCTTGAAGTAGCATCGACTACGTCTAAACCGGAGGATTCAACGTTACGTGCTTACGTTTACATACACCGTCTTTGGTGACAGTCCGACATTTCAGAAAATAAATTTATCCATGAATATTATTTTGAGATTTTAAATTTGTGTTGGTTCATAAACTCACAAATTTACGAGAAGAGATTAGGACTTACGATTATAATTTAACGTCCTTTACGACTAAACCGGAAACCCTAGGATTACGTATTTACGTTCTCGAACTCCGTTTTTAATGAGACAATTTTTAATAGATTCGTTTTGTGCCGTTGATTCATAATTTATAAAAACGTTTTTCGTAAAACGACCCGAGGGCACGCAAATCAAGGAAACTAGAATTGAGGAGTACCCGTAAATAAATGGGGATGAGACAAGTGGGACACTTGTCCCACCCCCACTATAACCGGCCACAACTTGCTACACCACACCACTTATGTGTCAAGTGTAAGCTAAGTTCACCACACTTGTCATACAAGCTTAACTTGTAAGCTTAACCAAACCTCAAAACAACTAGCAATACCACTACTCCCATTTCTAACATGAAAATCAACTCACACTTCTCTCTCACCCTCTCAAAAATGCCGTCCCATATCACTCACAAAACACCCTAATTTGATCTTGATTCTACCATAAAGTCTTATGTTATTTACACACATGTTGAAGCCCTTTTGAAACCCTATTGATTGGTGGTGATTATAACATCCAAGGAGGAGTTTCCATGGAGTCTTGGGGATGATTTTACACAAGGTCTTCATGAAGAATGGTGGTCTTGAAGATGGTCTTGGTTATTCACAAGTTTCTCCATCAAAATCCATGTTTTGATCACAACCTACATCATCATGGTGGTATAAAGATTGTTCTCCTCATCCTCTTGTTATTTTTGATTATGTAATCTTGTATTTCTTTTACTTATGTATATGTATATTATGATGAATGATGATCAAAAAAAAATATTGTGTGGGGATTTGGTGTTGATAAACATGCTTAAAAAGATGAAAAACTATAAGAAAAAAGGCTAAAATCTTGTATAGATTGTTGGCTGTATAAAACAGTAAAGAACCACATGTTAGACTGATAAAATGGCAAAGTAGAAGCAATATACAGTAAGTAATATGTCTTGTACACATGTGAGAGTTGGCCATGCAATGGAATCATTAGGATGAGTGAGATATGATCAAAACAAGTTTAGGATACAAATCTGAGTTCACTGTTTTGGACGATTTTTAGAAATTACTTAGAGGCTGATTCAATAGTAGCTATAGAAGAGTTAAATGGAGCACATATCATGTAGTTTATTTCATAAACATTTGAGCTTCTATCTCCATATAGAACTCTAGATATGACAGTTTTGGTGAACATGAAAGTAAAAATCAGATTTTGGGAAATTAAAGTATAATAGTATTATATAAGCACTCAAATAAAAATAGTATAAAATGTGAATTAAAACCCACTAACTCATATAATACATTTATATAAATATGTATAAAGATAAATAAATGGACATTGTATAAAAATAGTAGTTTGATAAGTTTTATAAGTTATAAAACTATAAACATGATTTTCACGACTTTTTCGGCTATTACCGTAAAATTAACGTTTTTCGCCAATTAAAACTTAGACGATCAAACCCGTCTAATGTAAACTTTTATAAACTCATATACTGATATATAAACATATATAACAAGTAAAAACTGATAAAACCCGAACTATGTAACATACGGACATTAACGAGCTAAGTTAACGTTATTGGACTAATAATACAACAAAATGGACTAAAACACTTATAAACTTATTTATTGGGCTTAACCCATTTGGGCCCAACATGTAAATTATAGATACTGATAATACAAGTATAAAATGTATTAATACAAGTTAATAAACTTATAATAGGCTTATCAGACCTAAAACACGTAAATAGGTAAAACTAGTAAGAAGTTACCAATACGTAGACACTAAAATGAGTAAAAGAGAATATGTAAACCCACTTGATCATCATATATATATAATCATCATATGTATACATAATTGTTATCTTTATAAGTCATTGGACAAGAGTCTAAGACAAGTATTATTTGTCTAGGTTTCCGTGATTGAAGCACGTACCGTACGTCCGAGTTGCCGATAACCCGCTTTCCCACATCAACGTGAGTTCATAGCCTCGCACCCTTTTAAATGTTTTTATGAAATGTTTTATAAACCCGCGAGGGAGATAACATGTTAGTTTTTATAAAATAGGACACTATTTGTCCCGATTGTTTGTTTATTGATTTGGACCCGAATGATTGTATGACCCGATTGTATGACCCGATAAATGATTAAATGACCCGATAGATGAAATTAAATGGATTATTAAAGTTAGGTTATGTCAGTAAAAGTCCCACTAGCATGAATTGTGAACTACCGGGAGTTGGTAGGCGCTTATGCATATAATAGTACTATTTGGGGACGATCACCCCAGTTCGCGCCTTGACGGTTGATCCCCGTCGTGCCACATTGATTGGTAAGCGAATTTATGTATGAGAAGATTTCCATAGCATGACCTTTGTGACGACACGCTAATTTAGATGGGCAAATTGAGTATCGGGTTAGCTACCCGTTGTTTGGTTTAGTAAGATAACAATGTCATGCGGCTTATAATAATCCAGTTAACGAAATACTACTATACGCACCGAATTACGATGTATTGGCTGACTAGCAATACGAGGTCATACTATTGATATTATGTTCGTGTTTTGGTTTTCATAACCATATTCATATAACGGTTTTTATTTAACTTTATACAACGTCGTAAGACGTATTGTATGATGTTTTTACGACATTGGCTCGTATAATGATTTTTAAGGCAAATGCCTATATTATGATTTTCGATAAGGATTTGTATAAAAATGACTTTGGCTATTTTATGTCCTATTACAATGATTTGTACGAAATGATTTTCGGTAATAATTTTATACCAAAGTTATATTGATGGAACTTATTAAACTCTATGAATTCACTCGGCGTTATCGCTGACCTTTTCTTTTAACATGTTTTATCTCAGGTACTTGAAGGTAATTCTCGGGAAGACAACAAGAATTCATGGCCCGCACTTAAATAATAATTTCCATTCAAATGCTTTTATAAACTTGTATGAAATACAATGACTTGGGACCTATGTAACTTTGATATTTATAAATGGAAATGCTTTATTATTAAAATGACGCGACTTTTAAGCGTTGTCTATGATGTGAGTAATGTGCTATCCCATAACACCAACTAGTCTTCCGCTGTACTAAGTTGTATAAATTTGGGGGTGTTACATCTTCATTATTATTCTTGTGTATGTTGATGACCTTTTTGTCACTGGGAATGATTTATCTGAAATTGAGAAGTTTAAGTGCTTTCTTAAGAATAAATTTATGATCAAAGATATTGGTCTTATGAAGTATTTCCTTGGTATTGAGGTCTTACACAACAACTCTGGTGTCTGTATGACTCAAAGGAAGTATTCTCTTGATCTAATTCATGAGTTTAGCCTTCTTGTTGCCAAACATGTTACCACACCCTTACCTGAGAATTGTGTCCTTGTTGTGGATGAGAGTGACTCTAATAAGTTTCTTATTAATGTTTTTAATTATCAAAACTTATTGGCAAGCTCATCTATTTGACCCACACTAGACCTGGCATCTCTTATGTTTTCCAATGTCTAAGCCAGCACATGCATGCCCCTTTGCAATCTCACCTTAAGGTTGCTTTAAGGGTCATCAAATACCTAAAAAGATCTCCTGGTACTGGTATCCAAATTTACAAGGATAAACAGCTTAATTTGGCTTGCTTTACTGATCTGATTGGGCTAAGTGTTTGAAGACCAAAAGGTCTGTTTCTGGCTATTGTGTGTTTCTGGGTAACACACTTGTCTCTTGGAAAATCAAAAAACAATCTACTATATCTAGATCTTCTGCTGAAGCAGAGTATAGGTGCATGGCTAGCGCTACATGTGAAGTTATTTAGATTTCCAACTTGCTCAACAATCTGAACATCCCTAGTATGTTTCCTATGAACATGTATAGTGACAACTCTTCAGCTATTCAAATTACTGCCAATCCTATCTTTCATGAGAGTACTAAGCACTTTGAAGTTGATGTCCATCTTATAAGGGAAAAGGTGCAAAGTGGCATTATCAAAACCATTAAAGTTGCTTCTTCTGATCAAACAGCAGATTTGTTTACCAAAGAGCATGGCTCACATCAACATTCTAAACTGTGTATGTAACATCCCGCCTACTCAGACCACAATATTGTCCGTTTTGCCCGCAGGCTCACGGCTGTGCTTTGTGGCCCTCGTGTGAGTACTTCTCGCCAGGTCATCCAAGCTAGTACTACTCTAACATGAGTACGCTTAACTGCCAGTTCCTCAAAACCCCACGTGCAGTAGACCACAAAATGCGTTGTGTCATGAGAAGGCAACTGTTATCTTATGAACCATTGATCTCTCATGTCCTCAGCTGATGTGGGATTTTCCTAGGGTGTCACAATCACCCCCCCCCCCCTTCGGGACTCATCGTCCTCGATGAGTTTTGCCCCCACCATTCTGAACGACTCAGGAGTGGCTCTGATACAATAACTGTAACACTCCATTTGTTAAAATGGAATATCACAGTAATATATGGCGAGTCATCAAAGCATGCAAGGTAAATGTCTAAACATTCATGACCATAAATGGAAATACCAGAAACAAACATCGGTAGTCCAAGTAACTCAACACAAGCAAATATAAGTACTGTAAAGGAAAAGGACTAAACAATGTCCAACATGAAATAAAGTAAGATAAAGTATGATAAATGCATAAGATATAGAAGGCTGGATAGCTTCCATCCGAATGCACATACTCTTGAGATCCTACTTGCGACCTTGGGTACCTGGCGTTTGGGAACATGGAAATGGAAAACGGCTGAGCATAATGCCCAGTGCACGGATATACCATAAAGCATAGAAAACGTAGAGTAATTAAAGCATATAAAGAGCATATAAAGCATGAAAGGCAGAAGAAATGAATAAGTCCTGAGAAACCTAGACGTATAACATGTTTACTAGTTTTAGTTCTGAAAACATAGCTTATGTTTACTTATGAAAATTTGCATTAGTTTAATATACCAAAAGCCAATATAGGTCATGAGGTCAACAACGTGCATGAATACTTGGAGGGGTGACCTCGTCATGCAAATTAGAGGGGATGCCTCTAATTAAATGGTATTGGTTAGGAGGGATCAACTCTTTGTGAAGGATGCAAGACACACACACATTCACCATGAAATCCTGACTGACACTATAACTAGGATGCACCCATACGCCCCACGTGATAATAAATAATAATAAAGGCCAAATAAACTGAAAGGGACGCCACGAGCTATCACTCCGCCGTGGTGATGTCATAACACTAGTGCCTCTAGTGTTATGGTTATGGTACCTCCATAACTAGGTGAAACTGGCATGCATGTATATGGCTAAGGTAACTAATAAAATATAAGCATTTAAATCTGTAACTACTGGGGAAAACAGTTGGCTACATACGAGAAATCCTAATAAAGGAAGAGATTGTCCTTACGAAGGACGGGAAATCCGTACCTTGTGTCCAGTAGAAGCTAACGGAAAACGCTAAAGAACCTACTCCGCCTTGACGGATAATACTACATAAGAATAGGGACATATATGAGTTGTCTGAATTACATGTGTTTTATTGGTTCTGAGTGTTCTTAGCTTATTATTCATGTTATATCATGTTTTAACTGTTTTTAGTGTTTATTGTAGTTATTCTTGTATTATGTTGTTTATTATTCATGTAGTATGGTATTATAATACTTGTATTGTAATACTAAGTAACTTTTTAAAAATAGCAGGTTTCCATAAATAGTAAGTTTCTAAAAATAGAAAGTTTCAAAAAATAGTAAGTTTCCATAATTAGAAATAAGCTGGATTATTAATGTTAAGTAAAGTATAATTAGTAAAATATAAGTCATGGTTCAAGTATTATAGCTTATTAATTAAATAACTTGGTTAATTAGTTAAACTATACATTATAAGAATTTAATTAAAATTAACATGTTTTAATTAAATTAACTAAGTAAAGTACTTAGGTTATACATGAAATATTAATTTTAATATTTAAACCTAAGTCATGCATTTAATTAAATTAAATAGTCTAGAAAATAATTTAATTAAATATATTTTTTCTGATTTTAATACTTTCCCGAACCCGAACCCGTGATTTAAAATTAACCCGAGCCCGTACCCATGTTCCATAAATAAGCCGAGCCAAACACCCTTAACAGTGGCTACCCGCCCTAGTCGGTTGTCACTGTCCGAGTAAATACCCACCGGCTTTAGCCGGTGGTTGCCACCGACGTGGCTCGGTTAGCCACTGATCGAACAAAACCCACCCGGCTCAAGCCGGGATTCCCATTACTGTGACCACAACCCCCACCGAGACCTTTATGGTCTCGGTTGACTCGCGGTATAAACCCAAAACACACCCCGACCTTGCGTCGGGGTTCCCCTTGGTGCAATCGACCCACAACCAACCCAAGCTGAGACCCTTGTGGTCTCGGTGGTGGTGCGAACAGCAAGCCGAGAGCCCCTTGGCTCTCGGTGGTGTCTCGGCCGAACCAAACAACCCCCTTATTGTTATTCCTTGATTAATTAACATGTTTATGATTTGTTTTTAAGGTTTCTCTCATGAAATCATAATAAAACATAAAAAGAATGAAAAGAAAAGGGGTTATGATTAATACCAAATGCATAGTTGTTTAGGGTTTATGATCACAAAAACGAAAAGAACTTTTCCAAGACCAAAACTCACAAACAACCCTTGGTGTCCCTTGTTGGTCGGCGGCAGAGAGAGAGAAAAGAGATATTAGGGTTTTCTTGATTTTAATAAAAGTGTATTATGACTTCCCTGGAGTTTTGTTAGTGCAAACATTACGATGTTTAATCAACATGATCCCTTCATGTTTTGGTGATGACAAACGTATAACTCGCAATACATAATGTAAAATGTGTAAGGTACTCGTAATCACTCAAGCATACTTATGTATACTTCTCTCGACACCTTGAAGATTACATTCGTCATGAAAGACAAGAAGGACGCGCGGTTCTCTTATAGAACACGCGGTTCCTTAGTGATATCGAACCGTGGGAAGATATAGAACCGCGGGCAGTCAAGCCAGTTTAGGCTTACTCAAGATTTCTGGAAGCTTCTAGAAGATGGAGGGAAACTAATAAATTCAAAATTCAAATTTTGAATTTGGGCTCCAAGAATATAAGGTGCATCCTTTTATCCAATGGGTAGTCCACTCTTTTATCCAATGGGTAGTCCACTCTTTTATCCTTTGGGTAAAAAGGTGCTCTCTAAGGCAAGAGTTGGCTATAAATAGAAGACTATTCTCTTCCATTTTACTTGCACAAAAACACAAAAAAAACCTTCTAATATCCTATTCCTCATTTGCCTCATCAAGAGCAATGAGAAGAACACTTTCACCCTTGTGAAGTGTTAGTGTCTTGAGTCATAACATGATGAAGATCTCTCTAGATCAAGTCATGATTATTGTCTTCCTACTATGTATATGTAGAAGATCCAAGTTATGGGTACACTTAGATGTGTTTGTAAGGGTAGAATATCCAAGTGATGGGTATCCTTGGATTAGGTGTTAGTTGTGTAGATCCAAGTCTTGTTAGTACTTGGATCTAGTGTTAGAGTTATAGATCTAAGTGTTGTGTGCTTAGATCTATATGGTTTATGTGTTTATGCCATAAAACACAAGGTTTGTTATGTTGGGCTATAAAACATAACTAGTGGGTAGATTAGGTTGTGTCTTGGTAGTTCTCACTAAACTCTAAAGTGATGTGGATGTGTCTAGGTAGTTCTCACTAAACTCTAAAGTGATGTGGTTGTGTCTTGTGAGTTCTCACTAAACTTTAAAGTGATTAGTAGTTGTGTTGTGTGAAGTTCTCACTTAGCTTCAAAGTGAAGAGTCGTGAAGATTGGTTCTAGCTTTCGATTAGAACTCGACATCTAGCCTTGTGTCTTTAAATGGTGAAGTAGGAAACGTTGTGTAGATTGGTCCTACCTAAGATTAGGACTCGACATCTAGCTTAGTGTCGGAAATGTGTAAGCGACGTGTATGGTTTTCTCCGCCTTGAAAGGAGTTTTGTTGACTAGTGAAGTAACTCTCGAGTAAGGTGTACTCGAGGAGTGGAGTAGGGCGAAGAGGAGCTTCGTGACCGAACCACTATAAATCATCGTGTCGGTACTTTCCTTTACATTTATGTCTTTACTATTATAGATGTATTTATATGTTGTGTGTTGTGTGCATCTCATAATCTAAACATCTAAGTTGCGGAAAAGCTAAGGCTTAGTACGTGTGTGCTTCGTGTTTAGATTATGGTCAAGTGTACATCACTTAGTCTAAACATCCTAGTTGCGGAAAAGCTTATGCTTAGTACGTGTGTGCTTAGTGTTTAGACTATTGCTTGATGTACTCTTGATTTGATGTGTTAGTGTGTTTACTTACTTGTAGTATTTATCTTTCAATCAAACACATCTCATATCTAGTCAAGCTTGATCGAGAATTCGATACAAAGGATTGTCAAAGTTTAACATGTAACAAAAGGTTAAATTCACTGTCGGCGGTTCTCTAATATAACACCCCCAACAAATACTTTGCGCAGCGGAACTACAACATTTGGGTGCTAGGCAGTTATCATCACACATAAGCTATTTCGAATGACTCAAAGAGACGTAGAAATTTTAACATAAGTTAAAGATTGATTTAAACATAAAGGTCTACTGTTTTCCAAATCCCAAAAATAATATAGAACAGAGTTGCGTTTAGGTCCCCACTAAATCTCAACCCAAAAGTACATTTTCGTTCACATGACATATTATAAAAAAATTTAAGTGCTAAAAGGGAGGAAAAACAAAGTAGACCGCCAAGCCACAACAACTTCCATCCTCGCATGCTCCGCTGCTATCAATCTTGGTTACCTGAAACACATGCTTAAAATCGTTAACACAAAGGTTGAGCGAATCTATAGGTTTATCAAATCATAGGTTGAACATAAGTATTTAAAACCAATCATGATCATTCAATAGCATTGTCGTATACACAATCTATTATTCAAGGATATTATCTTTAGCAATAGCTAATAATTGTGTTTAAGCTCGTGACACTAATCCGTTAACTCAATCACCCGCGTACATTTACCGGCATGATTAAGATGAAACCAGTGCCCCTTCTAAAGGCATCAGTTGCAATTATACCTTATTTCTTATCACAAGTTATCCGTCCGCGGAGGGTACTCAACGTACTAGCTCTCGTCTCGGATAGGGTCGTCAACCCCATAGTACTATCAATTGTATAAGCGGCTATCTCCAGCCCACACAAGGGCAAGACAATAGTTAATATTTCGCGAATTTAGGGACTTTTTCAACTAGGTACTCAACACAATTCAAGGCAACATTCGGGTCCAACAATCATTCATGACTTATGTTCATTTTTATTTAAATTAGCATGTATCCCCCTCGCGCGTAAAAACATTTGAAATAAGTAAAGAGCGAGGCTATAGACTCACCTGACGTAGTAGTAGTGGTTCTAGCGAAGACGTAACGAGAAATGTCACCGACGACATGGATGCCCGGGAAAATCAAACACTTGACCTAAAAATCAAGGTAGGTAAACCAAATCAATACTCCATGTACATTATTGTACTAAACACCCTCATATGAAAACACTTAATGCTTATGAAAACTCACACCAAAACCAAACAAGTAGTTGTTACTAGACTTATACCATTCACCTACGTAATTAAAGTTGATTCCCATTTTATAGATTTACCGGTACTTACCAAAAGTACGGGTTGTTTGCTATGACTTAAGCACCTATATAAATTTCAAGAAAATTCACAAAAATACCTCATGACCTGTATAAAACTCATATTTAATCCCATGAAAAGTTTTCACTTCTATGACTCGTTACACATCACATTACTAGACGTACACATTAAGGACTCATTTTGCACTTTGACCATGTTGAACTTGTTTGACCCATTTAAAATACACCATTGACCAATCCAACACCTAAGTCTAAAAATAGACTCACAAATGCAGGTTTGAAACCAAAAATTAACTTTCAATCATTTACCCAACTATATCTATGGTCCCCGGGATCTGACCCAAAACCAAACATAATTTCGGATTATGTTGATTCTCATCTCCTGGTACACGAACTTTCAAAATAGCATAACTTTTGACTCGTTTGGAGTCGTAAGCTCTACCTTATACCAAAACGAAGCTAAGACAAAGCTCTACAATTACATCCTATGTTTATGACCTGTTTACAAAGTTAAACCCACGAAAAGCATACTTGAACAATCTGCCTAAATTTTCCTCTTTTATAATCAATTCAAAACTTGTTTCCAATCCATTCTATCATTACCTAAGCCTATACTAACCACTTGTAATCATTACTAATCTCCCCAAACAGCCTATATTACCAAGAACATCAAATCTTAATCAAAACCCAGTCCTAAATCATACATGCAATTAGTTTATCCTATTCAAAAACACCAAAAACAACATTATAAACACAACCCATGACACATTTCATCAAACACCATGAACACCAAAAAACTCCCTTAAATTCGTGGGTTTTGGGGCTGTAGAACACCAAAATCATAAATCCCCATCTTGTTTTATGGGTTAAATAACATTACCCACTCACTAATTAAACAAATTCATGATTTAATTACATCAAAACATGTTTTTGAAAAATCATTGATTCTTGAAAAATTAATGTTATTGCATGTTGGATTTAATTATGTAAAAACACTTACAATGATTAATTGGGAGGTGGTCTAAGCTTGGATTTAATAAAATAAAAAAAAATAATGATGGTGGTTTTGGGGTGGTGGCCGACGGCCATAGGAGAGAAAGGGGAAGGAGAAAGAAATTTTTGAAATGAATTTTGATTGTGTGTTTTCCATTTCCTTCCTTTTGTAAAGTTTGAGGGACCTTTCTTGCAATTTGGTTATTCTTTTGGCCTCATTTGTAAACGACACTAATAAAGAGTGGTAATTGACTCACTAGTCGGTTTTGAAATTTCACGGGAGTCGGGATTTGTAAAAATTACTTTCCAAAGGTTAAAACGCACACAAAATGAATATTCATATGGTTCCGACTCGACTTAACACGTAATAAAGATAAAAATCTCGAAAAAATCAAATATCGATCAATCAATAATAAAATGTAAGTTTTTGGGCATCCGTCGGTATCGTAGTCGTTATCGGTTCTTCTTAAATTGTCAAACGTTTATTACGACCGTAAACGTTGGTTTCAACTTAAACCGTCAAATATATAGCAAACGAAATTTCTTAAAAATTTCAAAAATATTTGTAAAATAGGATTAAACAAATGACGTTGGGCTCGGGATATCACATCCACAAGTGAGCCACAACTTAATAGAGATGCTCATACTGAACAACTCTTGAGACGATAACTTAGCATCATACGGCACATTCACGGGTATTACATCCTCCCCTCCTTAAGGGAGCGACGTCCCGGCGCTCTCCGGTTCTTATACTCGCATTTTGTACTACTAGAAAGATGAGGGTACTCCATCCCATAGAGGTCTTCACGTTCTGATGTGGACTTCGGTTCACGTCTCGGATTCCATCACACCTTCACGATGAGTATTATACCTTGCTTCAATCTCTTAACATCACGATCCATGATCTCCACTTTAATTTCTCAAATTCTTCCTATGGGTATCAACACATCTCTTACCACAGCTTCTCGCGGTTAACAAGTGATTCTAAATCTGCACCATCTCTTCCGTAGTCTCTCGAATCATCTCAAGTCCACTCAACTGACTTTTTCCTACTTCATTCTATCCATCTGGCGATCTACATTTTCATCAACATATTTCTTCAAATGTTGCATCTTCATTGTTAACATGGTAAATGTCGTTGTGCAAAGGTACTACCAACGGCAAGTGTCGATCTCAACAACTATCAAAATCAATCACACACGTTCGGAGCATGACTTCCAACGTTCGAAGCGTCCTTTCACTTAGTTTCATCCTCTCATAAAAATAATTATTCACAAAATAAAATCGCACGGGTCGCACATAACCCTATCAAACACGTTCAAAATATACAAGACGAGGTAATTAATATCAGTCGTACAAATCTACTTATTGCAATATTACGTACATACAAACCTATTTCGTCAAAAACGAATTCATTGATTCAAAATCATTCGACGTATACATAACTCTCTCGAAGACATCACAATTCAATTAAACGCAAAACCAGTATGAAACACGTACAACCACATTACGACATGTTTGCAACATGGCCAAACCATGCCAAGTCAATCAGTTCAATCAAGCTAACTCATGCTTGCTAATCAGCCAAGCCATGATAAAATAAGGATATTTGACATGATTCTCGGATGAGTCCAGTAAAAAGGAAATTGCAAGTTAAAAAAGGTTCACAGGCTTGCTGGCTATGGATGCATATCGAAAAAGAAATAAAATACAAACATATGCCATCGCAGGGTGCTCACACACGGATCCATACCCAAATATATATATATATATATATATATATATATATATATATATATATATATATATATATATGTATATATATATATATATATATATATATATATATATATATATATATATATATATATATATATATATATATATATATATATATATATATATATATATATATATATATATATATATATATATATATATATATATATATATATATATATATATATATATATATATATATATATATATATATATATATATATATATATATATATATAGACGAAGGTTAACGTAGGATAGTTGTTAACGTAGGAAGTATAGGAAGTAACGTGAATCGTTAGATGTATTAGTATATGATGTCATTTGATGAACTCTGGTCAATGTCATCTTGTAGATAACATGAAAGGAAGTGGCGATGCTTGTCTCGAGTAACTTTTTGATACATAATAAAAAGATACACGATAGCTCGCTACGAGTAACATTTTGATACATGATCAACAAAGATACATTGTTTCTCGACGTGGTTAACTTTTTGATACATAATATACAAAGAAACGCGGGTACCTTGCTACGAGTAACATTTTTATAGATAAATATAGACGAACATACACATAATACATAACTTCCTACACTAACTTATTTTAAGCACTATTTTACAAGAACCTCAATATATATATATATATATATATATATATATATATATATATATATATATATATATATATATATATATATATATATATATATATATATATATATATATATATATAGTACAAGAACACCATCTTACTTCCGTCCCAAACGTGGTCAAAATCTCAATAAGCATCATCGTTCACAGTAAAAAAAAATATATTACATGGCACGTGTTCTCCATGATCGGACTTCATTGGAGAATGTCGTCTCAATTTCTCACAACTTTCGATCACTCGACTAGATCACATACAACATAAACACATAAAAGACAAGGGTTTACCATAAAAACATCGACTATGTTTATCCATCGATTAACCATCGATAATCGAGGATGGTTGAGTCAAGCAAAGAGGATTCCTCACTTAAATAAACGAAGACGGAAATGGAATTGTCTTCCAACAACCGATGCATAGTTGGTAAACTTCAACAGTTTATCGCGTGTCGTTTGACATATCAAAATAACAAGAAAAGAAAATAAAATAAAGTACGATACATTTGATGTAGGAGAAGCCTTCGTCATTTCCCTCAGAGTTACTCTAAATCAGATTTCCTCTACTTCGGCAGTCTTCCATTTTGTTAGAATTTCTTCTTAGTGTCGGTACGATCTTCTTGGGTATTTTATCAACATCCTAGTGACTTTGATGGAATTCACACGCTACATACAACACATAAAAACATTTTTCCAATATTACTCGGTCAAGGTGACTTACTAAGTCAACGCAAAACAAAAGAAATATTTCAAGGAATACAAGAAAATTCAAAAAAATTCTTTAGGAATCAAAGAAAATACGATTACTTGCATAAGGATACACCATTTTTAAAAACGTTCTCATCCAAACATTTATCAAAACACTACAAGTTTCAAGATGACCAATTTGTTTGACACGATAGTGCCCTTCCTAAACTATGCATAATTAGCTAGATCATGCATACTTAAGGATCAAGCAACAACAACCAACAAAACAGGACTCTTCCCGAATTATGCATAGTTAGCTAAGCTGTGCATAATTGAGGATCGAGTGACGACACAAACATTATTATTACACACCAAATATGACTATGAAAGTTTTCGACCTAATCTTCAAAATAATTAAATCATTTGAAATGGAATTTGAAATGGGAAAATATTGTTACTATCGTTTTAAGAAACACATCAAACATTTTTCGTCTACTTTGGAAACATACTTTTTCTTTGCCCTTTTTTTATGAGAAAATAAATAAATCGACACCATTCGCATTTGGTTTAACGAACCATTTGACACACTCATACATATTTTCAAAATAGACTATTCACAATATAATGGTAAGGTGGTTCAAGATTAAAGATCATTGCAAGCACAACAAGTAATAAAATCAAAAATCAATGAGATCGAACGAGGTAAGCGAGCAATATAGTTGCCAACTAAAATTAACTACATTAGAAATAAAAATACTTCAAATATATGACAAAAGTCTCAGGATAACAACAGCGATCTACGACTACATGGAGTAAAAATTGAATATCAACACTAGCGTCAAAAATAAAACAACGATCATAATTCCCATCGTCTCGAGTTTCACACAAATTCCACCAAGGGCATACGGGGAGAGGAGAAGAATCACCCGGTCGAATAGAAACAATTTCACCAGGAAGACCGAGTTCTTTCACCTCTACAATTTGGTAAAGCGGCTTCGCCTCCTCGCTTTTGTTCAATATAAATAAATAACCAATTTAATGAAGATTTATAGCATCATTCAAATAAATACAGAACTTTAGGTTCCATTAACCGAAAGAAGAAAAGTCACAACGTCCATGAAGAGGACAAAAATACACCGGGTGACATACTCTCATTATCAAGTAATAGTGAAGTAGCAATTCAAAAGAAAGGACGGTTTCATACCATAGACAATATTAAAACGAAAAAATCAAAGGACTACTCAAGCTTAGATACAGGCTCGCAAAAACAAAGAAGGGATGTCGTACGATCGAACCATCGTGACTCAAAACATTAGATATACATCCTTATTAAATAATATACAAGTAGGCGTGTGTTGGGTAATCCATTTTCATTTTCTAATTAATGTTACCATGTACCTTGTAAAAGCGAGCATTTACACATTTTTAATTTGTGTTACACCATTAAAGAATTTATACCTTTCATTTTTCAACTTTACAAAGTTTTTATTTCTAGAAAAATTTCAATCTCTAGGAAACTATTAACATTAATAGATGCGGTGACTCGATTATCATAATCGACAATTCATTAGGTTTGAAAATCTCCATACTTGTGTCAAAATCTCGTTAATGTTCATATCTTAAGTACCAAAAACGTACATAGTAAGAATTTTCAAAGTTTTACGTTATTATTATCACGGCTTACCTTATCACATATATACACGTATCCAACACGACTCAAACTAGTCCAATTGACTCTTAAAATTAACCTTGACTTCTTATTATACACATGTCTTTCTTAAAACTGATTTGTTAAATCATATTCGCGCAATTCGACTCAGATGCTAACGAGGTTTCACGTAGTATTATCTCGGATAACTTACTGATTTTAGTCGACACTTAAATCTCGATAATAAAAATAATAATAAATAATTAAGATGCTTATTTCAATTAATTCTAAAATATATAAAATTCAACTTTTAATCCTTAGCCCATTATCAAACGATTTTAAAATTAACACATCTCGCAGCATAATAAAATAACGGTCCATCAATGTTCAATAATTCCTTTCAAGCGTTAGAATTTCTCACTTAAAGTGTATATTACGATTTTGTCCCACTTTATTTACTACAATGAGTGACAAGGTCTAGTTTATACCAATGCATATAACATGACCTTATGTTTAAAATAAAACCAATTATTTAAAGTCGCTAGCTCCAAAACACATGACCAATCCTTCTACTCATGTTTCATATTACAAAATACGTCCATAGTTTACCATAATGACCTAAAATTAATCCGTATTCAATCCAAAGTTGCATATACTCAATAGTCATATCGTTAATCTTTATTAATAACTCCTATTTGCAAATTACATTAGGTAAATTTTGACAGTTCCATCACAAGCTTTTAGTATTAAGGCATTAATATATGAAAACAAGGATTTTACGAGTAATATAAATGAGTTATTATGATTTACCAACCAAATTTAAAAGAAAAATAATTTCACTTTGTCCATTTATTCTCTACACATATTTTTCTGGTTACAAGACACATCATAAATCATTTTTATCCAAAAGTTTCATTCACCATTTATTTAATATGTAAAACACTTTATGTTTAAATCATTCAATCAACAAAATTTGATGCTTATTTAACTCACGCAAATGCTGGACCTCGTCATGTATAATATCGAATTCAAAATAATGAGACAACAAGACAATTGCAATAAACGAAATGAGAATACATATGCCAACTAAGTGTTGTTATCGGCCTCGGACGAGTCTTGAAATCGTACTCAAATAAAATTAACACAAAACATCAAAACTTCAAGCTATCTCGCTTGATCACAATGCTACTTTATTTTTAAAATGCATTTTTAAATTCGAGTTAAATGGTAAACAACGATTAAATGGCGATACGCCTCAACCACGCTTCATAATATACACACATGATTCGCCGCTACGATGTACGCATCGTTGATTATACTTCGTCTATGTTATAGTTATGCCAACCAATATATCAAACACATAAGGAATAAAGGAAATATAGTAATACGTTAGTAATTTACGTTCCAAAAGAAGATGTCCCAAAATGACACATCACGGTGCGATAACGACAATCGAGATCAATCTAGTCAATATACAATATGTTACGAAGAATCATTTACATATCTAGAGTATCAAACGAGGTTCACACTCGGTTATTCGAACAATAAATTAATTATCAATATTGATAATTGGCGGTGAGGCTGAATTCTCAACAAAACCGCATTTTAAATGTACAATAATCACGCAAGGACCATTGCTTCACGTGCAATGCCTTTAAATACCATAGTATATACATACCTATACATACAATAATTCCTACATACATAGGATCACAACGCAGTGTTGCCATGTAATGCAATGTAGCCCGTATGCCAATTACATGCAACATATATGATAGTCGTATAAATGTTTGCAAATTACGATATTAAGTACTCGACGTGCACAACAATATATCTCAATATATATCATAGTATTTACTTACTAAATGCTAGGGAATTCATATCAATTTTGAGGGATACATCTAAAATATAAAGCAATGCTAAAGAAATCTTACCGGAGCCATGCAGGATAGTTGTGTGCTTGGATAATTTCTTACGACACCAAAAAGTTATAGTTTAGGATTTTTCAAAATGACCTAGTTCTCTATAACTCATGGCTCTGATTACCAATCTATAACACCCCCAACAAATGCTTTGCGCAGCGGAACTACAACATTTGGGTGTTAGGCAGTTATCATCACACATAAGCTATTTCGAATAACTCAAAGAGACGTAGAAATTTTAACATAAGTTAAAGATTGATTTAAACATCAAGGTCTACTGTTTTCCAAATCCCAAAAATAATACAGAACAGAGTTGCGTTTAGGTCCCCACTAAATCTCAACCCAAAATTACATTTTCGTTCACATGACATATTATAAAAAAATTTAAGTGCTAAAAGGGAGGAAAAACAAAGTAGACCACCAAGCCACAACAACTTCCATCCTCGCATGCTCCACTGCTATCAATCTTGGTTACCTGAAACACATGCTTAAAATCGTCAACACAAAGGTTGAGCGAATCTATAGGTTTATCAAATCATAGGTTGAACATAAGTATTTAAAACCAATCATGATCATTCAATAGCATTGTCGTATACACAATCTATTATTCAAGGATATTATCTTTAGCAATAGCTAATAATTGTGTTTAAGCTCGTGACACTAATCCGTTAACTCAATCACCCGCGTACATTTACCGGCATGATTAAGATGAAACCAGTGCCCCTTCTAAAGGCATCAGTTGCAGTTATACCTTATTTCTTATCACAAGTTATCCGTCCGTAGAGGGTACTCAACGTACTAGCTCTCGTCTCGGATAGGGTCGTCAACCCCATAGTACTATCAATTGTATAAGCGGCTATCTCCAACCCACACAAGGGCAAGACAATCGTTAATAGTTCACGAATTTAGGGACTTTTGCAACTAGGTACTCAACACAATTCAAGGCAACATTCGGGTCCAACAATCATTCATGACTTATGTTCATTTTCATTTAAATTAGCATGTATCCCCCTCGCGGGTAAAAACATTTAAAATAAGTAAAGAGCGAGGCTATAGACTCACCTGGCGTAGTAGTAGTGGTTCTAGCGAAGACGTAACGAGAAATGTCACCGACGACGTGGATGCCCGGGAAAATCAAACACTTGACCTAAAAATCAAGGTACGTAAACCAAATCAATACTCCGTGTACATTATTGTACTAAACACCCTCATATGAAAACACTTAATGCTTATGAAAACTCACGCCAAAACCAAACAAGTAGTTGTTACTAGACTTATACCATTTACCTACGTAATTAAAGTTGATTCCCATTTTATAGATTTGTCGGTACTTACCAAAAGTATGGGTTGTTTGCTATGACTTAAGCACCTATATAAATTTCAAGAAAATTCACAAAAATACCTCATGACCTGTATAAAACCCATATTTAATCCAATGAAAAGTTTTCACTTCTATGACTCATTACACATCACATTACTAGACGTACACATTAAGGACTGATTTTGCACTTTGACCATGTTGGACTTGTTTGACCCATTTAAAATACACCATTGACCAATCCAACACCTAAGTCTAAAAATAGACTCACAAATTCAGGTTTGAAACCAAAATTTAACTTTCAATCATTTACCCAACTCTATCTATGGTCCCCGGGATTTGACCCAAAACCAAACATAATTTCGGATTATGTTGATTCTCATCTCCCGGTACACGAAATTTCAAAATAGCATAAATTTTGACTCGTTTGGAGTCGTAAGCTCTACCTTATACCAAAACGAAGCTAAGACAAAGCTCTACAATTACATCCAATGTTTATGACCTGTTTACAAAGTTAAACCGACGAAAAACATGCTTGAACAATCTGCCTAAATTTTCCTCTTTCAAAATCAATTCAAAACTTGTTTCCAATCCATTCTATCATTACCTAAGCCTATACTAACCACTTGTAATCATTACTAATCTCCCCAAACAGCCTATATTACCAAGAACGTCAAATCTTAATCAAAACCCCATCCTAAATCATACATGCAATTAGTTTATCCTATTCAAAAACACCAAAAACAACATTATAAACACAACCCATGACACATTTCATCAAACACCATGAACACCCAAAAACCCCCATAAATTCATGGGTTTTGGGGCTGTAGAACACCAGAATCATAAATCCCCATCTTGTTTTATGGGTTAAATAACATTACCCACTCACTAATTAAACAAATTCATGATTTAATTACATCAAAACATGTTTTTGAAAAATCATTGATTCTTGAAAAATTAATGTTATTGCATGTTGGATTTAATTATGTAAAAACACTTACAATGATTAATTGGGAGGTGGTCTAAGCTTGGATTTAATCAAATCAAAAAAAATGATGGTGGTTTTGGGGTGGTGGCCGACGGCCATAGGAGAGAAAGGGGAAGGAGAAAGAAATTTTTGAAATGAATTTTGATTGTGTGTTTTCCATTTCCTTCCTTTTGTAAAGTTTGAGGGAGCTTTCTTGCAATTTGGTTATTCTTTTGGCCTTATTTGTAAACGACACTAATAAAGAGTGGTAATTGACTCACTAGTCGGTTTTGAAATTTCACGGGAGTCGGGATTTGTAAAAATTACTTTGGTAAAATGCACACAAAATGAATATTCATATGGTTCTGACTCGACTTAACACGTAATAAAGATAAAAATCTCGAAAAAATCAAATATCGATCAATCGATAATAAGATGTAAGTTTTAGGCATCCGTCGATATCGTAGTCTTTATCGGTTCTTCTTAAATTTTCAAACGTTTATTACGACCGTAAACGTTGGTTTCAACTTAAACCGTCAAATATATAGCAAACGTAATTTCTTAAAAATTTCAAAAATATTCGTAAAATAGGATTAAATAAATGACGTTGGGCTCGGGATATCACATCCACAAGTGAGCCACAACTTAAGAGAGATTCTCATACTGAACAACTCTTGAGACGATAACTTATCATCGTACGACATATTCACGGGTATTACATCTAAATGGACCGGCGGTTCTTTATTGATAAAGAACCGGGTACACATAAGGAACCGCACACAGTGGATTTAGCCGAAATGTTTTGAAAACTAACTAGAAACTATTCACCCCCCCCCCTTCTAGTTTCTACAATTGGTATCAGAGCGAGGTTATTCAAGATCTTTGAAGTATATTGTACTTTAAAGCTTGGATCGATCTTTGCTCTCTTTTTCAAAACAAATGGTTTTTTAAAATGAAAACGGTTTTTAAAAATAGAGACGATCTTTGTATCAAATTATTCATGAAGAGTGATTACTTATGAAATGTGTTTTATTGTTTCATTAGTATAAGTTTTGGTGTTAAATAAACTTTGTATAATAGCTTGAATTAAATCTTTTCTTGTTTGGAAGTATAAAAATCTTTTGTGTCATAATTAACTCTAATATATGAGTTCTGAGTGTCTAAAATGATTTTTTAGAGTCCTAAGTCCTTCCAAATTGTTTCTAAATGATTTTGGTCAAAAACTCTTTTTTTGTCCTCTGACCGCGGTTCTTTATTGTTCCCCGCGGATCCTTATCAATAAGGAACCGCAGTCAGTCAGACTCAGATTTTTGAAAACTTTGAAAAATCATATAAAATCAACCGTAAGTCCGTAGAAGTCGTGCCACCCGTCATTTCGAACGTAATTGAATTTTCTTTTAATTAAAAATGCTTCCAAACATTTATTCAAACTTTAAAATTTGGATGGTTTCTAAGTTCCATATTTTGCCCAAAGTATTGAGCGTCGGTTTGTCATAAAACTTGTGTTTTACTCTTTTCTATTAAGTTGGACATCTCTTGGTGATATATATTTGAAAATTGATATATTTACAAAGTTTTAAACTTAATTAAATTTCAAATGGGTCAAAGACTATTTTCAAAAAAAATCAAGCTATGAATACTTTGTCGTATCTAACACTCAAAACATGGACGAATGCTTTTATGTGTTAAGCTAATTGTTTGTATGTGTTTCCTTGTGTGTTATTATTATATATAGACATTATTAAGTGTTCCTTGCTATTTGTAGTAGTATTGCTTATATGTCTAGTCTCTTGTGCCTTGCTTGGTATTTGTTAGTATCTAGTTTTTCACAATTAGGATGTATGCTAGATTTCTTGCATTTTAGTTGCAACATTATGTGTGCATTGCATATAGGATTAACATCTCTTGGTTTATAAATGTTATATAAACATCTTGTACACCTCGGCATGTTCTTTAAAACTTTTAGGTTTGAAAGCTTTGGGAGCTTGTCAAATCTATTGATTTAGGTCGTCTTACTCGATCATTGTGTTAGTAGTTCAAGTAGATAAATGTCTCACTATAAAACATGAAACACCCTTTGAAAATATTAGCTATTTTCTCTTAAAAGAGTGTTTGTGGGAATCAAGAAAGATTTTGATTAAATATCAATGCATTATTCAAACTATGATTGGTATCATTATCGAATCTAATTGACATGTTTTTTAGTGTAGACATGAATGTGGTTTATTGATAATATACATCGGATCATAACTCACACTTGTATTGATGGTGTTATATTGAATCTACTTGTTCAAATTGTTAGACATATTTTGTTTAATAATTACTTATAATGCACAATAGAGTCGGTTTGATAACTTGGATGTTTCATCCGAAATACTCAAGTAATTTACATTGCTATGCAATTTATAAATGTGTCATTTCCGAAAGACCAATCAAGAGTGTTCCTTTGGTTTGTGTAAACTTTGTTTATACACTTCAAAGTTATTGGCCTCAAGTTCTATTAAGGTAAATAACCTTAACTAGACTTGTTTGACAAGATATGCAATGGTGCATTCTTAACCCTCATTAGGTCATGCATTGTGTCGCCGTGCAAGTTTCATCCTTGCTAAACTTTATTAGGCAAATGTTGGAATTACATTTTGTCTAACTTGAGAATGACTACTAGAGAATTTATGCACTAGGATCTTAATTTGACCTAACGGTTGAATTACTTCCATGTGGGGAGTTGAGTTGGTGTATAACTCATAAAAATGGTCGTGTTTAGCCTTAATTGAGCACCTCTAGTGATAGTCTCATACTCATTCTCTAAATTGTATAAATGGCTCTTCCTATATAAGACTAATGATAGTTTACTTTGATGAACTTTGTATGTCATTAGGAGTCTTTTTCTTTTGTAGCCATTAGGTTTTTCTTAGCTTTCCTCTTACGTGCTAATTGAACCTATGTGTCTTTCCTTTGTGTGTGTTCTAGTTTTTATTGCTCTTAAGCATGACTTTATGATAAGTTAGACTAGAACATTAGGATTTGCTGAATTGGAAAATCCTCCTTCACCACCTAAACCTAGCCTATGTAGGCGGTTCTTTAAATAGACCGCGACTCCATATCAATATGGAACCGCCGGTGGAGATAAAGAACCGCGGGCAGAAGCTATCAAATTCGGGTTTTCTGAAACTTCCCAATTGTTCCAACACCCTTTGGAATCTTTGTTTCAAACCTTTGATCACTCCCAAAATATCTTGGGCTTTCCCTTTTTAACCCTTTACTAGTTTGGATCATCCCCTCACCCTTTTAAACCCACCTTGTTAGCCATGTTCTTCACACCTAAAACCATTCATCTTTACCCCTTAAACCACCCATTACTACCATGTTCTACAAGAACCTCCAATTCATCCAAAACCTCCTCTTCAAAGAGGCACCTCAAAATTAAGATTAAGTTACCCAAACTTAACTCTTCACCCTTTCACACACCCAAGAATGAGATTGTTCCAATTCTCATCTCTTCGTCACCCTCACTACCTCTTGCTCCATGCAAGACTACCTCAACCCATGGTACCAACCATTCACATGGTTCTACCTCCTCTTCATTCCAATCTAGAATGAATGAGCTAACCTCACCCTTCACTCCAAGTACTCTCTTGGATGTGACCACCCAACCTCAACCCATCCAAAGCATTCCCATTGTGAATGACTTTGTTGATACCTTGGTGACTTCACCTTTTACCCCTTCAAACTCACCCACATCACCCATCCAAAGCATTCCCATTGTGAATGACTTTGTTGAACCCTTGGTGACTTCACCTTTCACCCCACCAAATTCCGCCACCACCCTTGTCTTTCATTTAAGCATGTGGATTGCTTATTGCTAAGGCATCTAATTTAAGCAAATCTTAGGATTTTAGTGTAACTAAGATTAAAATTATGCTTAAGTTTTAGGCTTGTTTTTTTCATCTTTGTATGATATTTATTCTCTTAGATGTGTCTAACTCATGCATGTCCTTAAAAGCTACGTTCTAACATGTTTTACTTAGTCTTCTCTTTTTAAGTAATCATGTTTCTTGCATATGTGTTAATTGCGCACCTTCTCTACATTGTTTTGTTGTAGACTTCATTAGGCATTGCATGAATTATCCTATGTGCTTACTTGATTATGTGTTAGATTTCGTACTAACTCTTTCATGTCTTCTTGAGCTTCTTTTGAGTTTCTTCTCTCATTTTCTTTCGAGATTTCACTATCACCTTCTAAGGTATAGTATTCATGAATCAATTTGTGAAGTTATCCTTAACTTCTTTGATTGAGTTTCTCTTGGTTTATTTTAATCATGCCTCTCTAAGTCGAGTCTCTCTCTTCTATCTTTCTAAACTAAGTTGAGTCGAGCCTCACCCTTTCCTCATCACGTAATTGTTCTATGAACACTCACATTGATTGAGAAGAGCTACGAAACTTTGAGCATGTAGTTTATCGTATGCTAAACACCATCCATCTTGGTATTTATATTCTTTCGCTTATTTGATCTTTTTTATCATTGAGTCATCTTTTTGGTGTCGACATTCATAAGCATCCTTGCCTATAATGACTTTGGTTTTATATTTTTTATTCTTCTCGTTTTTTAAGAGTCGATTGAGGTTAAAATTTACAATTGGATTGGGTGATTCCAACAATTCTAAGTTTTTAACCTTTTGAGAGGATTTTGGTTAAATCTTGAATTTTCTTGGGTGATTCCATAAATTCTAAGCTTTTAGTCCTTTGACATATTATCATTACAATTAGTATGGATGTTTCTTCTCTACCTCTATTCCAACAATTGTGAATTGATCTTGTCAAGATCCTCTCCTTTGACTTGTTTTTGGATTGATAGCATCGCGTGCACACTTCTTTCTTCAATACTTGTCATTGTTTGTGCAAACGACTTGTTTATCATCCTCTTTTTTCTTTTCATCATAGTCCTTCTTTCTCTCTTTTCGACTATGTGAAATTGTTTTTATTGTCCATGTAATACTCTCTTTAATTTGGTATTTTTGCCAAGATATTAAAGCGGAGTATGTCCTCTCGACAATATATGCTCTTTTTATATATGCTCTTGTCTACTAACCTTGTTTTGTAGGATACTTCTAACCCATTTTTATAGCTCGTCACTATTCTTGCTTTGTTGGTGCCTCAAGCAAGGGGGAGCTCATATCAAGGGGGAGCATTTTCAAGAGTTCAACTCATTACATTTGCGATCGTTCACTCACTTAAATTGCATTCATTGAACATCTTACAAGTAATGAATTATGGGATCTCGAAGACATGGAGGTGGTTAACCTATGGTGATTGAAGACTTCACTAGGATGACGCAAGCTCAATATCTTTGGATGATGGGATTACGGTTCGGATTCTCGCCTCTCAACCGAATATCTTTTGGATGCAAGCTATCTCAAAGTTTATTATTCTCTTCTACAAACGACGACTACCTTTGGATGCGTGATCTTCCTCAAATGATATGGATTCTACAATTCCTCAAATGCCGACTACCTTTTTGATTCGACAAAAGGGGGAGAAGGAAGTGTAAACGAGTACGTATCACATTTTACTATGCGTTACGGTTTACTTGTTTGTCATCATCAAAAAGGGGGAGATTGTTAGTGCAAACATTACGATGTTTAATCAAGATGATCCATTCATGTTTTGGTGAAGACAAACGTATAACTCGCAATACATAATGTAAAATGTGTAAGGTACTCGTAATCACTCAAGCATACTTATGTATACTTCTCTCGACACCTTGAAGATTACATTCGTCATGAAAGACAAGAAGGACGCGCGGTTCTCTTATAGAACACGCGGTTCCTTAGTGATATCGAACCGCGGGAAGATATAGAATCGTGGGCACTCAAGCCGGTTTAGGCTTACTCAAGATTTCTGGAAGCTTCTAGAAGATGGAGGGAAACTAATAAATTCAAAATTCAAATTTTGAATTTGGGCTCCAAGAATATAAGGTGCATCCTTTTATCCATTGGGTAAAAAGGTGCTCTCTAAGGCAAGAGTTGGCTATAAATAGAATACTATTCTCTTCTATTTTACTTGCACAAAAACACACAAAAACCTTCCAATATCCCATTCCTCATTTGCCTCATCAAGAGCAATGAGAAGAACACTTTCACCCTTGTGAAGTGTTAGTGTCTTGAGTCATAACATGATGAAGATCTCTCTAGATCAAGTCATGATTATTATCTTCCTACTATGTATATGTAGAAGATCCAAGTTATGGGTACACTTGGATGTGTTTGTAAGGGTAGAATATCCAAGTGATGGGTATCCTTGGATTAGGTGTTAGTTGTGTAGATCCAAGTCTTGTTAGTACTTGGATATAGTGTTAGAGTTATAGATCTAAGTGTTGTGTGCTTAGATCTATATGGTTTATGTGTTTATGCCATAAAACACAAGGTTTGTTATGTTGGGCCATAAAACATAACTAGTGGGTAGATTAGGTTGTGTCTTGGTAGTTCTCACTAAACTCTAAAGTGATGTGGTTGTGTCTAGGTAGTTCTCACTAAACTCTAAAGTGATGTGGTTGTGTCTTGTGAGTTCTCACTAAACTTTAAAGTGATTAGTAGTTGGGTTGTGTGAAGTTCTCACTTTGCTTCAAAGTGAAGAGTCGTGAAGATTGGTTCTAGCTTTCGATTAGAACTCGACATCTAGCCTTGTGTCTTTAAATGGTGAAGTGGGCAACGTTGTGTAGATTGGTCCTACCTAAGATTAGAACTCGACATCTAGCTTAGTGTCGGAAATGTGTAAGTGACGTGTATGGTTTTCTCCGCCTTGAAAGGAGTTTTGTTGACTAGTGAAGTAACTCTCGAGTAAGGTGTACTCGAGGAGTGGAGTAGGGCGAAGAGGAGCTTCGTGACCGAACCACTATAAATCATCGTGTCGGTACTTTCCTTTACATTTATGTCTTTACTATTATAGATGTATTTATATGTTGTGTGTTGTGTGCATCTCATAATCTAAACATCTAAGTTGCGGAAAAGCTAAGGCTTAGTACGTGTGTGCTTCGTGTTTAGATTATGGTCAAGTGTACATCACTTAGTCTAAACATCCTAGTTGCGGAAAAGGTTATGCTTAGTGTTTAGACTATTGATTGATGTACTCTTGATTTGATGTGTTTGTGTGTTTACTTACTTGTAGTATTTATCTTTCAATCAAACATATCTCATATCTAGTCAAACTTGATCGAGAATTTGATACAAAGGATTGTCAAAGTTTAACATGTAACAAAAGGTTAAATTCACTGTCGGCGGTTCTCTAAATGGACCGGCGGTTCTTTATTGATAAAGAACCGCGGGTACACATAAGGAACCGCACACAGTGGATTTAGCCGAAATGTTTTGAAAACTAACTAGAAACTATTCAACCCCCCCCCCCCCTTCTAGTTTCTACAAGTTTTATTAAAATTAGTCTTGTGTTGGGTCATGGGCCAAAAGGCCCAGTTCTTTCTTTCTTGTTTCTTAGCCGCGGCACCCTTAAGGCCCGAGGACAAAACCGAAGTTTTTCCCCGTTAAATTATATGTCGTACATGTTCGTGTTTTATTTATCGTAAATTTAGTTATCGTGATCGTAACACATTTATAATATATATACGTACATACATGTTATTTAATATCGTGACACGTGAAATATATTATAAATAAAAAAATTTAATTTTATCGTATTTTTATGTATTTACTGTTCATGGTATTTTAATACGGGTTTTACAACTCTTCCCCTTTAAAAGAACAATTCGTCCTAGAACTGGAGAAAACATAAACTGAAAGAAACATACTCAAATCAGAACTGGAAATGAGGGTAAGAAGCCCCTATAGACTCCTCCGTCTCCCAAGTGGCTTCCCGATCACGATGATCCCTCCAGAGGATTTTGACGAAATGGATCGTCTTCCTCTGCATGACACGATCTTGTCTCTCGAGAACTCTCTCGGGTTCTTCGACATATGAAAGATCCTCTCGAATCCGATCAAGAAGATACTGGACAACATGAACTGGATGATAGTTGTATCCTCTGAGTAAGGACACATGGAACACGTTGTGAACGTGTGATAGCTGAGGCGGTAACGCTAAACGATATGACACTTCACCAACGCGTTCTATGATGTCAAACATTCCGATGAAGCGAGGACTGAGCTTCCCTCTGATTCCAAAACGTTTAACTCCTCGTGCAGGTGATGCCTTGAGGAAAACGTGATCACCTACGTTGAAAGATACATCTCCACGACGTTTATCAACATAGCTCTTCTGGCGAGCACGAGCTTCCTAAATCTTTGCCTTAGCGACAGTGACCTTAACATTGGTCACCTCAATCATCTCTGTCCCCTAAATTAGTCTTTCGCCCACCTGATCCCAACAGATTGGGGCGCGACGCTTTCTTCCATACAACATCTCGAGAGGTGCACACTTGATGCTAGCGTACAAGCTGTTGTTGTATGCAAACTCCACTAGATAGATATAATCATCCCAGCTTCCTGTCCACTCTAGAGCACACACCCGCAGCATGTCCTCAAATGTCTGAATGGTACGTTCCGACTATCCGCTGGTCTAAGGATGAAAGGCAGTGCTGAGCTTAAGTCTGGTGCCCCAAGCTTTCTGCAGACTTTGCCAGAAACATGATGTGAAACGAGGATCTCTGTCAGAGATGATTTCTGATGGAGTACCATGCAGTCTCATGATCTCCTTCTGAAAAGTGTCTGCCAATTTGCTGACCGGATGCTCCTTGCGGATCGGCAAAAAATGAGCATATTTAGTCAATCTATCAACAATAACCCAGACGGCGTCGTTCTTCCTCTGAGTCACAGGAAGTCCAGTAACAAAATCCATGGAGATTTTATCCCACTTCCATGCTGGAATATCTAATGGTTGTAGTAAACCATTAGCTCTCTGGTGTTCAATCTTCACCTGCTGGCAGATCATACATTTAGAAACAAAGGTGGCAACATCCTGCTTCATACCACTCCACCAAAAATGTTGCTTGATGTCGTGGTACATCTTGGTAGAACCAGGATGTATGGTAAATGGAGAGCTGTGAGCTTCAGTCAGCATAGCTTCCCCGAGTATAGAGTCATCAGGAACCACAAGTCTAGTGCCCTGCCACAAGATACCGTCATTGTCCACACGAAACTCCGTATGCTGATCAAGGTTCTGAATGATAGCCCAAACCTTACCATCGTCCTTCTGAGCTTCCTTGATCCTAGAATGTAAGTCTGGTTCCACTCTAAGAATCGCCCAGTAACCGTGCTGTCCTCGTACACAAAACTCGATATCAGTCATCTCTAGGTCATGGATGATATCTTTTGCAATCCAGATGCCAGCAATCATACGCGACCTTCTGCTCAGAGCGGCAGCCACCACAATCGCT
Organism: Glebionis coronaria; assembly: GCA_025667525.1. Lineage (NCBI taxonomy): Eukaryota > Viridiplantae > Streptophyta > Magnoliopsida > Asterales > Asteraceae > Glebionis > Glebionis coronaria. Next base: position 89,959,595 of record CM046879.1, on the reverse strand, counting down.
TTACCAGGATGGTATTGAATGTTGGTATCGTAATCCTTCAGTAGTTCTAACCATCTCCTCTGTCTCATGTTCAATTCCTTCTGGGTGAAGATGTACTTGAGACTCTTGTGATCGGTGAATATGTCACATGATTCACCATACAATAATGTCTCCAGATCTTCAATGCGAAAACAACTGCTGTAAGCTCCAAATTATGAGTAGGATAGTTTTCCTCATAAGGTTTTAGCTGTCGTAATGCGTATGCAATAACCTTCACATGTTACATGAGAACGCATCATAGACCCTTTCCTGAAGCGTTACTATATATCTGAAATCCACCTGAGCCAGATGGGAGAGTAAGAATAGGTGCAGTCACTAACTTATGCTTAAGATCTTCAAAGCTCTTCTCTCGTTCTTCTGTCTAGATGAATTTCTCTCTATTCCTCATCAACTTAGTCAAAGGTAAGGCTAACCGTTAAAAGTTCTCTACAAACCTGCGGTAGTAGGCAGCTAAACCCAGAAAACTTCTGACCCCTATTGCAGATGTAGGTCTCGGCCATTTGGTGATAGCTTCAACCTTTGCAGGATCCATGATGATCCCCTCTGTAGATACAATATGGCCCAGAAATGCCACCTTGCTTAACCAGAACTCACACTTGGAGAACTTGGCATACAGCTGCTTCTGACGAAGAATCTACAAGACTGTACAAAGGTGTTCCTCATGTTCCTCCTTGGATTTGGAGAAAATCAGAATGTCATTAATGAACACGATAACGAACTTGTCCCGAAACTCATGGAAGACATAGTTCATCAAATCCATGAAGACATCTGGAGCATTTGTGAGTCCGAATGGCATGACTACGAACTCGTAGTGCCTATAACGTGTACGGAAAGCAGTCTTAGAAACATCTTGCTCTTTAACTCGTAACTGATGGTAGCCAGACCTCAGATCGATCTTGGAGAAATACTTGGCGCCCTAAAGTTGATCGAAAAGGTCATCAATTCGCGGCAAAGGATAACGATTCCTGATCGTGATCTTGTTTAGCTCACGATAGTCTATACACAAACGCATGCTGCCATCTTTCTTCTTCACGAAAAGTACCGGTGCACCCCATGGTGATGCACTGGGATGGATGAAACCTCGCTCCAGAAGTTCCTGTAGTTGATCTTTTAGTTCTTTAAGCTCTATAGGAGCCATGCGATAAGGAGCCTTGGAAATTGGCTCTACACCTGGAATGAGCTCAATTCCAAACTCGACTTCACAAACAAGTGGTATGCCCAGAAGTTCATCAGGAAATACGTCAGGAAATTGTGACACAATAGGCTGATCTTGAATCGATGGAGACTCGGCAGTAATGTCATGAATATTAGCTATGAAGCCCTGACAGCCGTGTGTTAATAAAGCACGCGCCTCCATGGATGAAATAATTTATACCGACCTCCCTAGCAGAAAACCATGGTGTATGTACTCTAGAGATTTAACATCACCAAAGATAACTCGATAAGTGTGACAGTCTATCGTAGCCTGGTGTTTGGATAACCATTCCATGCCCAATATCAAATCAAAATTATACATGTCCAAAGGAAGTGTGTCAACTCTGCAGATTTTATCATCAAATTCTAGGGGAAGATCTCTGTACACCTGGGTGATTCGTACAGAGTCCCTAAGTGGCGTGGAAATGCATAAGGCATTATCTAATGGCATAGGGGAAATCCTAACACGTACAGAAAAAGTAGTGGATATGACTGAATGAGTCGCTCTAGTATCAAACAGAACGCATGCTGCCAAACCATTCATAAAGAGATTCCCAGTGATGGTACTTGAAGTCTTGTTCGCCTGATCTCTAGTAGTAGTGAACACGCGACCAGAAGTAGGAGGTGGTTTGGAGTCGGCATGTTCAGAGGTGCCTTCTATCTCACCTTGGCGACAATCCTTCTGCTGATGGCCTTGTTGGCCACACTTGAAACAACCACCAATACCTCTGCGACAAACACCAGAATGTTTGCGCGAACAAGTAAGGTAGTAGGATGCGTGAATCCTCCAACAGGCGTCCTAGCTAGCTGAGATCCTGTTTCAGGATTACATGCATGAGACATGATCGTGGATTATAAACATGATTACATAGAAGGTTTAATAATTACCAGATGAAGTAGAACGGTTAGGCTGTGAATCTCTGCGGTCCTGATCCCTGCCATTGTTATTGTTCCTGAATATGAGTCGTTGGAGTGTCAAAATACCATAACATAAGATAGTTTAACATGAAAGAAGGTAAATGTAGGGACCTGCTGTTGTTCGAGTTATTGGCATTGTTACGGTAATTATCATTACAGCCACGCCTCTCTGAACCAGAACGGTCGTTGGTCTGACCGTTTCCCTTAGATGCTGCTACTGAGCAGTCGCAGGCTTACGGTCGTCCGTCTTCTGTCTGAAATGTAAAGTTGAGCAGAGGATGATATGAAAGTGAAAATACTAATAGAAATGAATGGTTTACAATTGCTGATTGAAGATACCTCTTCACTGAGCGATCATCACCAAACTCATCTCGTTCTTGAAGCATCTCAAGCTTTCGGGCTGCATCGGCCACCTGTGCCACTGTAGTGAACGTAGCACAAACCAAACTGTTGGCAACCAAAGTGCGAAGAGCCCAGCGAAACTTCTCAGCTTGCTCCTCAGCAGTACCAGCTGCTGCTCCTAAGAAACCAGCCAAACGGAGAAACCTCTACATGAATTCGTTGCTGTTCTCCCCAGCAACCTGTCGGACATTATGATAATCCCTCTTAAGCTTCTCCTGCTCAGCATGTGGGAAATACTGATTAAGGAAGAGCTCCTTAAACTAGTCCCAAGTCAACAGTGCAACCCAATTATCGCCACCATTGGACTGCTTGACATACTTCCACCACAGCAGCACATCACCTTCAAACTTATAGCAAGCCAGTATTGCCTTGAAAACGTTGTCACAACCCATTGAATCAAATATCTTCTTGATGTGAGAAATCCAAGCTTACTGCTCAAACGAACAGGGTCGTTGTTTGTTGAATCGCTCCAACCAAGTCATAAGGGTAACAGGCGGTGGAGGTGGAGGATTGTTGTTGTTCTGAGGATGAGGGCCAAATTGAACGCCCTAAGCTTGAATTTCAGCATGAACTTCGTCCCTGATTTAATTGTGAAGTTGGGAAATGATGGCTTACAAAGCTGCATTGACAGCTGCAGCCAATTCTTGAGCATTGCGTGTGTTCATTATCGGACAGTTTAAAACAAAATGCAATATAAATAATGAGTCTGATAAAATATGACATGAAGAGAAAATGCATGAACAGTGTATAAAACATGAATTTATTTATGATGCATAACACGGTTTTAAAATGCTGGTAAAGTAAATATGATGATATGTCCATGAGTAAACGCCTATGGGTCGGTTCACAAAACAAAAAGGCAAGTGTGGACGCCTATGGGTCGGTCCACTAAACAACCAAAATGTTTCGATAAAAACACATACGACTAAATAAGGCAAGTCCTGTACCAACCATTACTTAGTCAAAATTCATGCGACAATTATATGAATGCATGAAATGAATACGTGAAATGAAATTGAAATGAATGCATGAAAACCAACTGTCAGTTCTAGGAAGACGTTGGTGACTACCCGTAAGTCAAAGGTCATGTTTTATAGAGCTACAGGTCGAAACCTTGTCTCTGATACCATAATTGTCCCTTGTTGGTCGACGTCAGAGAGAGAGAAAAGAGATATTAGGGTTTTCTTGATTTTAATAAAAGTGTATTATGACTTCCCTGGAGTTTTATTAAAATCAGTCTTGTGTTGGGTCATGGGCCAAAAGGCCTAATTCTTTCTTTCTTGTCTCTTAGCCGCAGCACCCTTAAGGCCCGAGGACAAAACCGAAATTTTTCCCCGTTAAAGTATATGTCGTACATGTTCGTGTTTCATTTATCGTGAATTTAATTATCGTGATCGTAACACATTTATAATATATATACGTACATACATGTTATTTATTGATGTCTGATTCAGTAGTCGTCGAATGACAATCTGTTGTGTCGATTACAATCGTATTGCATAAAGTACAACTTTTTACACTTTTCCTATGAAAAAACATTTGGGCCATGATGCAAAGATTGTTTATATGGCCCATAATGCAAAGATTGGCAGGGATCATTTGCCCTTTATTCATTTCCAGTAGGTAAGAAAAGGATAGCAGTATAAGTTTTGTCACCATTACCTGATGCCATTTGGTCCACGTTCTTTATAATTTTGGAGTACGTGTTGTTATAGTTTAATTTGGAGTTTAGTTATGAACGGGATGAATTTTTCTAGGAGACCAATGTTTTAAACTACCACGCTTCATGATTGCTATAGAAAACGAACATACGTTTTGGTATCATTTTACAAAATATCTTCTTTATTTTTTTTCTCTTTTTTCTTACACAAAATATCTTTAAATTAACCTTTATAAAATCACACTCGGGCATAAGACACTGGCGTGCTGAATAATGGCTTGCCTTCCAATCTCCATACTGACTGTCCTTGAACAGTCCAAAGTATCACCACCTCCGGCCACCGTAGCCGACATGTCATATCCTCTAACATTTTTCGACCTATTTCACCTTCTTCGGCATCCGATGCACGTTCTTTTTTTCTATGAATTGCCACTCACTAAAACTCAATTCGTTGAAACTATTGTCCCCAAACTTAAACACTCGTTGTCACTCACTCTTAAACATTTTTTTCCTTACGCTGGTAATTTAGTTGTGTTTCCAACTTCTAGTAAAATCCCTGAAATGCGCTATGTAGAAAATGACTCTGTCACTGTCACATTTGCAGAATGTGATCTTGATTTCATCGATCTGACGGGATGTCATCCTAGAACTTGTGATAAGTTTCACCATCTTATACCACAACTCGACGAGCATCATGAACTTTCTGATTATTTAAAGATCCCGGTGTTTTCCCTACAAGTTACCAATTTTCCAAATTTTGGTATTTCAATTGGAATGACTACTCACCATAGTCTAACTGATGCTACAACACAATATTCTTTCTTGAAGGCATGGACCTCGATTACCAAATTTGGTAACAATGAGTCGTTTTTAGCTAGTGGAACGTTACCGATTTATGAAAGAGTTGTCAAATACCCGAATATGGATGAATTGCTTTTGAAACGCGCAAGAGTGGAAACTCTATTTAATGGAAAGTTTCAACCTCCAAAGCTTGCAGATTCAGCTAATAAAGTTAGAGCCACTTTTGTCCTGACACGAACTTTGATTGATAGTTTGAAAGAATTGGTTTTGAACCAATTGCCAACTATACAATATGTATCATCTTTTTCGGTTGCGTATGCTTATATATGGTGCTGCATAGCAAAAGCACGTAACGAAGAGTTACTCAGATTTATTGTACCATTGGATTGTAGGTCACGTATGATTCCACCAATACCCGCAGCCTACTTTGGCAACTGTGTTTGGGGGTCTATGATGGTGGTAGAAACCGCTCTTTTAAGAGGAAAAGAGGGATTAGTAACTGCTGCTAAGTTGATGGGTGAGAGTCTACACAAAAGTTTGAATGATAAGGATGGTACTGTTAACGAGAAATTATTCAATGGTGACTCATTCTTCAGTGGGAAACCGCTAACAACCATATCAATTGCAGGAACACCCAAGCTTAAACTTTATGACATTGATTTTGGATGGGGAAAACCGAAAAAGCTTGAAAGAGTTTGCCTTGATTATGGTGCTTCCATATCTCTAGAAGCCGGCAAAGAATGTGACAAAGATATGGAAATTGGTGTTTGCCTTACCAAAGAACAAATGGAAGTGTTTGTTCGTAATTTTAACTTAGGACTAGAGCAATACATTTAAATTCATTAGTTTATGAGTTGCTCTATGTTTTTGGTTGTTGCAAACAGTTATTTGTTGTGGTCTTGACATGATTTTGTATCAAGATAAAAATTTAAGAAGTAATAATAAGAAAATGTTATATGTTATATCAGATATTACATATATAAGTTGGTCTTTACAATCGATCTGTTATGCGTTTTGTTTCTACTTTGGTGTTTTAGTTACGGACTTTGAACAGTTAGACAACAACGGATAAAAAGTTGAGAGTAGTCGAACTTGTAATATGGATCGTTTTTACTTGAATTTGATCCTATCCAGTTGAACTTAAATGTGAACTTGTCAACTAGATAATTTGGCATCATAATGGTCCAAAAACATATATCATTCAATTCAAAACTTAAAACTGGATGGATAAAAAAGCCAATCGGAATGCGAAACCCGAGGTCCCTACATGGAGGTGGAGTACATCCTAGCCATACCTGAGTGCAACATGTCATGTGAACCCAAAATGGATGCAATTGAAAAGTAAAGATGCGACCCAAAAGCTAAATACAAAACATATGAGCTTACATTCCACTGCTTGTCAACAAATTTACCTATCGTAACGAGTACGAGTCTTTAATCTTTTGCATGCACGCATAAACTAAGTTCGGATTCTTGGTGGCTTGCAGCTTGCTTTTAACACATAAAAATTTATTCATATATGTACCAGTTAGTAATTAACATAGCAACCCTAAAAACCAACTCCATGATTGTTGAATTTTAGGACTTAATCTGAATCCCATTGTCACTTACAAGGACTTATTATGGTTGTTTATAGTTTCAGGTTTAGCTCTTTGGATTTGCTTTGCAAGGAAAAGGGACTGATAGGTGTGAAAACACCAATCCTTTTTACCACTTAATTACAATAATAACCGAGCCAAAACGTGTATTTTATGTCATTTATGTCGGAATTATGCGTGGTTTGTGTTTTTGTTGTGATTTAGGACGAAAAGGTGAAAAGTGGAGAAAACACGGGATTTCACGGGCTTTTATCGAAGAAAAAGACGAAAGACGAAGTCAAGAAATCAAGAGTGGAAAAAGAACGGAAGTCCAAGACCAATTCTGAAAATTTATCAAAGAAAAAGTCAAAAGACGGAAGTTTACTAAAAAGCCGAAGAACTCAAGTCTAATTTATTGAAGATTACAAAACGAGTTCAAAGAAATCCCGAGACAAAGTCATTTAAGTCCAAGATTAACAAAAGATTAAGAAGAAAAGGACTTAAGTGTGCAATTAAGGAAAGAAGAAAGAGGGGAGGAAGTTTCCTTCCACTAATCCTCCTCCTCCCTATATATTTAGATCATTTGTGTAATTTTGAGGTTGTTAGCTAATTTTGACAAAATTAGTCTTTCCACCATTTTCATTTCTTGCACCATTTATTTTTCATGTCATTTTGATTTCATGTCTTAAATTTCTTGCCTTTTAATTCCAAGTAAGTTCATTTTGTTATTGAATCTTTATTTTTCCTTTAATCAAGCTTTCTATTATCCATCTTATTCTACTTTTCTTGTTTTCATTTGATTGTGGTCGGATTAAGCATTGATTTTGCTTAATCTTATTGCTTATTTGATTAAAAAGTTCATCTTTTTTTTTATTTCCATCTAGGCTTGTATACGATTTAAGCTATAAGTTTGACAATCTTATTGGCTTATTTTGTATTTAGCTTATTTGATTTTAAAGTTTTCTAAAAAGTTTTATCTTTTTAAGGTTTGCTTATTTTGTGTTTTGATAAAGTCTTTAAATTTGTTGCTTTTTGTCTCGTCTCATTATCTTTTTAATCAAGTTTCGGTTATTGCTTATTAGTATTAGCTTATTGGTTTTGCTCATTTGTATTACATTCCATCGGAATGGGATTTGGATTCCGATAGCTTGTTACGATCACAAAAACCACAAGGGTTTATACATTGCGATCGGTATTGTGATACTCCCCTTTATTCGGATCTAGGATTCGGATCTGGGATTCGGATCTGGGATTCGGATCTGGGATTCGGATCTAGGATTCGGATCTGGGATTCGGATCTGGGATTCGGATCTTGGGTTCGGATCTGGGATTCGGATCTGGGATTCGGATCTAGGATTCCGATCTGGGATTCGGATCTGGGATTCGGATATGGGATTCGGATCTGGGATTCGGATCTGGGATTCGGATTTGGGATTCGGATCTGGGATTCGGATCTGGGATTCGGATCTAGGATTCGGATCTGGGATTCGGATCTGGGACAAAATTTTATATTTCCCGCCATTTTCTTAAACTTTATTTTAAATTGTTTTTATTTTAGTTTTATTTTAAGATTGCATTTTATTTAAATGTTTTTCTAGTAATTTTCTAGCTTAATTTTTCACCTTGTTTTACTTTTATTATTTGTACCTGTCTTTAATTTTCTTTTAAATACTTTCCGCATTTACTTTTTAATTAGTTATAGATAATCAAATTTCTTTTTGTTAACCAAAAACGACTGAGTCACACTTTAAACTGGTAATCAATTCGATTAGACACCGAGAAAACAAACTTTTTCAACTAGTAAAATCTTTTTATTAAAATGGGGCCGCTGCCGGCTCTTTTCGTGAAGATTAACGGTTTTTTGTGAGAGACGCGTTGGCTTCTGGGATCCGTTCACTCGTGAACGTTATTTTTTGCATCAAAAATTTTCAAAAAATCGCAAAAACATTTGAAAAATCATAAAAAGCATTTCTTTTTCAAAGTTTTTGCACCAAAAATATTCTTCTTGCTCATCTATTTTTCTTTATGGATTCTTATGTCCATTGCGTCGGATGTGGGAGACGATTGTACGGGAACGACTCTTGTCAATGGTGTACATGTGAGCGGTGCGGAAACAATATCGACAACACACAATTCGGATTTTGTCCTTTGTGCAACTCGACTAATTCGTCCTTTTTGAACCCACCTCCTGTTTCCTCGTGCATCTATTGTGGAAGCGATTCTCATTGGCATGTTTCGTGCCCGGTTCAATACCCGTATGGTCACGGGCAAGAACCGGGGTACAATTTTGACAATGATAATAGCTATCTACAAGACGCACCCAGTCGTTCTCCTTACCCGTTTTGCAACAACTGTGGGGGTCCTCACGACACTTCTTATTGTCAACCAATGAATTATTATGAGCAAAATCCGTGTCCTCAGTTTTCTTCACCAATGGATTATTATGAACCAAACCCGGTTTCTAATTCTTCTCAACCGATGAACTACTATGAGCCACAACCATGCTATAATTTAGGTTTTCAACACTTTGAGCCCCACATCACACCCTCAATCATCAATCCTCTCAGCAAATTAGTCTTGACCAACAACTCACTTCTTTGAACCATATTCTAGAAGGTCTAGCTCAACTCCGAGCTGACTTGCATCAGGAAAGGAAACCGTTGCTTGATGTGGACGAAACCTTGAAAACCACCGACACCTTTTTGAGCCAATTTAGTCGTTTTCCCTTCTTTTCTACACCAAAATGTTTAATTACAGCGTGGGATAGAATTGGTGAAATTGAACATACTCGGGGCGATGAACAACAAAAGTTGCTGCATGAGCTTCTTAAAGATGTGAAGGTTATCAAGGAAGAGTTAGCCGACTACGTCACTCCTAACTGGACTCGTCCCATCTATTATGATGATGACGACGACGATGATGTCTACACTTTCAACCAATCTTCTGAAGTTGCTGCTCCTACTCTCGATGCTCCTACTGCATCTAAGGATTTAGATTCATTGAATGAGCTTAGCGATGTTGGTCTCGACAAGGTATTGGATGATGAGGTTTATCAATTACCTGCTATGGAGCCTGAGGACGACGTTGCTCTTACGGAAGAGGTCGATCCTAGTGATGACGATTCTTCTCTCCGCTATGAGAATTTCAATTTTGAAATTTCGCAATCTCCACCGGGAGATGCGGGCGATGACGATTTATTCTCTCCGGCTTACGAGAAGTTCACCAATGAACATGATCTTGTGGATAAGGTGGAAGACGTGCTTCTTCGCGATAGATTACGGAAAGTTCATCTTCTTATTGCTCAAATCGAAGAGTTGACTTCTCCTCCTCTCTCCAAGTCTTTGCCTCCATCTATCCCTCCCGTTGAAGATAATGACCCATTGCTGGAAGAAATCGACATTCACTCCATGCCTCTAGGTATTGATGATAATGATATAGAGGGGGATATTAATTTTAATAATTTGCTGCAGGAAGGTATTGTCCCAACTCCCCCTCCCGAGCACCTTTCATCCTCCCCTTTAGCCACTCTTACGGAGGATGAGTGCTTTGACCCGGGAGGTGACATTGATTTTATTATCATTGATAACATTACGGCTTTGCTGAATGCTCAGCCTCTATTGTCTTTGGGGGATGACAATGTGCTTACTTTACCCACCCCACCTCCCGTGGATCTTGATTTCACATACTTTTCGTATGTTGAAAGGACCTTTCTCCCATTCAAGACTTATCCCCCCGCCTCTCCTTTGTTGATGTCAACCGGGAACGAGGACAAGGTCTTTGATCCCGGTATCACATTCGAGGCTTCCCCATAGACTATTTAATTCGGGGACGAGTCAGGCTCGTGACTCGGTTAACAAAAACAAGCGCTTTTTGAGAGGCAACCCAATTATCTATTTATCTTTACCATAAGTGTAGGAGGAGCCCCGTGGTGTTTCTTGTTTTCTTTCTTATCATGTGCAGGGATTAGAGCTTCAAGACACACTCTTGATGACTTTTGACGAACCGTGATTCCGTGCTCCCTTCTTCCCGGTTCTATCCTAAACTCTTTTCGATTCACTATTTTATATTTCTCAATATTAAAATAGGAATCTCTTTAGTTGTCTCTTCCTTAGCGAGATTTAAACAAAGTGCACAATGTCCTAAGTGTAGGGGAGTTTACTCCCACATGCTTAAACATTGAGGACAATGTTTATATTAAGTGTAGGGGGACTTCTATCGAAGTTAAGTGGCCTTTTCCTTGTATTTGTCCTCATTTTAACCGGAAAATCAATTTTTCGACATTTTTCAAAATTTTTGATCTATTTTGGCCCGTTAGTTTTTACCTTTGTATAGTTATTTTCTTTCCTTATTAGAATAAAGTTTGAATAAAGTGGTTTTAATTTTCAAACGTTGTGAATCTTTTGACTCAACCCGAGTTTACTTATCTAAGTTTACTCTAGCTAGTATCCTTAACGTGTTTAAGTCAAGTTTTGCTAGGCTTTTATATAGGGAGCTATAAAACGCGAAAGTCTTAACTCTCACGGGTTAAGAACAAGAACTTTTCGCAATTTCCTATAATTGATCCTAGAGAGTCGTTTATCAAGGGAACTTTAAAAAGCGATTTCTAAACTTGAAAAAGTCTAAGAGTTTGCAAGATCCTATAGGCGACTCGAAAACCCAAAACTTTGATTTAATAGGCTAAGCATCCACGAGTCTCATTCCTTGAGATTTTAAGCTGTAGAGAACGAGAGATGATAGAGTCAATTATAAGTTTGGTATTCTTTCATGAATTTATGTGAGTTAATTATAAGCCTATTCTCCCATCGCTTGCTAATAAATTTATCTGCAATAAATAAGATTGTACGATTTGAAAAGTTACTTAGCTTCTAGCCCAAGATCGTTTAAAAGTTACTCGGTATGGATTAGAGTTCATAGCCAAGGCATAACTTATTGAAGCGGGATGCGAAGATTGGCGAGTCCGAAAAGGCCCTAACAAGGCATGAGGGCTACATTTTGTTGCTAAAGATCCCAAGTGATGTGAAGAATCATTTATCAAAAATCAATATGAAGGATCAAGACACACGACGAAAAGCAAAAATTCCCCAAAAGTCATGGAGAAGTCTATCCGAAAATACCCTTGCAAGGTATGAGGATAAATGAAGCCAAGTCCAAAAAGGAGGCGGATCGTTGTATATCAAAGTCCAAAATAAAGATTGGAGAAAAATGAAGAAGTCGTGGTCCATATATGAAGAATCTCTCAAAACTTCAAGTGAAGAAATTCCTATTATGAAGAGAAGACCATTATTTCATGAACGTCTCTCAAGGTTTGAAGTACGAAGTCGCTGCCAAATATCGGTCCGAGAAGGGTCTCAAATCGCGAAGCGAGTTATGCCAAGATATGAACTTTATGAGGTCCCGAGAAGCAGTTTTAAAAGATTTTGTCCTTTAGCTAACTATTGATTAAATCGGTCACTTTATTTTTGGCCTAAAAAACTATCGAATAAGTCAACAATGCATCCTCGTGATCATTCAAGACAATAATAAAATATAAGAGATACACCTAGGAATAAGGGAGTCTAAGTGAATAATTGGCCCACATGAGTTCGTGTTAGTTTGCTAACTTATAATAACAATGATCTTGTTTTTAAGCTTGGTTTGGAGAAAGTGAAAACTTGAGGATGATGATCATTCACAACATTTCCACCCAAAGGTATGTTTTTTATTTCTTTATGTTTATAATTTTCTATCTCTTTAATAAAGGCCAACGTGGATTGATTATGATGAAAAATGTAAACGTGCTTTGTAACTAATGCATTGCATGAGGACATTGCAATGGTTAAGTGTAGGGGATTTGATAGGTGTGAAAACACTCATCCTTTTTACCACTTAATTACAATAATAACCGAGCCAAAACGTGTATTTTATGTCATTTATGTCGGAATTATGCGTGGTTTGTGTTTTTGTTGTGATTTAGGACAAAAAGGTTAAAAGTGGAGAAAACACGGGATTTCACGGGCTTTTATCGAAGAAAAAGACGAAAGACGAAGTCAAGAAATCAAGAGTGGAAAAAGAACGGAAGTCGAAGACCAATTCTGAAGATTTATCAAAGAAAAAGTCAAAAGACGGAAGTTTACTAAAAAGTCGAAGAACTCAAGTCTAATTTATTGAAGATTACAAAACGAGTTCAAAGAAATCCCGAGACAAAGTCATTTAAGTCCAATATTAACAAAAGATTAAGAAGACAAGGACTTAAGTGTGCAATTAAGGAAAGAAGAAAGAGGGGAGGAAGCTTCCTTCCACTAATCCTCCTACTCCCCTATATATTTAGATCATTTGTGTAATTTTGAGGTTGTTAGCTAATTTTGACAAAATTAGTCTTTCCACCATTTTCATTTCTTGCACCATTTTTTTTTCATGTCATTTTGATTTCATGTCTTAAATTTCTTGCCTTTTAATTCCAAGTAAGTTCATTTTGTTGTTGAATCTTTATTTTTCCTTTAATCAAGCTTTCTATTATCCATCTTATTCTACTTTTCTTGTTTTGATTTGATTGTGGTTCGGATTAAGCATTGATTTTGCTTAATCTTATTGCTTATTTGATAAAAAGTTCATCTTTTTTTTATTTCCATCTAGGCTTGTATACGATTTAAGCTATAAGTTTGACAATCTTATTGGCTTATTTTGTATTTAGCTTATTTGATTTTAAAGTTTTCTAAAAAGTTTTATCTTTTTAAGGTTTGCTTATTTTGTGTTTTGATAAAGTCTTTAAATTTGTTGCTTTTTGTCTCGTCTCATTATCTTTTTAATCAAGTTTCGATTATTGCTTATTAGTATTAGCTTATTGGTTTTGCTCATTTGTATTACATTACATCGGAATGGGATTTGGATTCCGACAGCTTGTTACGATCGCAAAAACCACAAGGGTTTCTACATTGCGATCGGTATTGTGATACTCCCCTTTATTCGGATCTAGGATTCGGATCTGGGATTCGGATCTGGGATTCGGATCTGGGATTCGGATCTAGGATTCGGATCTGGGATTCGGATCTGGGATTCGGATCTGGGATTCGGATCTGGGATTCGGATCTAGGATTCCGATCTGGGATTCGTATCTGGGATTCGGATCTGGGATTCGGATCTGGGATTCGGATCTGGGATTCGGATCTGGGATTCGGATCTGGGATTCCGATCTGGGATTCCGATCTGGGATTCGGATCTGGGATTCGGATCTGGGATTCGGATCTAGGATTCGGATCTAGGATTCGGATCTAGGATTCGGATCTGGGATTCGGATCTGGGACAAAATTTTATATTTCCCGCCATTTTCTTAAACTCTATTTTAAATTGTTTTTATTTTAGTTTTATTTTAAGATTGCATTTTATTTAAGTGTTTTTCTAGTAATTTTCTAGCTTAATTTTTCACCTTGTTTTACTTTTATTATTTGTACCTGTCTTTAATTTTCTTTTAAATACTTTCCGCATTTACTTTTTAATTAGTTATAGATAATAAAATTTCTTTTTGTTAACCAAAAACGACTGAGTCACACTTTAAACTGGTAATCAATTCGATTAGACACCGAGAAAACAAACTTTTTCAACTAGTAAAATCTTTTTATTAGGGACCATCTTGCATATTGTCCCAAAGTCTACTCCTTCTTCCCATAACTATCTTGGGCGAAAGGATTTGGTTGCAACATGGAGAAAGACAGATGGCAACGGACCTATGCCCCATATACACACTCTTATCTTTCTCTCAATCATTCAAGCTTGTGTGTTGTGATTTCATACTCTCTTTTTTATAAAATCTTGTAACCCGAATTTGTTTTTATTTTTTCTTGTAAACCTATTATCATGTAAATAACAGATGTACACTTGTATAGGGTAGATTGGTATTTCTAAACTAATGTTTTTCAATTTACTTTGATTTATCATAAAATTAATCGTCTTAGAGCTTTTGAATCATGTTTTTCTACATGGTATTATAGCCAAGTTACATAAAATCGAAAAAATATTTTTTAGGATTTTGAAAAATTGGGGCTTTTCTATAATTTAAACTTTTTTACTAGATATGCTATTTAGATAACAAAATCTATTAATTTTGTACCTTTAATTTTTTTTTAGAAAAAAATAAGGTATTTTGTTGAGAAATTTTCATT